>OZ007498.1:55678691-56278691 GCA_963931805.1 Microdon myrmicae | reverse complement strand
AACTCAAAAGCGAGGACGCTTTATCTTAACAGAGGGGGGAGTTAAGGGAGTTAATGGTAATTTAGGGTTAAAACCATTGTAATCACTTTAATCTATTATTATAATAAACATATTAAATAATCATGGCCAGCAAAACCAGCAATCATCATAAGTCAACATAATAAGACGAAAATAACCATTGTTATCAAACTAAGATAAAAAACCATTGCAATTACTTTAAGCTAATATTCATATCAAGCAAAACCCAACAATCATCATAAGCCAACAAAGATACACACGACCCGAGTACCCAACAAGCATCATAAGTCAACACAACAAGACAAAGATGCACACGACCCGAGTACCCAACAAGCATCATAAGTCAACACAACAAGACAAAGATTCACACGACCTAAAGACCCAACAATCATCATATGAGCTAAGATGATAAGACGTCCGAAGCAAAGACTATAAATGCTACATGATGACCAGACGAAGGGGGGATTCTGATTTGGACACCAGCCGGCATAGCCGAGAACTAAGTAAAACTTGTAACAAAGATTAATAACAATTAGAATTTGTAAATAAAATTAATATAAGTGAAATTCACAAATAAAGTTTTTAAAAAGTTAAATTCCGTGAATTGTGACTTAATTCGCGCAAGCACTTGCATACCAAGCGAACAACCGGCCTAGGCAGCTTCGCCATGTATGGAAGTATGGGGCCGCTAACTGGGAGGATTTGCGAGATTTCTACGCATCCTTTCCATGGTCCGAGGTGTGTTTCGGAAACTCCGATGTTAACGCATGCGCGGAGTCGGTATCAGAGATTATTCTTCTGGGGATGGAGATGTAAATTCCACATTCCATCAAACGAAGTTCGTCTGATAAACCTTGGTTTGACAAAAAATGCGAGCTGATTACAGCAGTAAAAAATAGAGCTTTTAAGTAATGGCGCTCCAATCCCACCGATGTTTACAGAACGAATTTTGTTAGAATCAGAAACGCGTCCAACAAGGCGATTGATACCGTGAAGAAGGCTCACAACGACAGGGTGATTAATAAGCTCCTTCGGTGCCCAACTGGTTGGCGCTCCAATGGTAAAAGCTGTCAGTGGTAACTTCGCATACTCCTCGTTCCCTCCGTTGGTGACAGACAAATTTATTTTCGGCGAATTCAAACCTCGATCCTGGCCTTTTGGAGCCACCTGTGATCTCGCCGGTACAGTCTTCCACGCGGGATGTGAGATTTCGTCCGCGCGCTATTCAACGCATTCTACGTGAACTGGATTGTAGGAAGGCAACCGGTCCGGACGGAATACCAGCAATAGTCCTTAAGAACTGTGCTCCAGAACTATCGCCGGTTCTTGGCAGACTCTTCCGCTTATCTTATGCACGGAGGACCTTTCCTGCCTGCTGGAAAATCGCTCGAGTTCAGCCAATCCCAAAGACAGGAAAAAAGTGCCTCCCACAAAATTACCGTCCGATAGCATTACTGTCTATTTTATCTAAGGTAATGGAAAAAGTCATCAATACAGAGTTGGTTAAGTATTTGGAGTGCAACGGTCTTCTGAATGATCGTCAATACTGATTCCGTTACAGGCGGTCCACAGGAGACCTTTTGACACTTATAACCGATATATGGACATCTGCGATTGAACGGCATGGTGAGTCAAGGGCGGTCGCATTGGATATTTCCAAGGCTTTTGACCGCGTCTGGCACGGGGCATTGCTGAGCAAACTTCGTTCATATGGACTTTCCCAACAGCTTTCCGACTGGATGAGGAGTATCCTCGAGAATCGATCGATCCGGGTTGTTGTGGACGGCGAATGTTCGGATCTGTATCCTGTTAATTCGGGGGTGCCCAAAGGTTCTATTTTGGCTCGAACCTTGTTCTTGCTTCACATAAATGATTTGTTGGAGACAACGGATAACAAAGTGTTCAGTTTTGCGGATGATAATACGCTTGTTTCCTCCTTTTCGAGTGATCGGCCGGTTGGTGCATCAACGTCACACCAGCTGAGATGTAGACAGATTGACTCTCTGCATTGGGATCTGGATAAAGTCTTGCAGTGGGGAAAGGCCAATCTTGTCGACTTCAATGCAACGAAGACCCAGCATACAACATTCACAAAGAAAACTGGATCATCGGTTCCACAGCTGATGATGAATGGCCGGGCCCTCGAGGCTGGAGAAAGTTTGAAATTGCTCGGCGTCACGGTCTGTGGGAATGTATCATGGCATAAAAACTTGTCGAGTATCGCCAGGTCAGCCTCAGGAAAACTGAGTTATCTTTTTAGAGTTAAGAAATATTTTACTCCGGCCCAACTTCTTCTCCTATATAAATCCCAAATTAGAACCGCGCTCGAATATTGCTCTCATATTTGGAGCTCGGTTCCTAAACATACCCTCGACTTACTTGAGAGAATACAGAGACGAGCGATCCTCCTGATCGGGGAATCGGCGCTGACGTCGGGACTACAGTCGCTATCACATCGAAGGCGCGTAGCCGACCTCTGTCTGTTTTACAGATATTATCACGTGTGCTGTTCTTCGGAGATTCTTGGTATTGTTCCACGCAATTCGGTTTACATGCGCTCCACAAGCCAATCCGGCGGATCGCACCCGTTTGTGGTTCATCTCCCGACGGCGCGAACATCCGTGAATCAGAACTCGTTCCGTTACAGAGCGGGGAAGCTGTGGAACTCCCTTCCCGCGCGAGTGTTCCCGGAGCATTACAACCTGCAACTTTTCAAAAAGAACTGCAACCGTTATTTGATGGCATCTCGGGGCGCCCACTCGGCGCTATAGGTTCGCCTCTCCCGAGAGAAGTCTAATAAAAAAAAAAAAAAAAAAAAAAAAAAAAAAAAAAAACATGCTAGACAAAAACTGCTTAAATTCTAGACTAATTATCTTATATTATAACTTACTAGTTCTGCGCAGACGCTCTAAGCTAAACATTACATAACAATTGTATAATTTGCCTTTCGGCGACAGAACTTTTGGCTGTACTTATGATTATTTGAATGACAAAGAAAAATTTGGAAAACTTTGTGTCGAATTATTCTTTGTTTTTTCTTAAAATTTAACCTACTTATATATATATATATATATATATATATATATATATATATATATATATATATATATATATATATATTTATTTTTTTTCATTTTATTTAAAAGAACTTAACGTAAATCTTATACTACCCCAATTCTAGTAGTCTGTGTAAGCTGGCTGATGATACTGTTATTCTACCGACATTGGTATCCAGGTCTTTATTTGCCATTCGACCACCAGAACTGTTGACGCTGTCCAATACTATCATCTCGGTCTCTGTGGAAGATAGCCCTACTGAAGCGCAAGAGCTCTTCCTCGGTGCGCGTTACTTCCCGGTCGTAGCACAATCGCCCGTCTACGGAGGATCTACTTACATGATAGATCAGCGGAATTCCGGATCTATCCTGTATAAGCCCTTTCATGTCCAAATCAAGGAACACTTCTGGTGGAACAAAACCGTTGCGACGCACGCTCTCATAGTATAGAGTATTTGGATAATAAGCCCCGAAAATAAGGTCATTGGCCATGTTCCGTGGTCGTCCTTCACTTGACCAGGAAAGCAAAAAGTGTATGTGTCGTACGAAACCCAGCAAATAATATCTTGGGATGTTCCGTGGTCCACCTTCACTTGACTAGGAATAGCAATGTTGACGTTGAAACTCAGCAACAATACATAACAACAACAGAATTAGTTAAAATTCAAACTTTTATTTTAATTGAAATACATTTCACCTTTCTTCTAGTAATGTTGGAACTACTCGTACAATACAGTGTCCTTCTTAGTTGAAACAGAAATTAACCAAGTCTTCATTTATTCGAAAACACAAAACTACCGCAGGTAACAGCAAAACAGCATTCCTCCGTTACTCACATCGGAATTTCAAAACACCGGTCCCTTTCAATCAAAACAATAAGTTCTTCCTGGTCTTGTTGAACCGTTGTTGAGGTCAACAACCAGAGTCCGTTTTCTTTCGAAGGTGCTGAAGAGCAGATGTTGCTGTTTTCTGGCAGATGACGATGATCGTTGGTGTAGTTTATCATTATCAGGTTGTTGGATTGGATTTGGTTTGTTGGTGTTCTTGTTGGTATTGATTCTGATGTTGATGGCTATCGGAATTATATCAGTTTTGTGATCGTATTCATTTTCGGACGTGAACTCATTTTCTTCTATTCAATAAATGTTATTGGAAGATGTATATAAGTAATGAGCAATGTAAATTAATTGTTTTTTGGCTCATGTTGCTTGTACTGCAACAGCCGAGCTTATTGCTCTCGCAATATGTCCTCTGTTTAATTTAATTATAAAATTATCCATCCTATCTATGTAGGCTTCATTATATACAGTCTCATTTTAATAATACTTTTTATAGTCCGATTTCGGTGTCCGATATAATCAGAGACAAGTTCTGAGACACTCCCTTTCGAACACCCGAATCTCTTCTATCAAATTAGGACCTATGTTAAACTATACTGATACCATATATATGAGCATTGGACTGATTAGCGTCATGTAGGATATAACTTTTACCCTACTGTCAAGTTGGCTACTGTTAAATAGCCTCATTGTCACAGCAAATGTTTTGCTAGCTTTGGCTAAAGCAGCCTCTATATGCCTGTTGAAATACAGATATTGATCTAGCCAGATGCCAAGGTATTTAACTAAACTCTTGTTTAGTTAAATACTTTGTCCCACGATAACTAACTTTCGCCAGTTTTTTCTTGTGTCGTTCGTGGCTTTATATAATGGGGTTCTAAATAGGATGGCTTCACATTTCTGGAAGTTGATCGTAAGTTTCCAGTCATCGCAGTAGCGCTGCACGTTGTTGAAGTCTCGCTGTATTAAACTATTTATGATCTCAACTTTCGGAGCTGTTCTGTAAATTATGAGATCGTCTGCGTACGCAATAGCCAGCGGAAGTGCATCTAATAAGTCGCTAATGTAAATGTTAAAAAGAATCGGAGAAAGTACCACTCCTTGTTGCAAGCCATTCTTGATAGCATACGTCTTATTAGAGTTGATTCATCAGCTAACATTCAGACGGTACGGTTCGTCCTGCCTTTCATACGTTTTATATTCTAATTGTCTGGAAACATTACGTGACCTAGCAGGTATACCAAATACCTGAACAATACAGTACAGTTTTGTTTTCGCGCCGTGTTTTATTGTGTGAAAAGTGACAGCGACAGTGAACATACAAAGACCAATTAAATAAATAAATTCTCTTGATAAAAACAGTAAAAACAAAGTGTTTATATATAAATATAATGAAATAAAAGAGAACGAAGCCACGGGTTTGACAGTCAAAACAAACACAGATTAATACTAACCAACTGTGAGAGTGTATGTGAGCACATGTTTAGCAAAAAAATAAAAAAATAAAAACAAAACAGAAATAACAAATAAAAACAAAAAAGAAACAAAAGGAACTAAAATATACAGAAATTACAAAGTGAAGCCAACCTAATAACTGGTTTAAAACAAAGACTGGCCTGCTATCTTGGATGCAACAAGCTCGGTGTATCGACCCTCAGCATGCAGAATGGCAGACAAAAAACAAAAAATTAAAAAATTGAAACCGAAGTCCGCGTTAATAAAACGCCCGGCGTGCTCTCCACTAACACGAGCGACATCAAAAATAAACAAGCCAAACGAGGCAATAGCAGACTTGCTCGAAAAGGCGCAAAAAATGGAAGAGGACAATACATTCCTCCCGGTTCCATATAATGACGGCCATGTCTCCAATAACATGTTTGCATGTTTAGCGAGTACCGAGACTGAGGACGAAGAAGAGGAAATCAGCGATCTTGAAACAAGGCTAGCCCAAGCAAGGGCGCAATTAGCAGAGAAGCGTCGCAGGAAAAACGAATTTGCTGAAAAGGAGCAGCTAATAGTAAAACAACAGCAGCAGAAAAATCAGCAACAATGTGAACAACAGAAGCCAAGCCAACAAAAAGGATGTCCACCGCAAGAGATTACACAACAACAACCACAACAAGAGCAACAGGCAGCAAAAAGGAAAGCGAAGATGCCACCCATCAACATTACAAATATGGACTGTAACGAACTGGTAAGTCTATGTAAGCTTTCTATTGGAGAAGATTTTTCAATTAAAAGACTGATAGGGAACAGGTTTGCCATACAGACAAATTCGGTTGAGGATTTCGAAACCGCGGAATTTTACACGTACACCCCGAAAGAAATAAAGAATATAACGGTTCTGCTAAAAGGCGTTGACCCTGAAAGAGAACCAGAAGTTCTATTACAAACGCTACGAGAGCTTAACTGTAATGATATTGAGTTTATCGCGGTAAAACCTTTCAATACAGCTAGGGCTAGACGGGAGAATCGTAAATTACCATTCTTCCTGGTGCAGCTGGGCCCCGGTAGCAAAATTGGTGGACTTAGGAAAATCACTATCCTGAACCATCAAATTGTCACATGGGACAAATTGAAAAAAGGCAGAGATATAATCCAATGTCTTCGCTGCCAAAGGTTCGGGCACTGAGCAGCAAACTGCGAAATACAGTATCGATGCGTAAGATGCGGACAGGACCACAGCGCAGAACAATGCACGTTAGGTAAAGAAAGGGTAGACGACAGATCTCTTCTAAAGTGTGCAGTTTGTAAGAGTGAGGGACACCCCGCTAATTATCGAGGCTATCCTAAATTCCGCGAACTACAGGAGAAAAAGTTTTCACAGCAACGAAAATTAGAACGCCCGATAGTTCAAGGCCGACCAGCACTAAATGTAACACACCAGTTCTCGTATGCTCAAGTAACAGCTGGCAGGAGAAACACGCCACAACCCACCACACAGGTACCGCCGCAACATACTGTGCCTCCAGAAACAGTAACACTAGCAGATGTGCTCACAACCTTGCTCGCTATACAGACGCAGATGACATAAATGCAAAAACAAATAAAGGACCGGGACACTAGACCAGTCTCGGTCTATTCGTAGTTGTCTAGCCAGCCGTCAATATAAACCCCCCAACAGAAAGCACAATTAAGGCTTTAGTCGTGAATGTAAATTCACTTATCAGAATCGAGAGAAGAGCCGCTCCCTTTAAACTGTTGCAAGACGAAAGTCCTGACGTGCTACTGGCTAGCGATACTAAGCTGAATCAGAGGCATAAACTATGTCACACAAACTACGACATTATACGAAGAGACCGACCCAACTCCACACAAGGAGGAGGGGTGGCAATTTTTGTTAAAAAAGAACTTCAACATAAGGTAATATATAGTGGTGAGATGCGCAGATTTCAGGTGCTTGGAGCGTGCATTATCCGCATACCCCTCCGACGAGGTAGGGGGATGTATGTGATATCTGCCTACGCACCAGAAGCACATCAACAAAATCTATTTATAGTGGAGCTAGAGACTCTTTTCCAATGCTTACAACTTTACTCGGAAGGGAACTATTACATCGTAGGTGGCGATTTGAATACTAAACACCCAAATTGGGGAAATATCATATCCAACACGAGAGGAAATCAACTAGCTGGTTGGCTAGATCAACATCACATTGAATATAAGGCTGACCTGCTAGCTACAGAATATCCTTCTTTCCCCAGAGGGGGATCGTTCCTCGATATTATGTTTATTGACACACGACTTAAACACACACATACTAACAGACAAAATATAAACTGCCTACGCTCAATTGAATATGACAGCGATCATTGTACATTATCGATCGTGATAAAAACACCAAGCGAAGTTGTGGAACTCGGTGAATGTATGATACCGCAACCCTATAACTATGAGGGTATGCGATGGACGCGTCTCACGAGAACCTTAACAAGAGAAATTCGTTTAAAAGATATTAACCCTCCTACCAACAGAAACATACCCAACGATGATATCGACAAATACATACAAAAAATGGACGACACCATAAAACAAACTATGGACAAAACAATACCAAAAACTACACCTACGGACAACATGAACATGTACTGAATCGCCACAATCAACGCACTCCACAGAAAAAAAAGTAGACGATTTATTGATAGGCATGACCAGGAGATAATATCACTGAAGTCCAGATTAAAAAATCTCCAACAGCTGATAAAAGCCAACTATAGGCTATCAGCAAATTTGTATTGGAACAACAAAGTTCGGGCGGTAAAATCCAACAACCCCAGTATGTTCCCGCAAATTAATAAAATATTTAGACGGAGTAATGAAAACGAGATTCAGTGTCTCCAAATACCACGAACTGACGAAAACCAACGAATGCTGGCAAATATAGGCATAGACACAAACAACGCCATCCTAAATAACGAAGTTTTTGTGTTTGAAGATCCCTTGGAAAAAGTGAATGTTGTAGGGGCCGTCTTTCAAGAACTGTACAAGGCAAATGAAGTAATTCGTCGCAATCATGACTTGGAGGATAAAGTTCTACTGAATTATCGTCATCTTCGAAATGACATTTCACAGTGGCGATCAGAAAACCATGGTTTCATCGAATTCAGTAATGAAAATACGGCAAACGCCGAGATCACTGTCGAAAGCGCCAACAGCCGCCTTTTGATCACTAGTGAAGACATCCATGGCGTCTTTGCATCATTAAGAAACAAAAAATCAGTTGGAATCGATGGAGTACCCAATATCGTACTAAAACATCTTCCTCCAATCGCAATGGACATATATGCAGTCTTGTTTAACAACGTTCTGAACAACGCACACAATCCAGTACGTTGGAAAACGGCCATCATCCAACCGTTACCAAAAAGAGGGAAAGACAGAACAAACCCAAAAATTCTGCGATCGATCAGTTCGTTACCGAGTATTAGTAAAGTATTCGAAAAGGTTCTAAACAAGGCTCTACTTGAATGAGTTGAGGACAATAATATTATTCCATTGTACGCCGAAAGGCATATGAAATATGATAATGTGTAATTTAGAGTGCTTGCGAAGAGCCAGTAAGTTAATGTAAGAATGTTATTTGTAAAATAGATGTTAACATTTAGTCTTAAGTGAAATATGTAATTGAATTGTTGATTAAATGTGGATATAAAACAAAAAAAAAATAATATTATTCCAAATAACCAGTTTGGTTTTAAAGCTGGTCATGAAACCACACATGCCGCAGCTAAACTGGTTTCAGACTTTCAGTGGAATAAAAATCTGAAACAGTGCACAGATGTCTGTTTGATTGACTTGGAGAGGGCCTTCGACATCGTTTGGCTAGAAGGGTTATACTACAAGCTAATGAGACTAGGCATTCATAAACCACTACTGTATATACTATACGACATGTTGAATGAAAGGAAATTTGTCGTCAAAAGTGGCAATGTGACCTCCAACATTACTTACAATATAGAAAACGGTCTGCAACAGGGAGCGGTGTTATCTCCGATCCTTTTTAATATTTACACTAGCGATCTAATAGGTCTCTTCATCAGGCTATTGCGTATGCAGACGATCTGATAATATATAGAACAGCTCCAAAAATTGAAATCATTAACGGATTATTACAAGGGGATTTCAATGATGTTCAGCGATACTGCGACAACTGGAAACTCAAAATCAATATCCAGAAGTGTGAAACCATCCTCTTTAGAACACCACTGGCTGAAGCTACCAGGGACACTAGAAAAAACTGGCGAAAGCTAGCTATTATGGGACCGCACCAACAAACACTGGAAACCAAAAATGTAGTCAAATACTTAGGCATCTGGCTAGATCAGTATCTATATTTTAACAAACATGTGGAGGCTGCGCTGGCCAGGGCAAAGAAAGCTTATGCTATGACAAAAAGACTGTTTCATAGTAGTCAACTTGACAGCAGAGTTAAAGTTATATGCTACATGGCTCTCATCAGACCGATGATCATATATGGATGTCCAGTGTGGTTTAATGTGGGACCTAGCTTAATGGAAAAGATTCGGATTTTTGAGAGACAATGCCTCAGGACGTGTCTTAACTTACATCGGACTCCTGAATCCGATCATAAAAAATACTATCCCAATGAAGCGTTGTACAATGGGGCCAATATAAACAGAGTGGATAACTTTATGATCAAGCTGATCCGAGGGCATCTTGCGAGATCAATGAGCTCCCCGAACGATTTAATTTTTACCCAAATTTTACCCAAACAATATGTATTATGACAGGGTACGTCGCAATGGCTTTATTCCACCAGAAGCATTCCTTAGTCTTGACATGAAGGGCCTTATACAAAATGAATCCGCTATACCGTTGATTTATCACGTGCGTCGGTCGGGTACAGATAAACGAATATGTTATAATCGAGAAGTTGCGCACACAGATGAAGAGCGCCTGCAGTTCAGTACGGCAGTAACACAGAAAGACCGAAAAGACACGAATAAGCAACACCAGAGATTTTAGTGGCTGAGTGGCAATTAAAAACCTGTTTCCTTATAAAACTGGCAAAAAAAGGAAAGTAATAATAATAATAATAATAAAGCCCAACAAACTACGGAAAGCTTACATAGATTTAGCATTTCGAAGTCTTGATATTAGGTTTAGGATAGAGTTATCAAAAAAAAAAAAAAAAAATTTGTTTAGTATTTAAGTTAAAACAAAGTTTTTTCTGTTCTTCATTTTCTTTGTATCTAATTAAGTTCCATAAAAATGCATGTAAACAAAATAATCATAATGTCGAAAGACAAATTTTCATGCTTTAAGCGTATGCATGTAACTTAGAGAGTCCGCAAGGGACCAGTAAGTTAAGAAATAAGATAACATAAGCTAGAGTTTAATCTTTTTTTTTTTTATTTCATTTTTGTCTAACGAGTAAGTAAATTATAATAATAGGTAGAAATAAAAAATGATATTAAAAAAAAAAAAGGTCACATTACCAGTTTTGACCACGAACCTCCTGTCCTTTAACATATCGTAAAGTACATATAGTAAAGGCTTATGTATCCCGTGTTTGACGCTGTGGCAGAAGCTGATAAGCAATATCAGTTCGTATGTATATAGTTAGACCACGATGTGGAAAGAACAAAGGTACTAGGTTATAAACGAGTATAGTAAAATCAGAAATATCTGTATTAGTTATTACCTGAGTCTCGCTAAGTGCAAGGATAGTTGGTTTCTGGTTACCGACGTGGGCAGACACAGAGAAGAAATTGAATTTTAGGCCGCGAATGTTACACAGATCGACGTGAAATTCCCGTTCCATTGAAGTGGCCTGACACAGAAAACCAATACTGCCCCAGAAAAGGATGCAAGTTGGACCCGGCGATAGATAAGCGAAAGCAACCACTACATGTGTTATGCCTTTCTATTAGATCTGTGCCGAAATTCAGGTCACATCCCTTTCGTGACGAATATTACGACACCAAAATCCCTCCAAAGATTATAAATCAATCGAGAGTATCGATGCCTGAGGGACACAACAGAGGTCCGAAAAAGAGGAAAAACAGACACAAGGAAAGGGTATGAGTTTTCCCACACTGTACACTTCCACACAATTTTCACACTACGGCGGGAATCCCATATACATATATATATATATATATATATATATATATATATATATATATATATATATATATATATATATATATATATATATATATATTACTACAGTACACTCGGACGCGTTTGTGGTGATCCGTTTATTTATTTTGGATCCCACAGAATACTTGACGCGAGTTAACGCCTCATCCCTCCATGAGTCACGTTTCTATAAAAACAGACAAATCGCAAACACTCTAATCTCAAGAATTCATTTCTTCATGAGTCATTATACTTTCCCATAGAAACATAGCTGATAAAGAAATATTCGAATCTCACTGATGGGTGAGTCAGAAATTCTAATATAAATGCATGGCTAACCTAATCAACCTAGGCCAATATAAATAGATTACGTTTTTGTAAATAAAAACTAGTCTCCCACACCTTGAGTCCATAGAGGTGTCTGGAGTTGAACTGCATCTGGCTAATAATGGTAGAGTGAATATATACTCCGTATACCACTCGCATAAAACCAATAATGGCCCCATTAATCCCGAAGATATCGGCAAACTAATAAGGACCTCAGGGCATACACCCTTCATCATAGGCGGCGATTTCAACTCCAGATATCCCCACTGGAACAACTCTGTCCCTTGCCCACATGGCACAAAACTGTACCAATGGTACACCGCAAGCACGTATGCCCTCAACTTCGAAATAGTCGCACCTACGGTTGGTACTCGAGGTGACTCAATCCTGGACATATTTTTTGTGCCCAAAGACTTACTTCCACAAATCACTCCTCCTCAAGTTTCAGCGGGTGTATCTGACCACAACGCTGTGACCACATTCATTCGCGGCTATCGAGCATCCCGGGCTCATATCAGATACATACCCGATTATGGGCGGACAAACTGGGATAACTTCAATATTACATCGAACGATAAACTCCACCAAGTCTTTCTTCCCACTGACAGGAACCTAACGACGGTTGAGATAAACAACGCTACAAAACGACTTCACGAGATTTTAGTTGAAACTTCGGAGACTCATTTCCCGCGATACAAACTTGAAAAGACTTGTCAGATTCCCCATGACGACATCACTCTTGTCTCATCCGGGAGCGTAAAAACCTCTGCAGAATGAGATATCGTGACCGCTTTACGCAAAGGGAGCCATTATTGCGATCCATTATTCACAATATATGTACACTGATAAAACAGAGAATCCAAAACAATCGTACCCGACAATTGGAAGACAAACTGAAGGGTATTCAGATGGACCAGAACGTTTATAAAAATGTAAAAAAGATATGTGGCACGTCCCGCATCACTGGGCCAATTATGCACAATGGTGTTGTTGTCAATAACGACACCAATAAAGCAAATATCATCGGAGAGACTTTCGAAAACAATCACAAACTTACTCTCCAAGATGGCGACCCGGATACTAATGCAATCATTAGTTCAGAGGTCCACAGTAAGTTGAACGACTTCAACGAGCCAATTGTTGTCTTTAACCCAACTAACAGTGCGCACTTCGATGACACACGTGATAATGGTCACGGTTTCATCACACCAAATACCCTACAGAGCCTGGTTAAATCTCGACACCCTAAGAAGTCACCCGGTATCGACAACATGTCATACCACTCGTTGCGAAGGCTTTCTGCCTTATTCTTTATAAAGCTCTCCATTTTGTTCAACCATGCTTACAACATGGGATACTTTCCCCAAGCTTGGAGGCACGCTATTATTTGTCCAATAGCAAAAGTTGGGAAACCAACGTATAACTCCTCAAGCTTTCGCCCTATCTCGCTTCTCACTTGCATCAGCAAAATATATGAAAAATCCATATACGAGAAACTAAATAATTTTGTTAGTACCAGGCACCTAATACCTGATTTCCAATTCGGATTTCGAAGAGCGCACAGCACCACTATGGCTCTCAATTTTTTTTAAAACCACTTCTGCGTGCGGCTCTTTAATAAGGAACCCACCGTTGCGGTAAGCCTAGACATTTAAAAAGCTTTTGATACGACTTGGATCGAAGGTCTCGCTTTTAAACTATTGAATACTGGCCTCTGTAGAACGCTATGTAGTATCATCTACCAGTTCGTTCGAAACAGAACCTTCCAAGTTAGAGTGAATGGAAAGCTTTCCCGAACTTTTCACGCCGCTGCAGGCGTACCAAAGGGCTCCATTCTAGGCCCCATCTTATTCAATATTTACACCTCCGATATTCCCCGCCCTGTGGACGGGAGAGTAAACCAAATATGCTACGCGGATGACGTCCTGTTGTACACGTCAACCAAAGGCCCTAACCTCGCAACAAATCGACTCAACCGTCACTTGGACGAACTGTATCAGTATTACAGTCGATGGAAAATCCGACTTAATCCATCCAAATCAGTAGCCATAATTCTGAGTAGTAAACACTCCCAACCTGCTTCCCGATATTCACAGAATATTCGAATAAAAATGGGAGATACTACGATTAGACCACAGGACAAGATGAAATATCTTGGGGTCACTTATACCCCAAAAATGAATTTCATCAAACATGTGACCCACATTCTCCAAAGGGGCCTCGGTCGGTCTAAGCAACTGCACAACATCCTGAAGTGGAGCAACACAGTTGACACCAAACTTAAGCTTCTCTGCTATAAGAAGCTAATCCGATCTGGAATATCGTACGCCTTTCGCATATGGTCCTGCATACCTTCGGCTCAAATGGAAAGACTTCGGGTTTTCGAAAGGAAACTCCTCAGAAGATGCACCAATCATTCTAAAAGGCCTGACGGTCGTCATTACCCCAACTCTCACCTATACGAAGGCGCCTCCATTACCCCTATCGACGAGTACTTGCTTCAATTAGCATACAAGTACATCGAAAACATTCAGAACAGCGAGAACCCACTTGTACGGGACTATTGCGTTCTTGACCCTTCTCTCTCTCGATCTCTTCGGATCAAACCCCCACAATTTTTTCTTCAATACAAAACTGAAGAAAGCACCCTTCCCAACAACATTCCCCTCTATAATAGAGGATTCCTGGACCCATCCCATAGGGTCTACTATTAACAAACCACACACACGAACGCACAGTACAAGACGACACAAACACAAACATACACGCCGACCAAAGCGCAGATTATCAGACGCCAAAGACGTGATCTGCGTTTACTACCGCACCCAAGACCTACCGGTCTTGTATGATTTCTTTCCCACCATCCCTCTATACAAGTAGTTAGAGAACACCTGGACTAACACTGTCCACACTATCCTTGGATACCCCCCTTTTTTATTTTCTTTTCAGATATCGCGAGACCGAGCCCAATATCCTCACGAATGTGGGTGATTCTGGTTATCGCAAGATGACCAGAAGTCAGAGACAAGATGAAGGACACATCTGTCCTTGTCTCGCTAAAGTCGGCCCTCTCGCCACCAATTTTTTTTTTTTTTTTTTTTTTTTTTTTTTAATGAAAACTAGTTCGTGAGTAGAACTCAACCCGAAAATAGTCTTGGAAAAGGTTTTTTTTGTTTTTTTCTCACCACGGGCCAAGGAAAATAACTCGCGCCAACCGATAGTGCAACAATCGGATTATACAATTGACCCAATGGTACGGATCACGAGGCAGAGGCGCACGTGCTGATTTGTCGGTGGTTTGATTTGATTTGAATTTAAACTTCTCTTATCCGTAGGTAAATGTCTAATATAATGGATGTCTTCAAAGATTACTGGAACTTTGAGCCAATCTAATATAGTAAAACAACACTTACACTTTAAATGACCGATGAATCTTAATCCTAACTTTATGTAAGCATTACTAAAGCAGAAATGATTAAAAGCCATGATCTATTTTTTCAGGTATCTCTGATGATTCTTCGGGCATCATCGTCTGCTTCAGAGGCACCAAATCGTAATAAGACCCGACGCATGTTCGACAATTATATGGAAGACACTCAAATACATTCCATACATCATCGATCACCATTAGCCCCTCAGCTTCTTAAACCACTGGATCAGAACTTCAACGCTATGGAAGACGATGCAATACATTTAATGCAGCGTCTAGAAATTCAATCGAATCATAAACCGGAAAATTCTATAAATTCTTCTCCTCCGATGGGATGGGTGCCGTCCAATCCTAGCCTACCAACAGCACTTCCTCTAAATCAAGTGCCTCTGTATAACAATCAGATACCACGACCTCCACGACTGGTTCGTAGTCAAAGTGAAAATCATCATAGACAATTCATGGGACCTACATATGATACCCCGAGACCATTTAATTTCCCCCTTATCGGACCAACTCCTTCAGAGTTCAGAAAACCTATGGAAAACAATCGGGAAGGCATTCCCGCCAAATCTGGGAGAATAAATAACATTCAAGATATTTTAAGACAGGAGCAGGTTGTTAACTTAAACCCCTATCCACCGATGCCGATTGGAGTTCACATATCCGGATCATTTAAGAATCTTAAGAAGAGCGGCCTGTCGAATTTTTTTCGGAAATTTGTTCCTGTACAGCTGCAGATGTCACCTAGCCAAATACGCTACCAGCATATTCCGTTCGATCCATTCTATACCTTTAAGCCGAAATCACTGAACGAGATTAACGCACTGGCTATTAAGCAATTTAACTTACATCGGTCGAAGAAGAATAAGAAAAACAGACTTCCGATGATACCCGGCTTGGTCTTCCAACCAAATGCATACCGGCCTGTTCCAACCGATTACTTGGTGGATGCAACGCGGATCAATAATACTTACCAGGGCTTCACTGGTTACCACAATCCAAACAGTGATCCCTTCAGTATGCAACTCGAGGTTTATCCAATTCGCGCGGGAAAGAAAGTCAATCTACTGCCCGTATTAGCTGAGCCTCACTTGGTCACTACTGTAAGACCAAATATCTACAATTTAGAGCCCCTTCATGCTTATCCTGCCGTTCCCTATGGAATACCTGTTCACCCAGGTGTGCAGTATTTAAACTATGCTCCGAAATACAAGACAAATGCACCACCATCTCCGAGCTTATATTCTGGCTCCAATATAAGGCCAGTTTCAACAAAGTCGAATCAGCAGAAACCCAAAGAGACCCCGAGTCCACCATTAATGGTTCACTTTAATGTGTTTCCGAATAAAAATGATAACCCTGCTCCTCAGACGCAACACGTTTATGATGTAATCAGCGCTGAGGTTCATGAGCGAAAATCAACGCCACCGATTAATGCAAAGGAAGAAAAAGCAACATTCATCGATTGCGAAACCGGCGAACAGTTCTCTGAAGATGAATTAGATCCTTCAGAGTATGAGAAGCAGCAATCGTTTACGAACAATGGGATACCACAAGTAGGGCATTTAGTGCCCTCTGTAGAGCAAGTATATCAGCATACACTTCTAGATGTAAATGGACCTTCAAATTTCCAGCAAAACCTTTCCACTTTTCGTTTACCTGTCGAAAACATGGTGCAGTTCCATGCCAACGATGCAGTTATATAGTAAATTTCATGAAGCCGGAATATCCTGGATGAGGAGTAGTGTTAGCATTACTAGCAATAGTAGCAATAGCAATTACGGTAAACGATTGTAAATGAAGAAGTTGTTGAAGTTCTAACTTACAATGAAATTTTCTTCATATGAAATGTTTAAATGTATTAAATTAATTATAAACACTTCGACCTGCTGTTTTAATTTCACCGCCGATCGATTAGAAATTTGCATTTCAAAAGTTTCATATGACCTATTCATGCGCGTCAGAGGATTAGAATATACGGAAAGTTGATCCAAGAAATAGTGTAAAAGGGGATTAAAGTTCGAGTGGTAAAAGGCAACACTTGGGGAGAATAAGTGAGTAGAATAAACCGATATAGTACTGCTACAAACGATTATTTTATAATTTTGACAGTTTTTGTAAGTAAGCGCCATATGTACATAGTGCGCCATCTTTTATGTCGGTATGTACAAATTAAATACCTTTGACATTTATCAACCGATTGACTTGAACAGACATACGTCTGAAACGTGAATTCAGTACAATTTTAACAATGAATAGTTTCGGACCGAAACAATGCGCCGAAATAGTGATGCTGAACATTGAAAATAGTCGTTCAGTTGTGTTAACTCAAAGTAACGTCTGACAACACTATTCGCCGTTTGGTGTCGAATTTTGTTGAGCACGGGACGGGGTAAGATCGTCGCCACGCCATCAGCAACGCCCAAAACGTTCCAATGAATTGGTTGAAGCGGCCATACAGAGTCGCCGAAAACCTACCTGCGTCGTGTCGTCACCGTGTGCAGCATTTTGGCGTCAGCATAGCCCCTTTGCGGCACAGTTTGAAGTATGATTTGCATTTGTTTCTGTATAAAGTTCAATCGACTCAAATAATAATAATGGAATAAGGGTCTTTCATTATTTTTCCATACCCCTTATGGCGTGGTTTTTGATCTTTCGCTAATTGTACGAGTTCCCGACGAGCATCTACATGTTGTATTTCTATTATTTTTAATGGAATTTTGCCATAAACCCCATCGGCGGACTGCACGGCACTGCAATTAAATGTCGATCGCAATGTTTGCGTTTATTTGGAAGGTTTTACTTGCGATGTTCTCGAATTGATTTTTTTTCTTAATTGCGATACTCTCGAAAGGTGTTTTCAGTTGGCATCTAGCGATAGTTTTTCGGCCATCTCTGGAGTGCATTACTGTTCGGGTTTGGAACTCAAAATATTGGAACCAAAGTAACAATTATTTTAATTAGTTCGCGAAATGGGTGTGTGATTTCTTGATCATATCTAAAGATCCAGTAATTAATTTAATAATCAATCCCAGAATTATTTAGGAAATTGGCGAATTTCTCTAAGAATTATTTGATAGATTTGGACAAAGAGCAACCTAATCTGGATTGCTGTACGGGCCGTACTTGGTTACTGTCAGGCCTCCCTGGGAGTTCCTGATATCATAGCGGTTAGCGAGGAAACTGAAGAAGGTGAATTGATACCTTGTTTATTCGGATTTCTTTCGGTGTTCTTCACTATTTGCCTTGTTGAATATTGTGTGTGTACCTCTTAGAAACACAATCCTACAAAACTTAACTAATTCTCACAGAAACTTCTCAAGAGTCAAGCAAACTTTTTAAATAACACATCTCCCTCATGCTCTGGAATCGTAGAAAAGTGCTGAATCAATTAAATTCAGGAAGTTGGCTCACAACATTCTTCATGCTCCTGCAGCGTAACATTATTAGCCATTCCTAACCCAACTGGCTGCCATTCTATCCCGCCTAAATCGATCAACGCTCGTCAACAAACAAATTTTAAAAGTTCATTCGCGTACACGTGTGTGTGTGTGTGTGTCCTCCTCCCAGAGGAAATAACAGTAAAATGCGGACGTTGTATTTCTCAGCGTGTCCAAAGGACCAAAATTCTATTAACAAATTCATATTGCTTCCAATTAAAGTATTGACCCATATATAATTAAAACAAAGTGAATGTTGTGCTTGCTAACAATAACTGTTATTGATGAGCATTTAAGTTATACCTTAGTACTGAGATTCGTTCGAGCCTAACCCCTCATACTTTACTGGCATGTCTGAATTCTCCCTCGGCCCTCTCATCCCTATACACATTCAACAACACCAAGTCATAAAAAAACTTGAAGAACTGAAAGACGATTTCAGTCCCGGCCCAGACGGACTCCCTGCTATCCTCTTAAAAACATGTTCCTCTTCTCTCTCTCTCCCGCTCGCGCCAATCTTCAATCTATCCCTTGCTCAAGGTCTATTCCCTGACTTTTGGAAATCCTCTTACAAAACCCCCATACATAAAAAGAAAAAAAAACGATATATCCAATTATCGTCCCATTGCCAAGCTTTCGCACATTCCCAAACTGTTCGAAGGCCTTCTATATGAGGCGTTATGTTTTCGCTGCGCACCCATCATCTCTCCGAACCAGCACGGCTTCCTCTCAGGCAGGTCCATTTCTACTAATCTTGTCGAATTCACATCCCATACACTCCTTGCCCTAGAAAACGGCGATGAGGTCGATGTAGTCGCTACCGAATTTAGCAAGGCCTTAGACAAAATCTCCTATAACCTCATTCTCTTCAAGCTATCTTTCCTCGGTTTCGAACCCCTGCTGATTAAGTGGGTCTCATCCTATCTCAGTTATCGATCTGCCGCGTGCGTTTTAGATCCACCCTCTACGATCCTTTTCCCCCAACCTCAGGTGTCCCCCAGGGCAGTCATCTCGCCCCTCTCCTATTTATCCTAACCATAAACGACATAGGCTCTTGCATTAACCACTCCTTCATCTCGCTTTACGCGAATGATTCCAACATTTTTAAGACAATCCTCCCCTGGACCCCTCACTCCTCCAATCGGATCTTGACAGCTTCTCGACTTGGTGCCAAAATAATTGCCTAGAAATGAATATCGCCAAATGTCACACAATCACCTTCTCTCGGAAGAGTTTCCCCACTCACCCACGCTCCTATCTCTTACTAAACCAACCGATAATATCGGTTGAGTTGATTCGCGATCTGGGCGCCCTATGCGACAAGGAGCTCAAATTTACCGCACATATTGATTACAAAATCCTCAAGGCCAACACCGCCCTTGGGTTTGTCAAACGCTGGTCAAAGGAATTCCTTAACTCCTATGTCACCCGATCACTCTACACAACTTTTGTCCGGCCACTACTCGAATACGCTAGTCAGGTCTGGTCCCCGTAAGAAATGACTCACATTCGCAGGATTGAGGGTGTTCAACGTCGTTTTTTGCGCTTTGCCCTCCGCGGACTAAACTGGGAAAATCCGCTGATTCTACCACCATACACAAGCCGGCTTCCTCTAATCAATCTAAACACACTTGAAGAGCGCAGAATCCATGCCGACATCATCTTTGTCCATCGCCTTCTGTCTGGCTCAATCAATTGCCCAAGCTTGCTCTCCACTTTAACATTGCATACAAACCCCTGTAACGTACCTAACCCTCGACTGTTTTACGTGCCCGCTCATCACACTTCTTCTGGCGCTAACGAACCCATCTCGCGTATGCTACGACAGGCCAACTCTTTCCCCACCTCCTTCGATTTCAACATTTCCACTCCCGCTATTAAAGGACGTCTCAAAATAAACCCGTCCTAAATCCGCCCCCTCCCTTCAATAACCCCTCTACCCTGCAATCCTCTCCTCTCCCTCCATCTAACTAGTTCGCCCTTACACCTTTCATTTTAAATCTGCACTAGGTAAAACAACAAACGGGTGCTACACATACACCCCTAATTCGGAGAAAACTGTTTCCATGCTCATCAAAGGAGTTGATCCTTCCTTTGCTCCGGAAAGGTGTTTGAAGAATTAAAATGATTCTAAAACGATAGCTCAACATTTACAAGTGTGAAATCGTTTTCCACCGCAAATTTATACAATTTGAACCTTTGGAATTTATATGCACTCTCTGCTGTTTAATATTTCGTCGTCACTGATCTCGTTTTTTATAATACCTGTGGCTCGAAGTTATTTTCTGAAACCTTTCATTAAAAATGTGTAGGATGTTGGATGAAACAGGAGAAACCAATTCTCCATCTTGAAGCACAGAATTGAAATATTGAGAACATAGAGTATTTGAGTGGAGGATTACTAGCCTGTTTGTACGACTACATCTCTCTATGTTTATTCGCATTAACATTCATTTTTAAAGTGTTCTCTCTATACTTTGTCCAATTAACTGGAATTAGTCATTCTCTCTGCGATCGTCGAAGTGTGTAGACGCGTCCTACCACTGCTTTTGAAAAACAAAAGAGAAAAGAAAAATTAAAAGAAAACACGTGTGCGCGTGCAGACATAGATGTGTGACCGTCATTAGGAACGGTCTGTGGCCGAACAATAGTGTATCGTGTATAATATTAAGTGGAAAATTTTGTGAAATTTTTGCGCGACATTTTAAAATTTAAGTAAAATTGGTAAACCAATACATAAAATCAGCGACCGCATCCGGAGTTTGCGTTCGCAGATGCTGGTCAGCGGCCCCAGTACTGCCGAGCTACCTAAAAAACGAAAGAAAAAAACAGCTCACAGTCCTCTGAACGCACCGAAGAAAGTAGCTACAATGGCTACTCAACTAACAACGGAATACCACAAAAAATACGATGACGCGATGGAAACAATAAGGATACTAACAGCCCAAATGGAACAACTACAAGAAAAAATTCGCTCTCTTCAAGCGCAAACCAAAACCAATGTCGACGTCCCCATGAAGGAAGTTCCTCCCCAACCCATCTCATTAACATTCAACAATAACCCATCATCATCGAATATCTCGCCACCGCCCCAAGATACCCACAAACCAGAAGACCACTGGCAAACAGTTGGACAGAAATCTACAAATAAGGTGAGACCACCCCCAATTTACATTAAAAATCCTAATAGTACCAAAGAAGTCATCAAGACGCTTGAGAATGCCCTTGGACACAGAAATTTTACCACGGACTCAAAAGGATCTTCGATCTCTATCAAGACGATGACTCTAACGGATCACGACATGGCAATAAGAAAACTCTCAGAGAACAAACACGAGTTCTTCACATTCCAGCATGCCCAGATAAAACCAAAAACATTCATCATAAGGCACATTGATCCAGCATGGACTACAGAGGAACTTACACTCGAAATCTTGAGGATATGCCCGTCAATGAAAATCCACAGATTGGACTACTTTCAAACCCCACACATGAGGGAGAATAATATTAGGAGCTTGCGAATCATACAGATCCCACCGAACGGTGATGTCACCCAACTTAAACAAATAAAATATTTGTTCACACACAAAATCACGATCGAGGAGCCACATAAACAGAGCATTCTCCATTGCAAAAGGTGTCAAGGATCAGGACACCTAGCAGTTGCGTGCCACCTAAGTGCACGATGCGGAAAATGTGCCGAACAGCATATACCAGGAGAGTGCAAAGTGAACCCGCCTGGCACAGAACCATCAGTAATTCAGCAAACAAACGCCGATGGATCAACATCCACGAAAAAAATTACCATAACTTGCTGTAACTGCGGAGGCCCACATCCAGCTAGTTTTTCACAATGCCCCGAAAAGCTACGGATTCTGGAGAGACGTTCGTTACACACGGTAACTAATACGGCCAAACCAGCTGCAACGAAACCCTTATCACCACAACCATCCCATCTCAGGGGGTCAGGAACATCATATGCAGAAATTACGAAAAGTTCCCGTAGCTGCCCGAAATCTCAACAACCCAACCCCAACGTTCTCAACCTGGATATCTTGGGATACATCAGGAGTCTGGAGACACTACTACCAACCTTAAAACACAGTTCCGAATTGGAAAAAAAAGGTCAGATCTTAAATTTAATAACTTCCCACATCCTTTCCCTTAACGTATAACTTAACCCTTATCTGCCTCAACTCAGAGTCCATTTATTCCCACACCCGTAGACAACACCTCCGACTGTTTGTTGAAAAGTTCTCCCCAGATATTCTTCTGCTTTCAGAAACTTGGCTGAAATCCACTTCTCGAGTCTACATACCTAATTACACATTTGTGTCCAACCCACGAACCTCTGGCCCTCATGGAGGTACGGGAATCCTAATACATAAAAAATTCCAATTTGCTGAGATTAGATTTGCTAATATAACTAGTGTCGAATACACGGCTGTTAAACTTTTCTGCCGAAATAATAAAGTACTGGTCTTGTCCTCCATATACATTCACCCTTCTCGTGAACCAAACTTCCCTAGTGCAGACATCTCACAAATAATCCAACAGTCTCTGCCAGCACCTTTCATAATAGGAGGAGACTGGAACGCACGACATACTGCATTTAATGACATCAAATGCAACAAATACGGCTGTCAACTCCTTGATCTCCTCCGACTTCATCCATATGTCTACGCAGACTGCCCGTTGCAACCTACTCGAATTTGCAGCTCAACCAAGTCAACAATCGATTTCTTCCTAAAGTCTACAGATAGCTATTCATCTAATCCTCCCACAGTGTCCTTCACATTCCCTTCGGATCATGGCTCTGTCCACACCTCGGTTCAAATCCCCTCGCTTGAACCACTCTACACTCTGAATCCTATTCCAAATTTCACCAAAACAAACTGGAAAAAAGTCAATAAGGATATTGCTGCTAGCTTTTCAAAATTTTCTTTACCGGAATCTTCTAACCTGCCCCCTACACAAATTGACCAAGCAGCGGCCCAAATAGAGCAAATACTGGGAAATGCTCTCTTCAGCCATACTCCCACTATCGTTCCTCATAATCACTTAGGAAAACCCCTACCCAACCTACTCACAAAATTATTACGTATAAAAAAACAACTCCGACGAAAATTGCACACTAGCTACTCACCTTTTATTAAACAACAGATCCAGCTATTGACCTGATAAATGGACAACTAAAAGTTTTCACTAATCAGACCTACACATCCACCTTAAACAGTATCAAACCAAATCGCGATCTATTTAAAAACATAAACAGACTAACGGGTCGCAAACTCAAGCCTCGAACAGATTATCTTATTCACCCAACTAATAATAACATCGTCCAGTCGGACACTGATATAGCAAACTGTCTCGCTGAACATTTCTGCAAAGTCCATAAGCAAAACGATACCCTCCCAGTAACAAATTTCCACGATACAGTGAACGATTACATTCCACGCTCACTGGAGCCATCCCTCACACCATTTATTACTGAATTCACCGAAAGCAATAAAGCATCACACCCCGTAGGAATCGACACATTCCTAAGCCTTGAAGAACTATCCGAAGTCATTACTTCACGTAACAATAAAAAATCGACTGGCCTAGATGGAATCCCTAACCTCCTATTCAAAAGACTCCACCCAGGCAACTTGCTCCCGATCCTCGTTCTTCTCAACCACATAATAAACGCTTCACATTTCCCTAAAAGTTGGAAAACAGCGGTGATCGTCCCTATTAGCAAATCTGGGCCCTCCAAGCACCCGGATAACTTCCGTCCGATATCGCAGCTAAACTCGCTTAGCAAGATTCTTGAATGTAAAATCTACAAAAATCTTCTCTCATTTGCCAGGGATAACTCCCTCATTCCGAACTCTCAATTTGGCCTCCGCTCACAACACTCCACTTGTCATGCTCTCTTAAAACTGACACATGATGTGACGACCCACCTCCAAAACCAATCCCCAACGGTATGTGTCTCCCTAGACATAGCTAAAGCATTCGACTGTGTCTGGATCGCAGGACTGTTATACAAACTTCATTCAATGTATGGATTAAACATCCACTCCACAAAACTTCTCGCTTCTTACCTCTCTGATAGAAAGTTCATGGTGAAAATAAACTCAACTCTCTCGACACCTTATAGCATAACCGCAGGAGTTCCTCAAGGGTCCATCCTCGGCCCACTACTATACCTTCTTTATACATCAGACGCACCGCAGCCACTGTTACCCAATACAACAATGCTCAACTATGCCGACGACACTTTAATTTATTCAAGCAACAAGCTTGTCAAGGAGGCAAGAAACTGTATTAACAGATATCTCCCAATCCTGTCAGCCTACTTTACCAAGTGGAGAATTCAACTAAATCCAACCAAAACTCAGCTCATAGTTTTTAAAGGCAGAAACGCGAGTTGTACAAACAACACTATTCGCTGCCATAATAAAATCAGAATTAAAATAAATAACAATATAATTAAACCCTCCAAAACCTTAAAGTATCTAGGTATAACCTTTACCAACAATCTGTCATTCTCCGCCCACATTAAAAATACGATTCGTAAAGCCACAACCCAACTGAACCTCTGCAGAAAAGTCATGTACAAACCGAATGGTCTCTCTCCCAAAGTCAAATCACTTATCTACAAACAAATAATCAGACCCACTCTCACATATGCATGCCCGATATGGTACCATATCACACCCGCCCAAATGGAGAAGCTACGCATTTTCGAAAGGAAATGCTTCAGACTTATCACTGGCCTCAACCGACATCCTAACTCCCACAAATATTACAACAGTAGTTCTCTCTACTATGCCGCTAATATTGAACGTATAGATCGACGCTTCCTCGAGCTGTCCATCAAATTTATCGAAAATCTTCCCAATAATCCCAATCCGATAATAAATGCGCTCACATCGACTCCGTCAGACAACCGAACTGCCTACCCGAACTGTCTCCACACCAGAACCCTCTTCACCTCTGGCAGGTTGGTCAACAACTCCAATGAGATTGTATACCACAATACTGAACTCTCACCTCACCAGTTTAAATATTGTAATATACAACCCTTCTCTAATATCTTGCGTTTCAACGACCAATCGGAAAGTGTTCCCCCAACCCATATCCCCGACTGATAGTACCCACCCTAACCCAAATCCTACCCATCGACCACTATACCTCCCGCCCCACCCTACTCTAACTTATTGTAATAATAATAGATTTAATAATTAGATAAGCTAGGCTAAGCTGAGTTAAGTTAAGTTAAGCAAATTAGTTATAGGTTAAGTAAATAATTATATCCTGGTTTTCTGACCTTTTCCAGGAAGCCCCACCTACTCCTATCTTGTCCACCCATAAAATATGTAACTTTATAATAATGTTTGAAAAATGTACTAGCAAGTATGTGTAAACGATTAAAGCTAAGCTAATTATAAGTTATCTGTATTACTTATTGTAACAAAACATTTATGGTCAATAAATACAGAAATGTAAAAAAAAAAAAAAAAAAATAAAAAAAAAAAAAAAAAAAAAAAACTGGAATTAGTGGAAAAAAATTCGTAGATGGAAGATGCATTCATCAAGTTCAATTTGGCAATGGTCTTTAGACATTTTTAGTAATGAGATTGGTAGGCTGAAATTCCTTTAAAAAATGAAACTGAATATTGCACTAGTTTCAATTCATATTGTTTACACTGTGAGTAGTATCAATTTCTCACATGTGCCTGTAGGCAGCCATAGCAAAGCATTCGTTCCTTTAGCTAAAAATGTTGCTTTGGTTGACGCGAAACTTTCGTGTCATTGCAACGGCCAAAACAAAACGCACATTGCCTTTAAATGGGATGTGAACTGAAGCATTCCTTAAGAGTTGGCAACTAAATTGTGCACTTTAATGCTAAATTAATTTAATTTTAAATGGGCGGGGAACCATTCTTTACACACATAATACTGTATACCTGGTTACGTGCGCGTTCCACCTAGGGAAATTTTCAAAAGATACCTCTGGACAGATCAAGAGTCATGCCGGATTTTTACCGACTAAAACCATCTCCCGCCAGACACATATTTCGGTTGATCCCCGCAGAACTTTCATTTAGATATTCCATCGCGGGGTGGGTCGGAGTTTATCTGTTTCTCCGCTCGTCGTATCGTAACTGCTGCATCATGTGACATAGAATATGATTTGCTACGGAGCATGTCTGTTCGGAACTCAGCATGTATTCTATTACTCCTGCCCGACTAAGTGTCCCTCTCATGTGTCTCCACAAAATCGTTCGTGCGGTCTCGAATCTCATGCACTCTGTGAGCACGTGTTCCGCATTTTCCACTTCGCCTTCGCAATACAAGCAGTATGGGTGATTCATGTGCTTATACTTGTGCAAGTACTGCCGAAAGCATCCATGTTCTGATATTAGTTGAGTCAGGCGGTAATTCCACTCACCATGTTTTCTTTTCGCCCATGTTTCTATATCGGGTAGCATGGTGTTAGTCCATTTTCCTTTGGTGGAAGAATCCCACCTTCGTTGCCATGCTAAGGCTTGAGAGTTTTAATTGTGACCGCATTCTCCGGCAATTCTCCTGAGAGACCTCATGCAATGCAGCGTTTTCTTTAGCTGCATTGTCAAGTGGTGTCTTCCCGACCAAAACATTTATGGCATCTTCGGTTACCGTTCGGGATGCGCAACATACTCTTAACGATGCCAGCCTATGTGCTGTGTTCACTCCCCTCATGTACGACTGATACTGTACGGCTCCTGCCCATATGTGAGCTGCATACATTATAATGGATGTGGTGACACTGGTTATCAGTATCTCTATGTGGGGCCGGGAACGACTAACATATGTTAAGGTAGCAGTCTCGCCAAAACTTTGTATACTCTTGCCATTTTTTCCTCGTTTTCCTCAGGTGTTCCATGAAGGTCAACCTGTTGTCAAGGGGAAACACCAAGATATTTAATATAGGGACTGGATATGATAGTTTGTCCTTCTATTTCGAAATCAAGGTGTGCAACTTTCTTGCGGCTGCTTATTAAAAGTGCCTCCGCCATATGTCCAGCGAGTTTCAGTCCGGCTATATCTAGCCAGCATTTAATGCTCTGGATTGCTTGGGAGCAAATACTCTCCAGATCATCTAGTTGGTTAGCTACGGCCACTAGCTAACCCCTTCTGGTACATTGACCCTGAGCACACCATCATACATGAGATTCCACAATAGCGGACCTAATACAGATCCCTGAGGTACACCTGCTGTTATTGTATATTCTTGTGGTCCCTGGTCTGTGTCATAGAGCAGTCTTCTATCCGCAAGATAGTTTGCTAGTATACGCATCAAGTAGGGTGAGACTTGTAGATCGCCCAACGCTTCTAGAATCCGATACCAGTTCACGGAGTTAAATGGATTTTTGATACGCAATATATTTTCGTTCCTCTTAGCCATCGTGCTCCAGCTATCGCATTGCGAGCGATGTCGCACATCATAGATAATGCCTTACCGTTTGATCTATCTTTTCGGCACCCATACTGCCATTCAGAGAGCCCCGATGTCCCCTCAGTGAATTACTCCAGGAGAGTAGAAATTACTCGCTCAAGCAGTTTCTCTGTTTTGTCCAGTTTCCGTTGGTCTTGCTTCCTTTTGGTATAAGCACAAGCCGCTGTTTTTTCTATTGTTTAGGAAATTCTCCTGTTTGGAGGCAGGTCGTGAAGAGACTGCTGAAGACCTCCGGTTTCTTTGTTAAAGCAGTTTTCACTATAGCGTTAGAAATACCATCCAGTCCCGGGGTCTTGTTTTTTTTAAACAATCCCTGCAGCCAAGAGCACCTCTTCGGTGGTCAGGTATCTCTCCTTCAGTGATACTCCACTTCTCTTGCACTTTCAACACCTCATCACACTGCAGGAAGAAGACAGCAACGATTGTGGTCGTGTCAGTTTTACTTTTTTGCATTTGACTACTGTTGTTGTGTAATCTTTTTATGACTATCCTGTAGGCGCTACCCATGGGTTGTTTTTTAATTCATCCCCTAGGGAGCAGAACGCGTCATATATACTTTTGCGAAATACGAGGGTTGCCTTTTATATTTCGGGATTAGAGAACAAAAACAAATATTGATCATCGAAAATCACTTTATTGTTTTTCAAAATATTCCCCATGAAGATCTATACACTTTTGCATGCGTTTGAACCAATTGTCGAAGCACTTTTGTCACTCTGATTGAGGTATCTCCAACACATGCATTCTGAATGCAGCAACCGCTTCTTCAGGTGTCGAAAAACGTTGACCTCTCACTTTGTTTTTTACGTACGGGAATAAAAAGAAGTCATTCGGTGCCAAGTCACGACTATACGGCGGATGACCCATCAAATCGATGTTTTGGGTGCTCAAAAATGCAGTTGTCGCAGCCGATGTGTGAGAGCTCGCATTGTCGTGGTGAAGAGTGATCCGTCTTCGGCGGTTGGTTTTCCTGATTTCTTGGAAGACAACTGGCAAACAAATGGTTGTGTACCACTCAGAATTGACTGTTCTGCGTTGTTCTAGTGGTACGGTTGCGACATGTCCCGTTTTTCCGAAAAAACAGGCGACCATTTGCTTGGAAGTGGTTCGTGCGCGAACAACTTTTGTTGGATTTGGCTCATCTTGAAACACCCAGACAGTCAAGTGCTGTTTACTTTCGGGCTCATACGCGTAAATCCACGATTCATCACCTGTCACGATGTCATAGACGTGTTTCGAAGCACCGCGACCGTATTTTTTGAGCATTTCTTTCGACCAATTGACACGAGCCTTTTGGGCGATTGACAAATTGCGTGGGATCCAACGCGAACAAATTTTTTTGACAGTCAAATGTTTATGCAATATTGAATGTATGCTGGTCCCACTAACGCCTAAGGTTGTCTCAATCTCACGATAGGTCACATGACGATCTTCCAATATCAGTTCGCGCACAGCATCAATGGTTTTCGGAACAACAACTGATTTTGGACGACCTTCACGAAATTCATCTTGGAGTGAACTACGACCACGATTGAATTCACCATACCATCGATAAACACTGGTCCTTGATGGAGCTTCATCGCCAAAAATTGAATTAAGTTCATCCATGCACTGTTGCTGAGTTAATCCACGCCGAAAGTTGTAAAAAATAATCGCACGAAAATGTTGACGATTTAATTCCATTTTTGGGCCGAGATGAATCTTTTAAGTTACTGTAAACAACACAAATAGCGCTCGTATGTCAAAACGTTCTGAGTGCGTATAACCTCAAAAATGTCCAACTTTACGACAGAGCTGTCAATTGCCGGATTGCAACACTAGGGTTGCCAAATCCCGAAATATAAGAGGCAACCCTCGTACATTCCTCAACTCTTTCCGTTTGTTGACAAATTCCGCATGCAACTGTGGATAGGTTACGGTTTCTTGCTCTTTGTTGTAAGCGTTTTAACCTGTTGCATTCCGATCGCACATGGGCGATTTCTGAGTTCCACCACTGGTTTGATAGCCCATGCTATACTTAGCCACTTCATGACTTTTCCAGTCTGCCTCTTTTCTGCGTCAAACTGTTCGATTTGGTCTTCCAGTACATAATCGAGCAGTTCCGCATCGAGGTCCTTCTCTTTCCATCCATTTTCCTGGGCTTTCTTCGCCAATTTGCCAGTGATGAATCTCCTGTGCGGTAATATTTTGTACATCACGGCTTGGTGGTCACTATGGGTGTAGGTGTCCAAAACTCGTCAGTCCATACTTCTTGCCAACATGGAGCTGGCAAATATTATGTTGATTTTGGACCGGCCTCTCTCGGTTATGAAGGTGTCATCACCATCATCATTAAGTAGCACCACACCTAGGACTGCGAAGGTTTCGAGTAGTGCCTGGCCTCTATTGTTGGTCCTTGGTGTGATGTATTCTCGTCTGTATTTCACTCTTCCAACCCATAGGAAACCTGTAGCCAGCAATATGCTAGCTTCTTCTCTTGGTAAGGCCATCATGGCAGCCTATGTGTCGTCTGGTTTTGTTCTTAAACTCTTTACCGCTTCCTTTGGGATAGTGTTCAGTGCAAGGAACTCTATAGCGATCGCTGCCAGGAAACCTCATCTAAATCACGACACACGACCGTGATTTCCTTTGACACTGTTTTCACACTAGGATCTTTCCTTAATACTTGTTGTACTTTTGATTTCTGTGTCTCACTGGTGGCCTCTGGCCAGCTTTTCCCATTTTGCTGTCTTTCGAACTTTATTCATACTATTTCCGATTTCACTTAGCTCGGGCTTGGCCTTTATGAACTTCAGTATATCCTCATATGTTTTTCCCCGGTTCTGGACATTCTTATAACGTCAGGGCGTGGTATCTTTTTTTCTTAAAATACAGGATGGGGCAATGGTAATCTCATAATGAGAATTGGCTACTATTTTATCAGAAATGAAAGAAATGGACTATGTTTTCCCGGAATGCTTATTTGAAGGTGTAAATAATAATAATACTCTGTCTAATAATAATTTTCTACTTATCTGTGTCATAAAAGTCAAAGTCAAAATGATAGCAGACGCCATTTGCAAAAATTATGGCACATTCACATTATGACAATACTTACTTTTACTTCTACCCCGCCCTGTATTGTTACATAGAGCAATGTTGCGGGTTTCACACAAATCTACTGCCAGACAAAGGAAAATGGTGTACAGGATGTCTGGGTGCGGAGTTATATTTTCTTAAAAACGTTCATTCAAATCTTTCATATCGAGCAGGTTTTTGAATCACGATGTTGTAATGGCCGTGAGAATATTGCGCGTTGTTTATGAAGACGCAGCCATTCTTAGTAAAATACTCTTATAATAATAAAAATGTAATTCAAGTAGTTCATTTCTTGTTCAATTTTGAAACCCCTGTAACATAGTTATCCCTGCAAATACCATTGACGTTAATCGAGCTGTCACTGAAGCATTTGCAACTAATGTATGAAGTCACAAATACAGGTCTAAGTGTAGTGCCCTGAAAAGCCCTACCATCTCCCTCCATTAACCATAATCCCTACACCTAAACCTATATTCTAACTAATTAACAAATCCATCAATAAATTCAACTAATTCACAAATCCATTCTCTCTTCCAACAATTAAATTCCCAATTAAACAAAATTCCTGATAAACGAATCAAAGGTTCCTTTATCGCCGATACATTGCTCTGCTGTTGTGGGTTTCTGTTTCAGCAAGCGCGTCTCCTCATCCTTGAGAAAGGATGGGTGATCTCTTTAATATACCGCTCCTAAAACAACGCACTTCAGCAAGGGGTCGTTGCCGTGCTTCCTCTGACCCAGAGGGAAGAGCAACGTCCTGATCGTTCGTGGGACGTCACTTTGGGAATAGCGTCCCTATACCCTGCAACCTTAGTACCTTCGGTTAATGTCCGTAATCGTGGACGCTATAAGGGTTAAAATTTTGGTCTTGACACCAGTCTACTCACCGGTTCCTGTACCAATTTTTTGGAGTCGTCCTGGTGCACAAAAGAATCAGCCAACGTTGGAGACGACGCACAATTTCCAAAATATTAAAAGAAGTTTTGGTTTTAATGTCAGTTTAAGTTTTATTGTTGATTTTCCTGGGGGCAATGCCTCCAAGGCAAGAGGGATATGTAAATTTAAATTTAAGAATTACTGCTCTGCGGCACGAGGATTAAGATACTGCGGCCCGGAGATCACTTAGCTCTTCCTTTATAAAGGAAAATAAATCGAGAATTGTATCCCGAAAATACACATTTTCGTACAAGAATCTCGATTTTTGTATCCTGAGTGAGATGTTGTCTTTACTTAAGATAAGAATTCAGTTTCTTGAATTCTTATGAAATTATTTCGCAGATGTGGATATGTATCTGCTTTTGGTTTTCTATTTGTTTTTCTCAATGGAAAATTTTCAGATAGAGATAACGATCTCTGGATTTTGGTTTTCGTTGATGCTGTGGGGCGAATGTAGAACAATAAACGAATATTGGATTCGTTTATTGTGAATTTTAATTTTAATTTTGATTTTGGATTTAAAATGTTAGGCGATAAACGAATGTTTGATTCGTTTATTGCGAATTTTGGATCATGTTTGGGTTAATTCGGGTTTTGATAGGATTTTGGATGTAGGAATGGGGGAAAAAGGTGGTAGGGCTTTTTAGAGCACTACAGCATAGTAAATTGAACCTGTGGGTTTCGCCAAACTTCACGACGTCGTCAGGACCAATATCACAACATTTATTATTATTTATAAAGAATGTAAACTCGTGGGCACTTCAAAGCATATAATTTATTTAGACAGGATACAGGTTCGTTTACTCTTCTAAACATCAAGTTTATTTACTAAAGATGTCAGTTCGTAGGTGTTTCAAAACATATTATTTCCTTAATAAGGAACGTAAGTTCATATGCACTTCAAAATATATATAATTTTATTTATAAAACATATAAGTTCGTAGGTGTTTCAAAACATATTATTTCACTCATAAGGAACGTAAGTTCATGTGCACTTCAAAATATATACATAATTTTATTTATAAAGCATGTAAGTTATTATGCGTTTCAAAAGATGGATTTATATTCACAAAAGATATAAGTTTGTAAACCAAAAGATGTAAGTTCGTAAGCACTCCTGGTACCGCCGACGAGACAATCAGGACTGATATGATCCCTTGGGACGGCCCAAGAGGGATGTAAATTAACGTGAGGGCGCGACTTGCCCTAACGGAATCCGAACGGAGATTAAATTATTTCATCGAAGCGATAGGATACCAAAATCCCATCATCACTTCGATGACCATATTTGGTAATATATGCTTTTTGCATTATTTTCGACTCAAAAAGGGGTGGAAATATATACACGATGATTGCTTTCGCTGCTCATCGTGTGCGTCCGCAAGTATGCAGACATTGCATAAGTCCCCCTTTCAAGTTCGCAACAGGTGCGAGTATCTCGACGGCAAAAGGGTTGCAATGTTTACACGATCAGTGGCTACGTAAACCATTATTGCTGATCGTGTACATTTCGCTGTATATTCTTGCAATCGCACTCTGATGGTAATTTTCCATTTGCGAATTCGACTGCTGGGGCGCCAGCCGGATGCCCTCATGTATTGGTCGTTCGATGTGGGCATGCTTGCTAAACAATATCGTGTAGATATTTGCACAGGCAATATTGTTGGTTGGTTGTTAAACCAAATTGCCTTGAAGAATATAGCATTTGATGCCGCTGGAATTTCACTTCAGCGCGACTTAATGTTTCACAGGGTTTTTCTTGTATTTTGCAGTTACAGTACAAAGGTAAGTACAGGCTTTTAATGAATTTCAGGGACTGTTACCTTGTGTACCTGTAAGGTAAGTAGTGGCGTTCAATGGAATTGCCACGGTACTTGTTTCTCTTTTTGTTGTATGCCCTATTTGGGGTTTTTTTCCTAGATTGTGGGACGATGAGTGCTGGCGTTCAGGAGAATCGCCACAAACCTCATGTGAAATCACCATGCGCAAACAAAACCTTAATCCCAGTGCATATCTTCATATGCCCTGGATATCCCAAATTTCCAGGAATTCGTTTAACCGAATTCCTACACAATCTCCAGTACTCGACTCCAATCGAAGTACATTTCCAAATTCTGTTTGCATTTCGGTGTATCCGTGATACAAAATCCCGATAGGATTTTGTATAAAAGTGCAATGGATTTTGGATTCGAGGATCACAAGACCCAGTGATCACCCAGTCGTTTTCGAGCAGAATACGAAAAAGTGTTTCACAGTGTTTCAAAGTTTTTCGAGAGGGATACAATACAGTGGTTTGCATTTTTATCTTTTATATTTTCTTTTCTTATTTAATTAGTTGCTTATTATTATATTTATTTGATTATTTACTTATTATTTTATTCTACACTTAATTGTTCTAATCTCTTGTTTTAATTATTTTAATTCCCAAATTTGGGTTCCTAATTTAGTTTGTTTAAGATCCAAATTTATTTATTTTTTTTCTTTCTGGTTCTTGTTCTTGTCTTCGTCTGTTTCTTGTACCCTTTTCGACGTCTTGACGTGCCGTATCGCTTATCTGCCCGATCAGGGTTATGGTGGCTCCCATAAAGGAACTAAAAAAAGACATCAAGGCTCTCACGGCTGAGAACGCTGTCCTCAAAAATAAATTATCGCGATTAGAAGCCACCTCACCCGCATCCCCGTCCATTACCAGTTCGGAAACTTGTGATTCGGAATCATAAAGCTACATGGATATCACCTGACGGCGTAACGCGTAACCAAATAGACCACTTCCCATAGACAAAAGACACCACTCTAATATCATCGACGTAAGATCATATAGAGGAGCAGATTGCGACGCCGATCATGTTCTAGTGATGGGCAAAATCAGGACTCGCCTCACAGCAATCCCACATGGGCAGTCACGGGAGACGAGCAAAAATTCGACATTGATAAACTAAAAGACCTGCGCAAAAGGACTGAATATCAACACGAACTAAGGAGTAGATTTAGCGTCCTAGAGAATGGGAGCAGTGAGCAAGAGGAACCTAATAGTGTGGACACCAAATGGACATCGACCAGAGACACAATCAAACAAACAGCCCAAAAGGTATTAGGATTTAAGAAAACAATTAAGTCCAAACCTTGGTTTGGCTATGAGTGCCGGGCGAAGATCGAAGAACGTAAGCGCCTCAGAGTGATCCAAGATATGATGAAGTCAACGCAGAAAGATACGCGACGATTTGGAGAGAGACAGTGAGACTCTTGAAACGCAAAAAAACGCGAATGGGAGAAGACTCGGATCGAAAAAATCCTAGAAAATGCCAGAGCAAAGAATTTCAGAGGTATGTATGCCGGCATAAATTCAATTAGAAATGGGTACCGAGAGAGAGCCAAAATAATCCGAAACACAAATGGCTTTCTGGTCACAGAAACAAACAATATTGTGACAACATGGAAGCAGTACTTTGAAAACCTCTTCAATGTGCGCTCCCATCAACCACAAATAAACGCACCAGGCGTATATACAGCCGAGCCTCAGATCCCAGAGCCCTCTTTCAACGAAGATGTAGACGCAATAAACCGATTGAAAAACAACACGGCTCCCGGAGTCGACTGCATACCGGCAGAGCTTGTGAAGCATGGAGGAGAGGCAACCGCTCGAAAGATCCTCCAATTGATTAAAACAATATGGGATAAGGAAGTCATTCCGGAAGAATGGAAAACATTTGGGGGGGGGGGGGGGGGGGGGGGGGGGGAATTGTGCCTAACATGGACACTCCGTTCACTTCCTTCTCCATCATAAATTAATTGTTCCGACGAGCACTGCACGATTCCGCCGAAGCAAAGGAAACACCAACACAGGAAGTAGGCCGAGAGAAATAAAACACTGGTGTTGGTTGGTGATCACCACTTTAAATTAATTTTATTGCTTGTGTCTTATCAATATACACATTTTTATTTGGAGCGTGGTGTTAATTTATTTAGTGGTGAAATTTACACATTAAAGATTAACAATATGACAAAGTTAATTGATATGAACTGGACCGCGATGGGAATATTCGGTGGCTGTGACACTTTTTGGCCAACGTACTCAACACTACAACCACGACTCCGGAGTATTTTCGCGTCTCCGTGTGCGCCGGAGAGCGGAAGTCGGCATGACCGCGGTGGTCAGTGGATGGAATTTGACTCCTCGATATTCAATCGTTTTTCTCTCGTGGTGAAAACAAGGAAGAAAGACTTGGCGATGTATGTGTATGTGTGAGTGAAGATCACATTGGTTTTTTTCATACACAAGGCCTTGGGAACGAACCTGAAACAAAGAAAGGGAAAATGTGCATCCATGAGAAGTGAATTCGGCCAAGCAAACAAGACGAATCTCATTGGATGCTAATTGGGTTTGTGTTTGCTTATACTGCTGCTGATGAGAAGCAGATCCCGAAATATGAAAAGACAAAGGGAATTTAGGATCTGAGAGTTCAACTGAGTAAACAAGTCTCATTAGATGCTAGATGCATTTGGGATACTTGAAACAACTTGAATTGTTTGTCTATCGCCAGAATGCCTGAAAAACAGCGGTCTTTTGTTTACTCATGGTGTGAGTTAGGGAAATAGTCTCAAAGTGGATGGTGCTAATTACACGCAGCTGGTGTTGGATTATTTATCGCTGGCTAAAAGGGTCGACAGCCGATGGGTGCATAGATAGTTTTTATGTACACATATTGAGGCTGGGATTAGCCAACTCAAGGGTAAGATTCCCTGATATGCGGTCGTATGATATGCGACCCATAAATTTTATTACGGGGAATTTATGATAAGGTAAGAAAGAACTCTTACAGGAATTTGTATCCGAAGGGAATGCAAGAAAAGGTAAGAATTCTTTTACTGAAGCTTTTTAGATTATACCTTAGATAATCCTAGATGCGTAAAGCATTTAAGGTGCTAATGCGATTGCATTAGCGAAATTATGTGATTGGATCCGAGTTATGGGTTTTTTTTAGGTAAGTGAACCGTGGGGTTTGGCGGAGCCGCCACAATTTCAATAGTCGTCCCCATTTTCAAAAAAGGTGATGGATCTGACTGCGACAATTACAGAGGAATATCATTGCTCCCGACCACATACAAAATATTAACAAATGCCATACTGGCGAGAATCACACCGTACGCAGAACACATATTGGGAGACTACCAATGCGGATTCCGTAGGAACCGGTCAACGAGCAACCAAATGTTCACAATAAGGCAACTACTGGAAAAAAGTGGGAATACGGGGAGACAGTTCACCAGCTGTTCGTTGGCTTAAAAAAAGCCTACGACTCAGTCGCAAGGCAAAGACTCTTCCATATTGTAGTTGATCTCGGAATCCCGAAAAAATATGCCGCCCTCATTCAAATTTGCATAAACGAAAACAAAGGGCGAGTTAGAATAGAAAACCACCTCTCAGAACCATTTGAAATCCGAGACAGACTGAAACAGGGAGATAGTCTATTACCGTGTCTTTTTAACCTTGTGCTCGAGTATGTCATCAGAAAGGTACAAGACGACAACATGACCGGATCATCCCTGAACGGGGTCACACAAGTGTTCGCATATGCGGATGACATCGCCGTTCTGGGCGATAATCTAGAAACTGTAAGTAAAAACAATGAAATCATCATGCACGCGGTAGAAGAGGTGGGCCTAGAAATAAATGAAGACAAAACGAAATACATAATTATGGCGAGAGCAGGTGGACCTCAGAGGACACACATGAACATCAGGGGCAAGATATATGAAAAAGTTAAGAATTTAAATATCTGGGAACAATACTGACGGCCAGTAACGAAATGTCGAAGGAAATTAACAAAAGACTACACTCCGGCAACGCTAGTTGGCATGCAGTCAGTAAACTGCTGAAATCGAAACTGCTATCACAGAATATAAAGCTCCGTGTCTATAGAACCATAATCATGCCGATTGTTCTATACTGATGCGAAACATGGGCCCCAACAAAACAGGAAGAAAACAAATTCCGCATATTTGAGAATAAAGTTTTAAGGGGTATCTTTGGCGGCAAATGTGACGAGGAGACAGGACAATGGAGGAAACTCCACAACCACGAACTGGAAGAGCTATGCCGCAAACCTACAATAGTGAGAGTAATCAGGTCGCGAAGATTAGGATGGGCCGGACACGTGGCGCGAATGGGCAACGATAAGACCGTGCATAGAATTCTTGACGGTAAGCCAACGGTAAAGAGACCGACAGGACGACCGCGACGGAGATGGGAGGACAATGTTAGGTTGGACGTCGATGAGATCGGATAGGATGGTCGAACGTGGAAGGAGAGCGCACGGGACAGGGAACAATGGCGGAGCCGAGTCGGTGAGGTCATGAACTTTCGGGTTCCTACAGGCCAATAAATAGTATAGAATGTTTTGTCATTTCGTTTAATATTAAGATTAATTATATATATAAATGTGATTCAAGGAACTTTGGATAATAATCTCGAAATATATCTAAGGGTGTGACGATTTGCAAATTCGGATTTTAGTTTTCGAAGTGTCCGCCCAATTTGTAAGGATTGTGCTGCTCATTTTTTATTTGTTTTATGTTATACCTGTAACGGTTTGCGAATAAGTCTTTATTTGTGCAGTAGAGATTGTGGTTACTGATTGTATGGTCCCCCCTCTTTGCTTGGTTTATATTACACCATCTGGTTGCTTAAATAACACCTTCGGATGCAGCTACTATTTTGGACGTTTACTCTTTAGTCGAAGTACATAAGAGTGGGACGCGCGTTTCCGTTATCCCTTATTTTGACATTTATAGATATTATGCCGTAGGTCTTTTAAAGTTTATTTATTAGATATTTGATAAAGGTAATTTGACTGATTCAACGAACTCCAATGTACAAAGTGGTTAGAATATTGAATCACAGTATAAAGCAGCCCAAATTCAAACCAACAGTAATTTTATATAAGTTGAACCACACTTGACAGAACCAGAAACCGGCGTGACTTAAGAAACCCATCTATATGTTCAACCTCAAGGCAGTTTCCTGAAACAGTTTTTGTAGTTTGTAAAGTCAGGCGCTCACTTTTCAAGAGATCGACAGACTCATAACATTCTAAGCAGCTTGGAATCTCAGTGATCCTTTTTCACAAAAAAAAAAAAAAATGAAAACTTTGTTTTTATTATTATAAAATAATTCTAAATTTATTAATATAACAAATCCTAGTTTTTTAATTAATTACAACATTGACATATGTGTAAGCAGCGTTTGCGTTTATACGTTGCAGACAATTCGTTTAAGGGCTAAGGGGGAACAAAGTTACACATCGCATTGACTAGAGGAATCTAGCCTTATTAAAAGATGTTGCACCTACCTATGCTAGATCTTTTTAAACCTTAGGGATAGTCAGGCATTTTAGTTTGCGGCAACTTATTTGAGAAAGGCCTAGAAGACGATTACTGGTTGATGGCCATCGAGGAATGGTGGTAGATAGGATGGACCTGGGGTTGAAGTACGGGCAGTTGGTGTTGGTGTTGGTGGTAGTGTAGGACGTGGAGTAGTTATTGGTGGCAATCGTGTGGTTGGGGGCAAGTAAGTGGGCGGTAACGTCCTTGGGGGAGTTGGCCGTGGTCTAAATGTCGTAATTGGTCGTGGTGGTAGTCGAGTTGTTGGTGGAAGATAAGTTGGTGGTAGAGTTCTTGGAGGAGTAGGCCGTGGTGTCGTAGGTCTGTGGGTTGTTGGTGGCAAGTAAGTTGGTGGCAAAGTTGGTGGTAAAGTTGGTGGTAAAGTTGGTGGTAAAGTTGGCGGTAGAGTTGGTGGTGGAGTTGGTCTTCGAGTAGTAATTGGTGGTGGAGGCCGCCGGGTTGTTGGTGGCAAATAAGTGGATGGTGGGTAAGTCCTTGGACGTGTTGGTCGTGGAGTTGTTGGTCGAATAGTGGTAAACGGTGATGGGGGCCTTCGAGTAGTTGGTGGAAGGTAAGTGGGTGGGGGCGTTCTTGGGGGAGTTGGTCGTGGTGGCGTAGGTCTGGGCCTTGTTACTGGTGGTATGTAAGTTGGTGGCAAAGTTGGTGGTAGGGTTGGTGGTAGGGTTGGTGGTAGGGTTGGTGGTAGGGTTGGTGGTAGGGTTGGCGGTAGAGTTGGTGGTAGAGTTGGTGGTGGAGGTCTTGGAGTTGTTATTGGTACTGGTGGTAATCTGGTTGTGCGTAGAGGCCGTCGGGTTGTTGGTGGTAGGTATGTGGGTGGTAGTGGTCTAGGAGTGGTTGGTCGAACTGTAGTGTATGGTACGGGTGGTCTTCGAGTAGTTGGGGGGAGATATGTTGGTGGAAGTGTCCTTGGTGGTGTGGGCCTGGGTGTCGTCGGTCTTGGACTTGTTATCGGAGGGGGTGGTAATCTAGTTGTTGGTGGCAAATAAGTTGGTGGTAAAGTTATTGGCGGTTGAGGACGAGGGGTTGTAAAAGGGGGTGGTGGCCGACGAGTTGTTGGTGGTGCAGTTGGTCTTGGAGTTGTGTAGGGTTTCGGTGTGTCTGGAGGTAAATATGTTGGCCCTGGTGTGGAGGGTACTGTTACTGGTGTTGGTGGCTTACGAGTTGTTGGTGGTGGTGGTCTGGTTGTTATTGGCGGCGGAGGTCTATGTGTGATTGGTGGTAGAGTTGGCCTGCGAGTTGTAATGGGTGGTGGTGGCCTCCTGGTAGTTGGGGGTAAATAAGTTGGTGGTATTGTTGGCCTGGGAGTTGTAATTGGTGGTGGTGGCCTCCTGGTAGTTGGGGGTAAATAAGTTGGTGGTATAGTTGGTCTGGGAGTTGTAATTGGTGGTGGTGGTCTCCTAGTTGTTGGAGGTAGGTAAGTTGGTGGTATTGTTGGCCTGGGAGTTGTAATTGGTGGTGGTGGCCTCCTGGTAGTTGGGGGTAAATAAGTTGGTGGTATAGTTGGTCTGGGAGTTGTAATTGGTGGTGGTGGCCTCCTAGTTGTTGGAGGTAGATAAGTTGGTGGTATTGTTGGTCTGGGAGTTGTAATTGGTGGTGGTGGCCTCCTGGTAGTTGGGGGTAAATAAGTTGGTGGTATCGTTGGTCTTGGAGTTGTGAATGGTGGTGGTGGCCTTCTAGTCGTCGGGGGCAAGTAAGTTGGTGGTATCGTTGGTCTCCGGGTTGTAATTGGTGGTGGTGGCCTTCTGGTTGTTGGGGGGAGATAAGTTGGTGGCAAGGTTGGTCTCCGGGTTGTAATTGGCGGTGGTGGCCTTCTGGTTGTTGGGGGGATATAAGTAGGTGGCAAAGTTGGCGGCAAAGTTGGCGGTAAAGTTGGTGGCAAAGTTGGCGGTAAAGTCGGTGCTGGTGTTGGCCTAGGAGTCGTTCTTGGAGGTAATGTAAAAGGAGTTGTCGGTGACGGATACCTGTAAGTTGTTCTAGGTGGTCTGGTTGTAAATGGCCGGGGAGTTGTAATTGGTGCTGGTGGACTTCTGGTTGTTGGGGGTAAATAAGTCGGAGCTGGGGTACTCGGAGGTGTTGGTCTAGTAGGCCTTGGTGTGGTTATTGGTGGCAGTGGTCTACGTGTAGTTGGCCTGTGAGTTGTAATTGGTGGTGGTGGCCTCCTGGTAGTTGGGGGTAAATAAGTTGGTGGAATTGTTGGCCTGCGAGTTGTAATTGGTGGTGGTGGCCTCCTGGTAGTTATTGGTGGGTAGGTTGGTGGCAGTGTTGGCGGTAACGTCGGTGGTAATGTTGGTGGCAATGTTGGTGGCAATGTTGGTGGTAGAGTCCTAGGCGGTGTTGGCCTAGGGGTCGTTATAGGTGGTGGAGGCCTACGGGTAGTTGGTGGTAAGTAAGTTGGTGGTACAGTCCTTGGTGGTGTTGGTCTTGGTGTAGTTATTGGTGCTGGAGGTTTCCTAGTGGTCAGAGGTCGGTAAGTGGGTGGTGGTAATGGCCTTAGTGTACTTGGTGGGGCAGGTGGCAAGTAAGTTGGACCTGGAGTTGTAGTGGGCTTCGGGGTAGTGGGTGGATAAGTCAACCGAGTTGCAGGTGTTGGATACGTGTAAGTTGTTCGTGGTGGCGTCGGCCTTGGTGTTCTCCTTGGTGTGGTTAATGGTGGGAGTGTTCGGCGAGTGGTTATTGGTACCGGCCTTGGTGTAGTTATTGGCGGTGGAGGTTTACGAGTAGTTTGCGGTGGCGGAGGTCTTGTAATTGGTGGTTGAGTTGTTGGTGGTAAATAAGTTGGGCCAGGTGTTGTTGGCGGCTTTGTAGTCGTTCTTGGGGGATATGTCAGTGGACTTACTGGTGTTGGGTAAGCGTATGTGGTACGGGCTGGAGTTGGCCTGGGAGTCGTTTTTGGTGGGTAAGTTAAGGGATTCGGAGGAGAGGGGTATTTATATGTTGTTCGTGGTGGTGGAGGTCTTGTAGTAAATGGCCTCGGTGTAGTTATTGGTGGTGGTGGTTTTCTAGTAGTTGATGGCGGTCTTGGAGTTGTAGTGGGTGCTGGTGGTAAATAAGTAGGACCCGGTGTTGTGTGTGGTGTGGTTGGTGGATATGTTAGCGGGCTTGATGGTGTAGGATAATTGTAAGTGGTCCGTGGTGGTGGTGGTCTGGTGGTAATTGGAGGCGGGGGTCTACGGGTGGTTGGTGGAAGAGTTGGCCTGGGCGTTGTAATTGGTGGTGGTGGTCTTCTGGTTGTTGGGGGCAGATAAGTTGGTGGTATCGTTGGTCTACGAGTTGTGATCGGCGGTGGTGGTCTTCTGGTTGTTGGAGGAAGATAAGTTGGTGGTATCGTTGGTCTGCGAGTTGTAATTGGTGGTGGTGGTCTTCTGGTTGTTGGAGGAAGATAAGTTGGTGGCAAAGTTGGCGGTAATGTCGGGGGTAGAGTTGGTGGTAGAGTTGGTGGTAGAGTTGGTGGTAGAGTTGGTGGTGGTGTTGGCCTATGTGTGGTTCTTGGACGCAATGTAAATGGAGTTGTCGGCGACGGATACCTGTAAGTTGTTCTAGGTGGTGGTGGTCTGGTTGTAAATGGCCTAGGAGTTGTAATTGGTGCTGGTGGCCTAGTTGTTGGAGGTAAATAAGTCGGTGCTGGGGTACTTGGGGGTGTTGGCCTAGTAGGCCTTGGTGTGGTTATTGGTGGTGGTGGTTTCCTGGTTGTTGGTGGTAGGTAAGTTGGTGGTAATGTTGGTGGTAATGTTGGAGGTAATGTTGGTGGCAATGTTGGTGGTAATGTTGGCGGTAGAGTTCTAGGCGGTGTTGGCCTTGGTGTTGTTATAGGTGGTGGAGGCCTACGGGTAGTTGGTGGTAAGTAAGTTGGTGGTACAGTCCTTGGCGGTGTTGGCCTTGGTGTGGTTATAGGTGGTGGTGGTCTTCTGGTAGTTGGTGGTAAATAAGTTGGCGGCGGTACCGTGAACGGTATATCCGGGGGTTGGTAGTTATATCCATCTACTTCGCGAACATCTCTTAATATTTCATTTAGTTCGTCAGGAACCTGGTTAAAAACATGTATGTCATTTATATCATTTAAAGGGTTTGTTGTAAGTGAAAGTTGACTATTAATTACCTGTAATTCTTGACAATGACTGAAGGCACATAATGCCAATAATAGTAGTGCGCCCCTCTGTAAAGAAAAAAAAACATTTATAATTATTCGTTCACGATAGCTCTACATAAATGACATATATTAGGTTCACTACCCAAGAAAATTGACGGAAAATTATCGAACCTGATGTTTATGCAAATTGACCATAAATTTCATTTTATATCACGAACCGAACAAAAGAATGATAGCCTCACTTCCCAATTAGCATATGTTATTGCAAAACTGTAATATAATGCTAACGTTGTAATATCAAGATCGCATATGATCTTCAAACGTTTATCCACACCTTTGTGGAGTTGTGTCATATGCTGGGTGTGAAAATCATATCAGATGACTTATCTTTGAATCTCTTTTATCTAGCACCCGCACTTATAGCAGCCATCTTAGACCGGTTCAAGCAAAGTCTGGGTTCAAGTTCGAAGACACATTCAAACGTATTCATACATCTCAGACGGCCATTATAGAGGTTCAACAACAAAACCATGGAAATTATTTAAATATGTTCACTTTAAAGTGGAAGACCTTGGTGCCATTGAACTTGTCTGTGTCTTCAATTTAGAATTGAATAAGCGCACCCTGAATAATCTTTTTGTATGGTACATACTAACAAATACAATTAACGAAATCGAAAGTTTCATCAATTCTGGTTAGCCTAATCATTATTCACAGCGACCTTTTTCATAATTTTAAGCCCAAAACAGGCTTCAAGATATGATTAAGCCGAGGAGCCAGCGATTCCAGTAGCCTTATTTGAATACATAAGCCAGGCTCTCTTTAAGCAACTCCACTAATTAGAATCCCACAGACTATTAGAAAAAGAATAGAAAAAGAGGAACAAAAAACAAACCAAATGGGAGCCGGATAGAAAATGAAAGTAAACCTGATTTTCTAATGGGATATTTAAGATGTGATCAAATGTCGACGGGATCATCTCAAGTTGTTCGCGCAATAAATAGTCGTGCTTTAGCATATGTCGCCTTTGCTAATTAATCTGTTTCCGCCTTTGTTTTGGGTGGTTTGGAGGAGTTTGTCGTCAAACAGGCGACAAGTTTTCATTCGCATTTCAGCTTGACATTTCGGATCTGTGTATATTTAAAGATGTGAGCTTTCGGTATTAGCATGGACTAACGACATTTAAATAAATTAGAGGCGATAAATTTCACTGGGGAGACATTAGAACATTTAGTTAATGTAGAGGCTGTTCAACGACTATCAATTGCTTACGGGCAATGCTCTTGACACAGGCCGTTTAGGACAAGGTCGTTCAAATACAATAGTTTAGTAATGGTCGTTTCACTAGTTAAGAATACGAAAGTTTGGTTCTACAGCCTTGGATTAATGTTAATAAAATGTGTGGAATTCTACTTTAACTTTAAATAAAGGGTTTTCTTATGACTCTACTCTGGGGTCTTCGAATTCTAGGTAAGAAGTTTTTTAGTGTCGTTCCTGGTCACAACTGTGAAGTGATGTAATTATATCTCCGTCATCAGATTTCACGAAAACAGGCTACTAATCTATAGATCACATAGGTCTCAACTAATTTCAGGTTCATTTTTTATTCAATTCTGCGTCACAAGAACGTGTGGGGGCGTTTTCATTTTAAGTAATGCAAGAGTATAATCACACTCCTATGCTGAACTCACACCCACGAGATAATCTAAGACGGAACCGCATTCGTTTTGTTATTTATGTCGAATGCTGAGCTGCACCTTAAAGTGAATGTTCGACTTGAAAAACTCCAGTGACCCCGGTGACCGAGGTCTCATCCATCATTAGTTTGTGCCTTGGTAAGGGTGGAAGTTTAATTGATCTATGTTTCAAAAGCCCTGACGATGAAAATAACCCAGAGGAAAATTGAATTAAAAGACATATTCATCGCAATAATACGTCTCTGAATTTTAAAGTCAATTAATTGAATAAACGTTCAATATTGTTGAGTTCACCTAATTGCAAGGTTACGATGCTTTGACTTCGAGCGAAACCGTGATTTTATGGTTGTTAATTAAGACTTATCCGTTAACATATAAATGTTGGAATTGCTGGCTTCGTTCTTCGGACTTGAAGACTTTTAATTACATTTCAATATAAACAATTTCAATGTTTGTGTTATATTATAACCTGATTGAAAGATGTGAGTGAATTTATTAAGACCTGATAAACAATATATCTCAATTCATATTTGCATGGTGATGTAATTGATGCAAGTGTCGAATAATAATCTTTGCTTCCATGGATTTATTGGTGTTACAAGTATAATTTATATATATTATTTACTTAATTAAAAGTAAAACTTATATGTGATATTTACTTAACTAACATGTAGAATTCTCTGAATCTTATCAAGTAATGTTACTGTCAGTATCATCATCATAATCGGCACTACAACCGGGAACCGGTCATGGCCTTATTTAGCAAGTCCTGAGGCTTGTTAAATTTTCCATAATGATTTGTTTTTTCCGGGCAAGGTCATTAGTCTTGCGCCAGAGTATATACTTCTATAATAAATACCAAAAGCCATGAGTAGGACCAAAAATATTACTGTTATCTATTATAAAATGTTTCTCTGAGATTTTTTTTTAAAAACAACAACAACAAACATGACTCTGCAACAGCGTAACATTACTGAATTAATTTATTGTTATAGAAGAACTTTGTGCGTTGAATTTGTGTATTATAGTAATTTCATGTTTTTAAAAAAAAAATTTTCCGGTTTTTCTTTGTATTATTCAATTTAGAGCTTCGGTACAGTGAACAACCTAGTAAATACTACGCTGCTCCCAAACCACAAATATTAAGTAAAGCACAAAAAAAAGGCAGAGAAATAGTACGGATTATATACTGGCCTGTGCGAAACTCTTTAGTCATTGCAACAATTCTGCACAAAAGGCCAAAACCGAACTGGTCGTGTGCCGAGTACAACATTAAGTGAGTGAGAGTATGTGTGTATGTGTGTGTGTGTGTGAGAGAGAGAGAAAGAGAGAGGGGGGGGGGGGGGAATTCACTATGGGTTTTCTGCAATTGCCCCATTTTTAACATATGATTGCCGGTTTATAAATGAGTCTAGGCGTAATCTCTCATAAGAGATCAAAAATTGTTAAGTCTCATAATTTTGACCAAAACGTGTAATAACGCGACTGGAGAAATTTTTTTCCTAAAATAACCGTCACCTTTGGCGTCTGTTGAAAAAGTGATTAAATGCCGATTTCCTCAAGTTGTGTAATAAAATAATGCATTACATTAATAAATTTTCTAATGCGCGCTCTATACTCCGTAATTTTTGAATGAAATTATGATGCCATTTGATCAAAAGGTATTGCTGACTTTAAGTCAATTCTGGTTTCACGTTAATTATATAAAGATTTTCCTCGCCTCAAATGCGGCGGTTACGTAGAGAGGAATTTGCTGTAAACATATCAAGCTTAGCGACGATAGCACAAGGACTATTATGTAAACCGCGCAATAAAATTCATGGGTGAAATCTCGCCTCTAAAATTTAATGATTTCTGAAAAACCACATGCGATAATTTATTTTATTTGGGTGGGTTAACATCCATCAACACTTATGAACAGTAGCGTACTGCATGTATTAATGATTAGTAAAACCATGTGCTTTTGATAGCATTAATTATTTCAATCGGAGAGGGAGTGGTGTAAATTGGAACAAGGTCCCGGGAAATCTTTTGCAGCGCCTACCGAAGATGAAAATTGTTGAAGGCTAAGATGCTCATATTAAAGCAGATACTAAAGAATCTTATCTCGAAAAAGTGATGAAATTTCGTTAAATGTCGGTAACTACATCACCATTAGTGTTTTATTTTACGCAATTGAATTCGCTCCGCGTTCCAGGTGTTCCTTTTGGTGCGTGGCCAGTGTTCGGCGGAACACTTCGACAACAACATTCAAATCCGCTAAACTGCCATACTAAATGCTGATGGTTAATTGACTTGTGTTGTTTTTATTGACTCAATTCCATTTATATTTTGACAATATGTTTCCCTAGCAGCAAGGAATGTCTCAGTCGTTTGTGGGAAAACTGTACCTCTGCAAGAGGTATCTATTTTAAAAGAGCCATACTAAATGTTGATGGTTAATTGACTTATGTTGTTTTTATTGACTCAATTCCATTTATATTTTGACAGTATGTATTCCCCAGCTTGCTGTCTCCACGATCTCATGTACGGACACAGCAAGTATGTGGTGGGTTTACTTATCGCTATTTGAAATTCTTGATTTTTTCTTTGAACGATGCCATTTTCATAGTTTGGTAACTCTTTTGAAATTTCGTGGGCGGACTGCGGAAATTTAACCAAATGAATTGTTAGTCCATTAGAATAGGGCATGTCTGCTAGGCAGTGGACTTTTTGAGAAAACAGAAAAACACCAACAACAATCGTTACTTTTCATTCTACAGGACGGCGTTACAGTATTGAACAAAAAAATGGGTAAATGCCGTTGCTAAAAATTGGTGTATAAAGGAAACCAAGAGACTACGGTTGCTCGGTTTTAATGCGTGCCTGTGTTATTAATGTTAAACTGTACTAACGAGTGTATTTTTTGAAAATTGAGATTACAAAAAAAAAAAAATTAAAATTAATAACATATCATTGTTATTTAAAGTTTTTACTCCATACAGAAATTAGAAAACACTTGGAAGAAATGTGAACTTTCGTTGGGTGTGGTTTATGCTTAAACACATCCTAATTAAAAAGGACTTGTTTCAGATACAGCAAAAGCTCGGCCTTGGTTTAATGAGTTCTTAGCAAGAGGTGCCAGAAAAGTTATCACATGCATAACTGGTTTATAAGTACGAAACATATTAACTCCCTACAAAGTTACATATTAGCCCCCAATAAAGTTTATAAGTACGAAACATATTAACTCCCTATAAAGTTACTAATATTACAACATTATGAGATAGAAACCTATTTTTCAACAGCGTGTAGGTTTTTCTGAGTGCATGACCTTCAAACATTTTTATGACTCTAAGCTGCTTTGAGGTCAACCATTACCTATTTAGAGTGTATATCAGAAAAAGAAAACCCAATCGAGGAAAACAGACTTATATGCATCATTCCTTTTATTTCTTTTCTAAACTTCCCGTTTCGTGCTACTTATTAAGGGCGCCCTGCGTGTAAATTAATTCAATCCACTAATTATTCAATGATCCCATTAACGTGTTAATTTGGACCGATTGCGTAGAAACCAGACGTGATGACATCTGTTACTTTATACTAATGTTGTACTATACTTGATTTGTCAAGAGTTTTACTGCCCAACTTTTGTTGGTAGTTGCATGCGTTTGGCTATCACATTACTTCCGGAACAAAAGGCAGTTGTAATCCGTTGACAAAGATAAGCTCTCAAATTTGGCTTTGTTCAAGACCACTGTCAACTAGTTCCTAGTGATTGAAAATTACAACAACAACAAAATTAATAGGGAAGAAAAAGAAAAGCTAACTATTTATGGCTTGAAACTTGTCTGCACCTTCTAATAGATTCCGCCTTTAAGCTAGTTTGTCACAGGGCCGAATTGTTTATGCGTCAATGTCGTTTCTGTTTCAGTGACCACACGTCTGGGCGCCATGAACCAAAAAGTCGCATAAAATTTGCATTTGTTAACTACATAAAATGTTGTCTATTTTCTTTGCCATATCTTCGGTGTAAATCTGCTATTCTTGTATTTTGGGCGCTGATTTTTTTTGTAATTAAGCAACAGTTAAATTCCCTTGAGGGGTTTTGAACAAAGCCGTAATAACATCCGCGGATTGCCTTGGAAGATTGGTTGTTCTTCGAAGATTTACTGTGGGTAATCGAAATATTGGTGATTTTCAACAACAACAATAACAAAACGTTATTAATAAACAACCTTTTAGCTATTAATTCTTTTTGTCAGACTTCCGTGTGTTGTAGTGCAAATTATTTGTTTGTAAATAGGCGCTTAAGGCGGCTGTGGGAATCTGCATGCCAATTTGGTGATGGTAGGAGTTCAGAAAATTTATGTATTCGATTAACTTATGGCCTTTGAAAATTATATGTCGTGTCCAAGCGGTGTTTCATATAGAGCTTTGCCTTTTTGAAAAATATTGATATATTGCAGATTTTACTCACTTTCATAGTTTGCGGAAGACTTTGTGCGTTTTGTTGTGACACGAACAGTCATTGCAGATTTGCTATATAATTTTCTGACAATAAGTTGTGAATAATCAATCTAAGGTTGGTTGTGGTTACTATTCAACTGAAGTAGAGATAGTAATACTATTTATTAAGGTTTGCCTCTAACATTCAAGTATTCTCTTGTTGAACGGCTCTGTATAATAGTGAGGGTTAAAAATAAAGTTCTGTAAGATTATGGGAAATAATGGATTTGATTTTATAAAATTGACGTAAATTAGAGAATATGAAATTATATGTTATATGAATGTTCGACTCTACATCATCATCATCATCGGCACTACGACCGGGAACTGGTCTTGGCTTTATTTAGCAACTCCTGAGGCTTGTTAAATTTTCCATTTTGTTTTTTCCAGGCAAAGTCATTAGTCTTGCGCCAGAAGCTCCCCGACCGGGAATCGAACCCGGTCTCCCGCGTGACAGGCGGGTCTACTAACCACTATACTATCGAGGAGCCCAATGTTCGACTCTAGGTGGTTTATAATGTGGCTGCTATTTTCTTCTATTGCGGATATTCATCCCCATAAGGAGCTTTTTGTATTCCTGTTCAATTTTTATTTTTTAGATTACTCTTATTTTTCGGTCCTCTCACGTTATTGTATTCGTACATGAATATAGATAAACAATTTAATGCGCTAGGTTAGTTTAGAATTAAGATATTTTAGTTTAGAATTAAGTTAGAGTAGTTAAACAGTAGATAAAATTAGATTAGTTTAAGGAAAAATTAAAAAAGAGACAACGTTTTTTGTGCTAATCAAAATTTTTCCTCGTGCTACTGTCCGATAGTTTCTTTAATATCTAATCATGCCATGCCGAAAGGCTATTTTACTAAAGAACCAAAAAACAGATTAGCTTAGAGAGTCTGCTTGGGACCAGTAAGTTAGATCTAATATATTACCATTAAGCTAGTATTTAAACATTTTTGTCTAGCCACTAAGAAATAACTTTTTAAGGATAAAATAAAAATGTTTATAAAAGTAAAAAAAAAAAACAAACAATTTAATGCGAATGGTTAATTTATTTTTACTTTTCTTCTTACTTTAATGTTTTTTTAAACATTTTTAAATAATCTGTGATATTTATTTATCCATTATTCCGCTAGTTTCCAGTCTTGTTTATGTATTTCTATTTCATAATACCCCTAAGGATAGGTAATAAGAGCTTTTAGCATTCCTTTGGTACAGATAAATTAAAGAGCTTAGCCCCTGATCTTTGTTTAAGTCTTTTTTCACAATTCTCATTGCTACTTCATTTTAAATTATATTGATTAAAATTTTAAAACTTTAAAACTACATTTTTAATTCTAGTTAATTGGTAGAGGTTGAAGCGGAGTTATGCTCACTCCACTATTTTATTTATACATACTGCACCAGTTTCGATTGCTTCCGTATTTTTGTAACTTGTTCTTGTTTAAATCGATAGTAACTTTTTAGATTTTAACGTCCGCAACGGTAGTAATACGCAAAAATTTCAATAATTATAAGATCTAACCGCATCCCCTATATATGTAGTAGTTTTGCTCTGCGCAGCCATGTGTCACCCACAAATCATTACTGATGATTTATTACATATAACATTTATACTGTGATGATGTCCACATATTAATCTAAGGATCCCTGTTTTCAAAAAGTAATACTTTCTAAGACAAAGGCCACAATTTATCTGTAAAATACAACAAACACACGTTACAGGATACACATTTTCTTGAAAATATTGACAGCTGTTAAAAACGTAAATATTTTTATTTCTGTAATCTACAGATTAGATTACTGGTAGGAATGATTTATCGTTTTTTGGATTCCAACAAGTGTCTACAAATGGCAAAGTGATCTCCAAGCGGAGCTCAGAAAATATTTTCTGACCGGAGAAAGTTGTTTTATATAGAATCATCATCATCATCGGCACTACAACAGGGATCCGGTCTTGGCCTTATTTAGCAAGTCTCGAGGCTTGTTAAACTTTCCATAATAATTTATTTTTACAGGCAAGCCTTGCGCCGATATTTTATATAGAATAACGTTAGGTAAATATTTATTTTTTAATGTATTTAAAAAGAAATTTAATTGTTTTTTCTATTTTGTATTTATTAAATTTATTTTATTTAACTCTCCTTCTTTTCATTAGTAATGTCTTCCTCCCTTCTTTTCATCTCTGTTTCTGTTCTTCGTCTTTCTTGTTTGCTCAGTATATTTATTACAGTCTTTTATCCTTAAATCGACATTCTATTCCTCGGTTCGAAGTATCTTTTATTACCTCTTTTTTTTTGGTTAACATCTTACTTTGCTTTTATTTATTTTCTTATTTCTTCCTCTATTCTTTTGATAGAAAAAAAAGTTTTTTCAATCATCTCTTCGTTTATTAGCTAGTTTTCTTTTTTTTTTTTACTTCATGATTTATCTTTAAAAAGAAAATAAAAGTTATTAGTTAGTCTTCTTTTTTTTTACTTCATCATTTATCTTAAAAAAATTTATTTTTGCAGTTTCATTCTTCTTTTTGAGCATTCAATCCTCTTGTTTCTATGTTCAATTTAGTGTGAATCTTGATGTTGTTAATCGATTTTATTTGTGAATCTTTCAAACTTCTCACTAATATTTTTAATTTTTCTTACTATTGTAATATCCCACTACATAACACTATTTAGCATAATTCAATTAACGTAATATTAATTCAAATCATATCACACGAAATGCGGTCTTAATCGTCTCCTCTTTAATTGCCTACCCATGACGCACAGTCATTTCGCACACGCTATCGAATTACGAGTATATATTTTGGCACCGTATCGTATGTCGCCACTCATCTCCAAAAGCAAACACCTGGCATTGCAGATTCCCGGGTTATTCCCTGCAGAAATGCAACGCTTGCAAAAATGCAACGGAATATGACAATTACCGTACGCCAAGAGGGAATTCCCATAAAAATGCTGACGCCTACGGAAGAAAGGCACATGAGTAATAACGAATTACCACCGTAATTCGAAGTGACGGAATGCATTGCTTGAACCAAGGCCACAACACTTTAAGTGGATCAATTAAGTTAAATATCGTTTAAACGAATATCAATTAGGTGGCGATAGCAATTAAGCAACGCAAATGACTCGTACCAGGCAATTGCACTCCATATGGGTTAAAACCGACTGAGCGGGACTGCGGCAGGGTAAATGACTTTCGTTCGGGGTCATGCCAAGTGGAGAAGAATAGAATGCATTGTCTGCAATTCTCCGCCAATATTTTGGGTATAGAAGGAGTGGTTGCAAAGAAACTAACTCAGAGTTAATCGATCAGAGTAAAATGTCGCAGCGTTGGTATGAAACAGCGAGCCTTTTACTCTAAATAAAAAATACTAAGACATAATTAATATAAAAAGTAATTAACAGGCCGCAGCCCAGCGTTAGATAGCGGGCCTTTTCACTGAAATCAATAAATTGAATATAATAAAGTATAACACTTCCTTTCTTCACTTTAACTCTCCGCTTACTCGCTCTCCCTCACTATTGGGGAAGCACAGTATAGAAGGAGTGGTTGCAAGGAAACTAACTCAGAGTTAATTGATCAGAGTAAAATGTTACAGCCTAGGGATGAAACAGTGGGCCTTTTACTCTCAATAAAAAATACTAAGACTTAATTAATCTAAAAAGTAATTAACAGGCTGCAGCCAAGCGTAAGATAGTGGGCCTTTACACTTAAATCAATAAATTGAATATAATAAAGTATAACACATCCTTTCTTCAATTTAACTCTCCGCTTACTTGCTCTTCCCTTACTATTGGGGAAGTATGGCGAGACGCTTTAAAACATTATATATTTTCTTTTCCCCCGCATATTTATTTTCCGCATTCCGTATTTTATTAGTTTTAAATACTAAGAGTTTTGTTGCTTGAGGCGCAATAACATGTAACAGTTGTAAAGTTAAAACATTTCTAAATTATTTGGCCTTTGTATATTGTAAATGAAATCTCTCTATGGAGACGATAGCATAATCCTACATCAGTTAGAAGATAAACGTCGTTTTTGAACAGTCGCAACTGCACAGCCTAAGTGGCAAACTTATTACCCAAGCATAGAATAGAATCCCTAGTTGCTCTTACGTCGCACACATAAATTCACTTTTATACTAAGCCATAATAAATTGCTTCGTATCGGGACCACATTCTGCTGCAGCGCTTCTACCGCTATTCCCCACCAAGTTAAATAACAATAAGTTTCTGTAGTTATCAATTAAACCCAATACCTAAAGGACAAGGAGCTTTGCACGTTATCCTACGACTTCATTGTCATACTTTTCATATGGGTCATAATTCTTCATCTCTTCAAATTCTGATTAATCAAAATTATTTGGAATCGGTAGCCCGGCACTTTATAGCCAGATGTCAGCTATCGGCCCAAATTTGGGGAAAAGGGGCGCGTTTAAAATCATCAGTTATATGAAAATATTGCCGATCGCTTGGGTAAGGGAACCCAAAAGAGAGATTTTACAAAACCCAATAAAAACGGATGGCAGCTAAAATTCAATATGGTATAGTGGTAATATAACACTAAGATCGCGCCGCGCCGCCTGATTGTCTTTTCTTTGAAGCTCCACCGATACGAATTGCAGTTAAAATGACTTTAACATTAAGTGAGAAGGTAACCCGTATTTTAGGTCGTTCCACCCAGAGCTTATCTTCTAAAGAAAAAATTAGAAAAAAAAGCCCCAATACCTCGCCGCATTGATTGCGTAACTCCTGGGTTTCCTATCCACATTGATGCAACGTGAGCTCAAACCAAAACACGAGTGAATAATTCACGCCACAAATTTTGTTTTCAAAAGGAATGGCAAAAAAAAGTAAACGCTGTTGAAAAATCCTTATCGCATCTTCGACCACAGATACAGTGAAGTTTGTGATTGTGTATATGATTAGAGTAGTAACATGTCTATGACCGTGGATAGGAAAATCTTAAACAGATCTTAAAAGGCAGTCTCCAAGAGAGAGAGAGGGAGAAAAAAGGAGAGAGCCGAATATATTTTAGGCCAGGTGACTATTTTTCTTTAAAGGACTGGTGAACGCAAGTTGAACATAATGCAAGTATTTGGTGTTAAATTAAATGAAATATAATTGGAAATAAATTAAACTTGAATCAATAAAAGTGAACAACCACCAAACCGCTTCCTACTAACAGCAATTACTTTATCTCAATTGCTAAAACCATGAAATTAACAACTACCAACTGTTTCACTGATTCCTGTTCACTTAAGATACTCATCCCACCAAATGTTATGAACGTTACGGTAACAAATGGTGTTAATTCTTATTTTTTAAAAGCTACGATGTGGTAAAGTTGTCCATTGTACCTGTGCATCTCAATTACTTTACTATCTGCGTCACTGAAGTGGTTTCACATATGGTCCAGGACTCGTAACCTAACATCACTTTAAGGAATAAGCTACACTTTTGTAGTTCAACCGCTACAACACCGCAGATTCTTCGATTCAACAATGGTACAGTTGTACGCAGATTCCAAGGTCTGTACGAACTGCAACACTTGCATAAATAACATATAAAAGTTTCGATTACCTTAATGTGGTAGGTACCAACACCATCGAGGATAAGATTGCGACTTGCTAAGAAGTTAATCCCCTTAAAACTCGAAGAAGGTCTTTTAAATACCAATCTATTTAAATCTGAGCACTATGAAGAACCGCAATAGAAAAATTATATCTTCATTTAATCCCTGAAGCGAACAGTTGACTAGGCTGCCGAGTATTATCAACCGTCAACTGATAATCCTCACTGTTATCCGGATCATAAATTACGATTATCATTGATGAATTCTTAGCATGTTTATGCACATAGGAATTTGATAAACACGGACATGAAGACCTAATCATTTTAGTTAACTTATTAATAATTTATATTCGTTCGCACGGTCTATGGTAGTTAAGCGGTTTTTCATTGAAGATGACCTTAACTTTTCTCGCTAAAACATGAGAAAAGCCGTAAGTCTTACAAACCGATGTCGCCACTTTATAATATGTTATATTTCGACATCTTGTTACAAAGAAATAAATTGTTTGTAGTTGTAAAGATCCTGATCTTCGAAACAACTCATAATAATAACGATCTTGTTCTTCTCATCATGACTTTGATATCCTTGTCCTTCTCATGACTGAATTTGAAAAGAAAGTGTAAGGACTTGGAATTATCTATAATAGTAGTAAGAAAGATCATATCCCTCTTATGACGAATTTGAAAAAAACGTGTAAAGACTTTGGAATCATATAGTAATAAGTATGCTAATTTTCTCCTTAAAGCGACCCCGTTCTTCTCATCATTGAATTTGGAAAACGAGTGTCTTCGAAAATCGACGATTCGGGTTGTTGCGGACGGTGTGTATTCGGATGCCTTTTCCATTAATTCCGAAGTACTTTACGGTACCGCATCGCTACCAACAATATACCTATTTCATATAAATGATCTATAGGGTGGGTCAATAAGTCCTTAGAAACGCCTACGATGGCACTCGTAGCATCGCTAATGGTCTGTTTTTAGTAAGCATTATTCCTGGCCTGGCGGGAGGCGGTTTTAGTCGGTAAAAACCGGCATGCCCCTGGATCGGTCTAGAGGTATCTTTTGAAGATTACCACCTTCCTACCGAAACCAAAAAAAAAAAAAAAAAAAAAAAACCTCATAGCGCTAACTCCATAGTTTTGCCTTACCTGAGAGAAGTATTTACGAGCGCTGCCTCTTATGTTTCGGGATTTGGCAACCCTAGTGTTGCAATCCGGCAATTGACAGCTCTGTCGTAAAGTTGGACATTTTTGAGGTTATACGCACTCAGAACATTTTGACATATGAGCGCTATTTGTGTTGTTTACAGTAACTTAAAAGATTCATCTCGGCCCAAAAATGGAATTAAATCGTCAACATTTTCGTGCGATTATTTTTTACAACTTTCGGCGTGGATTAACTCAGCAACAGTGCATGGATGAACTTAATTCAGTTTTTGGCGATGAAGCTCCATCAAGGACCAGTGTTTATCGATGGTATGGTGAATTCAATCGTGGTCGTAGTTCACTCCAAGATGAATTTCGTGAAGGTCGTCCAAAATCAGTTGTTGTTCCGAAAACCATTGATGCTGTGCACGAACTGATATTGGAAGATCGTCATGTGACCTATCGTGAGATTGAGACAACCTTAGGCGTCAGCATACATTCAATATTGCATAAACTTTTGACTGTCAAAAAAATTTGTTCGCGTTGGATCCCACACAATTTGTCAATCGCCCAAAAAAAGGCTCGTTTCAATTGGTCGAAAGAAATGCTCAAAAAATACGGTCGCGGTGCTTCGAAACACGTCTATGACATCGTAACAGGTGATGAATCGTGGATTTACGCGTATGAGCCCGAAAGTAAACAGCAGTCGACTGTCTGCGTGTTTCAAGATGAGCCAAATCCAACAAAAGTTGTTCGCGCACGAAGCACTTCCAAGTAAATGGTAGCCTGTTTTTTCGGAAAAACTGGACATGTCGCAACCGTACCACTAGAACAACGCAGAACAGTCAATTCTGAGTGGTACACAACCATTTGTTTGCCAGTTGTCTTCCAAGAAATCAGGAAAACCAACCGCCGAAGACGGATCACTCTTCACCACGACAATGCGAGCTCTCACACATCGGCTGCGACAACTGCATTTTTGAGCACCCAAAACATCGATTTGATGGGTCATCCGCCGTATAGTCTTGACTTGGCACCGAATGACTTCTTTTTATTGCCGTACGTAAAAAACAAACTGAGAGGTCAACGTTTTTCGACACCTGAAGAAGCGGTTGCTGCATTCAGAATGCATGTGTTGGAGATACCTCAATCAGAGTGGCAAAAGTGCTTCGACAATTGGTTCAAACGCATGCAAAGCGTATAGATCTTCATGGGGAATATTTTGAAAAACAATAAAGTGATTTTCGATGATCAATATTTGTTTTTGTTCTCTAATCCCGAAATATAAAAGGCAACCCTCGTATTAAAACAAAGTGGAGATTGTGGAACAACCTAATAATAGGAATAATTCTATTCCTCCGATGGGGCATTTAAAAACAGCTCATGACTTTAATGATCCTGTTCCTATCATGGGGAATTTTGATAATAAAAATGGTCCCGCTCCTCTCGTAGGGAACGTCGAAGCAGATCTTAACAAGAATGGTCTCCTTCCTCTCACAGGAAATATCAAAACAAATCAAGACAATAATGGCCCTGTACCGTTGATCGGTACTTTCGAGAGAGTTTAAGCCAATAATGATGGTCCTGTTCCTCTTATAGGGAACTTTGAAGCAGATCTTAACAACAATGATCTTCTCTTGCAGAAAATATCGAGAAAAATCAAGACCATAATGACCCTCTTCCTTTGATGGAGAATTTCAAAGCAGTTTATGCCAAAAATGATCCTGTTGCTCTCTTGAATGTTTTGGAAATGCTAATAACAAAATTGTGCCTGTTTCTCTTAAGGTGGATACCTCATAATAGTAATGATCCTATTTCTGTCATGGGGAATTTTGATATAGCTCATAATAAATATGAACTTGTTACTCTTCTGAAGAACTTCGAAAACGTTCATAATAATTATTACTATTCTGTTCCTTTCGGAGACTTTTGACACAACTCGTGAGAAAAATGATCCCGTTCCTCCCATGAAGATTTTGGAAATAGCTAATAATAAAACTATTGCCGTTCCTCTGACGGCGAAATTCGAAATAGATCATGGTAGTATTGAACCTGTTTCTCTTATGGGAAATTTCAAAACGGTTCTAAATAAAAAGAATTTCGGTACAATTCATGATAGTAATCCCGTTCCTCTCGCGGAGAATTTCGAAACCACTCATGAGAAAAATGATGAAGATTTTTGAAATAGCTAATGATAAAACTGTTCTTCTTTCTCTAACGGGGAATTTCGAAGTATCTCTTAATGGTAATGATCTTTTTTCCCTAATGGCGAATTTTAATACAGGCCTGAAAACAATCCTGTTCTCTTCTCGAAGATTTTGGAAATCGCTTATAATAAAACAGTTTCTGTTTCTCTCATGGGGAATTTCGAGACAGGCCTCTTTGTCTCGTGAAAATTTTGTATAGTTAATAACAAAAATTATCCTGTTCGTTTCACAAGGGGAATTTGGGATAGGGTTATAACAATAGTTAATAATAGACTTATAAAAATAGTTAGAATTTCGGACAGGCCTGTAACAAAAGTTCCCCTTAACAGGATTGTGAAACGAACTGGCAGGCAAGCGAAGTTGTTTTTAAAAAAAATGATATCCTTAAAGAAGGACTAACTAAGAAGGACTAAGGAATTATAGTATGCCAATAGATAATTTCAATTGGTACATGATTTCTCCCAGACCATAATTTATGACAGTAGATAAGTTATGGGGGTGGGTAGTCATAACAGTACATTATTAATAATATTATGTAGTAATCGTTGTTACTACTGGCCTCGCTCCCGGGTAGCGTGTCTCCTTGCCCTGAAAAGAATGAGGGATCTCTGTAAGACAGCTCCTGAGGGGACCCGTTGCGGTTACCGCCGTGCTTCCTCAAACCTTGAGGGAAGAGCAGCTACCGATCGTTCTTCGGACGTCGCTTCGAGAATAGCGTCCCTGTGCCGTGGAACCTAGTGCCTCTGGTGATGCCGGTACTCGATTGGATGCTGTAAGGGTTAAATTTGTGGGCTTGCCACCACTCTACTCACCGGTTCCTTTTCTATGGACGGACATTGTCTCTGATTCAAAACAGCCAACGTTTTGTGACGACGCACAAGTCCAAAATAATGAGAAAAATGCTTGGGTTTGAATATAATTTTTAATTAATAACTTCTCCTGGAGGTGATACCTCCATGGCGCTAGGAATATTCGGATACTGCTCTTAGATACAGACGCATATACAATGCGAATTGAATTTAAACTGTGAATGACTTAATACTGCCTCGATATCAGGATACTACTGCTCCCAGATATCAGGATACGACTGCTCTGATATCACTTTTCTACTGCCTCCAGATATCATTTTCCTGTTCCTTTATAAAGGGAAACAAATCGAGATTTGTATCTCGAAAATGCACAATTTCATAAAAAAATCCCTATTTAGGTATCCTGAGTGAGATGCTGATGGGTTTTACCAGATCGAGGTAACGTATCTCTGGATTTTGAATTTAGATGATGCCGTGGGGCAAATGCAAAACGATAAACGAATATTTGATTTGTTTATTGTGAATTTTGATTTTAATTAGGATTTTAGATTAAATTATGCCGTGGGGGCAAATGTTAAGCGATAAACGGATGTTTGATTCGTTTATTGCGAATTTTGGATTTGGTTCAGGTTTTTTAGGGTTTTGATTAGTTTTTAGGTTTTACTGTAATATTGCTGGGATTTGGATGTTTGGGGAAAAAGGTGGTAGGGCTTTTTAGAGCACTACAATTAGATGCTTTATATTATTAGGTGATTTATGCAAGTATATTATTTATAGCAATACGTGATTTATATCAGCAGTTGATATAAGAGTACACTGTTTATAACAATTAGCTATTTATACCAATCGATGATTTATACAAGTAGAGGATTTCTGGCAGTACAATGATGGTATATCCTCCCAGAAGATATTCATCGCATTATATGATTTATACCGATAGCTGGTTTATACCAAGGGGCGAATTATAGCGGTTGAAGTGCCAATAATATTTCTAATATATTGTTGTGGTGTTTCTAATCCTGGGCGAACCTATAACGCTGAGTCACCGCCCTGAGATCCCATTTTTTTTCGACCAGGTCCACCAGACAAGCTCTGAAAGATGCTCAAGTTTTTCTCCCAACCATTTCAAGAAGCCTATAGGTTAATGGTGTGGTGCTCCACTGGGCGCCTGAGCTTTGAGACCCTACTTACCATTCAGTAATTGTGCCGAACTGCACAATAGCAAGAGTCGCCAGTTCAACCTAGGTTTGCACAATCAAACCCAAGACAGAATATTCTTACCAACGCAGCCATTGAGGCGGCTTTCACTAATCCGAAAGTATCTGGTCAGGAATTTAGGAGGGTTTAAAAAGTTTGGGGCTATCCACTGCACATTTTTCGCAATGAAAATGGGTAATTGAGGCGAAAAAGGTAAGTTCTACCAGTTTTTGTCATAAGGATAATGTAATGAAAAATAATTTAGAGAAGAAATGAGCTTTCTTCCTGTGCACACCTCCAAGGGCTGCGAACCACTCCATCTATTCCCCCACTGAGACAATAATCTGGAGTAATTCTTCTTAAATGACGATACTTTAAAGTTCGAAGTCGTATCTCATAATTTAGGGCACAGTAAATTTACGGATTTCAGGCGTCGTTTCTCGACAGTTTGAAAACACTCATGCGTAAGCTAAGAGACCGAGAGAAAACAATAACAAAATCTTTGGAAATTTCTATGGGCCCGGTTTTGTTTGTTGTTGTTTATGGGGAGCCTCGGGCGCAAGACTAATGACCTTGCCCGGAAAAAACCAATCATTATGGAAAATTTAACAAGCCTCAGGACTTGCCAAATTAAGGCCAAGACCGGTTCCCGATTGTAGTGCCGATGATGATAATGATGGTAAATGTCCAAGTTGGCTTCGCTCACCCACACATAGTGGTCGGTTTGTATCCTTGTAATACGAGAATTAGTTGCAGCCGGATCAATGAAAGTGTGTAACTAGTTTCTAAATCATTCACGAGTATATTCCTTTAAATAAAATCGATTAAACTAATTTCGGGGTAAAATCTGCCATAAACTAATATGAAAAAAGCAAGCGCAGTACCAGAACCTAGAAAGAGAAAATTATTCGAGTTAACTATATTTGCGGAGCCGTGCCCATCCGGTTCACTCTACTCTAGTCTTTTAGATCGTTCGAAATGAAAACATTCACAATCAGTAAAAGGAATTCTATAGCGTTTGGGATTGATAGTGAAGAACGTGTGATTCGAACTGACGCTATGACAGTTAGAATCACCAAAAATTGAACCAATGCCCATCAGGCTACGGGCCGTGCTTAGAATCCGATTTTTAAACTCAAGTATATTCCACTGATGTGATGTGTTGTGTTATCGCTATGGTGTACGGCTCTGATGTATTTTCTTGTTCGATTTTCGTGTATCCGTTAGAGACGCTACAATTCAATGTGTTAACATCAGTAAAAGAGTGAATTGGGTTTTGGGTCATGGGGAAGAGATTTTTTGTAATATACTTATCTCGGGAGAGGTGAACCTATAGCCGAGATGCCATCAAATAACAGTTTTAGTTCTTCTTGAACAGTTGCTGATTGTAATGCTCCGGTAAGACTCTCGCGAGCAAGGAGTTCCACAGCTTCCCCACTTTGTAACGGAACGAGTTCTGTTGCAGGGATGGTCGCGCCGTCGGGAGATGAACCACAAATTGGGGCGATCCGTTGGATTGTCTTGTGGAGCGCATATAACTTAAATTGCGCGAACAATACTATGAATTTCCGCAGAACAGTACCCGTGATAATATCTGTAAAACAGACAGAGGTCGGCCTTCGATGTGATAACGACTGTAGTCCCGATGTCAGCGCCCTGTCTCCGATCTGGCGCATCACTCGTCTCTGTGTGCTTTCAAGTAGGTGGAGGGTATGTTTAGGAGGAGAGCTTCAAACATGAGAGCAATATTCGAGAACCGACCTAATTTGAGATTTACACAGAAGAAGAAGTTGAGAGAAGTAAAATATTTCTTGTCGGTAAAAAGATAACTCAGTTTTTCTGAGGCTGACCTGGTGATTTTCGACATGTGTTTATGCCACTATACATTCCCAAATTGGTGTGATCCGTTGGATTGTCTTGTGGAGCGCATATAAAGCAGATTGCGTGAACAATACTACGAATCTCCGAAGAACAGTACACGTGTTTATGCCACTATACATTTCCACAGACCCAGCAATGATGAAAAAAAACGTAGTATGTGAAAATAGGAATGAACACCAGTATTAGTCTTTTAAGATGTAACCCCCTCAAAACTATCTCGATGGAGTGCTCAGAAAGACGTTCGTTTGTCTACTATATGGTATAGTAGAGGCCGTTCCGCTCTCTAGAAATTGTCTAGGTGATTCGAAAACAACAATCCTTTTTTCAGAGGTTTATTAAATGAAGTGTAATCATTAAAGTTATAAGAGGATGGCAGTCTATACCAATCGATTTAGCTATATCCTGCTTTTTGCGTGATAGAATTTGAAAGAAAATTTGGTTCATGGGTTCGAGTACAAGTAATCTTGCATTCCCACCAGAGAGTGTTAAATTGGCAAAATTGCCGAGATATTTCTGCTACTTGTGTTGTCAGTGTAATATATTTTTGTTTCACTATCTGTTTATGCAATTACTGTGCACGTTGATTACGTGAATTGCAGCTAATCGGGGTCCTCCGAGTCCAGAAGTTTAATAACGTTGTTTTACCTGAAATTGAGCCATATGCTTGGCTTATACTTTATGCTCTTCACTCTGTTCTAGACTAAACACCTCCCGTCTTGTTCTTTTGAATTTCCTCTATTTTTCTTCGATTTGTTCAACTAAAGGTACAACCTTTAACAAATTGTTGGCATCTGGAGTTCAATGTCATGTTTGGTTTGTGGTTGTTGCGCTTTACTTGTGGAAAGAACTATCTCGCAATAAAACGAATAGATCACGGTGGATATTTCAACAAACATATAATTCAATGATGGATGGAATTCTTGTGAATGTAAAGTTTTAGTCACAAAATAATTAATTGCTAATTGGAACAAAGTCAATGACGTGGCACTAGAGGATAAACAATTATTTCTTGACGATGTCGTTATATGGGAAGATAAGAGGTACAAAGGTATGTTCAGGTCAATTAACCAATATATAGGTAACAGCAGTCATCTGGGTTTACTCAATGGAAGAATTGGTAATCCGAGGTTATATAGATGAGCAGTCTCAGCAGAGAAATTGTATCGCAAGTCACTATCATTGCATTAATTGACGAGAAACTTAGCGTAACTGCAACAACTTGATTCAAAAAATCTGTGTCGTCTCAGAGTGGGATGTATGTGGAGATCCACAAGGAGCAAAAGTAAATAGAAGTTATTTTCATATAGTAGTTGTCATATTGAATTGCTGTAGATTCACAAACCTAAATTATGGCTGCTAACTCCGCAATTGCCGCTTCCCCAATGAATTCTAAACCATAACCTTCGTGTAAAAGATAATAGTTCAAATGCACATCATTATCTCGAATCAATAAAATAATAATTTGAAATTAACGAGTTAAATTGATGGAATAAATGTGGGAAGAGACGAAAATGGATGAGTTTGCAAGCGCAGAACTCAGAAGAGTTTGTGCTGTGTTGTACTCCCCATAACACCGATCCAGATGCATGTTGGGATTCTTTTCCTTAAATTTTAAATGTTCATGTAATGTTACTCATGAATCAATAAGATAAAAATCATAAGTTGTGAATAGTACTAAAATAATTTCTCATATAAAGCCCATGAACTAAACACTGTACAACATAAGGACCTTTAAACTTCGATTCACTAATTATTTTAATCTGTCTTCAAACATTAGTTAATTGATTGGTATTTTGATTTCAGGAAACTTATATGAACTCAAAGAAGTGTTCATAAGAAACCTTCATTGTTTTTATTAAAGCAGATATAGACCTTGACCTTCAAACGTCATAAACTGCTGTCAAAATCTGCAAAGTACCTAGTGATTAATCTTTCGTTAACGATTGGTAACCGAATCATAGCCTGGAGGCTACGTTTTACTGAAGTTCATATCATACCAAGATTTATGGCCAAGAGGACCGTGACGGTTATATGCCCCCGGAGTCGTTCGTTTAAACATGCTAAGCTTAAGTGCACGAAAATACAGATCAAACTGACATAAAACATGATCTTTAACAGCCGCAGCATCTTCAATCATACCAAATTATATTTAATAGCAATCAAAAATTCAAAGTCATCGATTCAAACCACAAAACGATTCGTACGATTGCATCGGAAGTTGTTGTATGCAGCGCCTCGATTATTTGAGTCTTGTCATACGGAAGGTCTTGACGATCCGCTTGTATTTGCTTTTCACGATTCCTTGGTCTCTTGGATTTTATTTTCAGTTAAATAAACCTCACCGGTGAAGACGATGGCTTTTGAGGATTATTGTTACATAACTCAGGAGGATAAACGAAAAATTTTACCTATCCCCTACCCTCAGCCCCATTTTACCATCTGGCAGACAAGTTGCTGATCGTGTCAGAGTAGAAAGAAAAAATAAAACAATCAGGTATGACCATAAACCTATGTACCTCTGCCCTTTTGAATGTAATGTATAATCAAAATGTTGTACAATAGCCTTTTCTTGTGCCTGCAAATGGTTGCCACATTGGCAACGAAACACCTTCCATGCAAACTTTTTCTTGATACTCCAAGATATACCAATGAACCAAGAGGGTTTAACTAACCAAACCGGATGCAGGCTTTTGTTTAAAGAAAATAAAGTAAAGACTAAAAACTTTAAATCGCTGGATTTGTAAGTATTTGTCAATATTGCGATTAGAGGTGATTTTATAGGAAAGTTAGCAGTTGCTTGTGGATAATTGGCGATTCACTTGATCTTTCAAGGAATTGTTAATTAGTTTTGCACTCGACGTATATGAACTTGGCTAACATACGACTGACAGCAAAAAGGTTGAAGTTATCTTAAAAGATATTTTAGCATTTCGATATTTTTATATAATTCCTACGGATTGGTAGGAGGTTAAATTGGCGTTTTGCAGGCTTAAGATGAATAATAAAACCTGCAGTTGTAGGTCGTCCCATTTTGAAGGAATATTTACATTTTAAAGGTAACCAACTACTACTATTTACTATAGTAACGATCAATGAAGTGTAGAAAATTGCAAACGAAGCCGTGTTGTTAAAAGTTACAGTCAGTATTATCAATAAATGCTCTTTGTGTGGCGCTCAATCAAGTAAATATTATTTCATTGTGTTTATTGGACAACATATCTTTGATTAACTCTGAGGAAAATTGCTGTATCTTCGTCCCTCAGCTGTAAAAATGCGCCAGATTGTAACATGCTAGTGACTACGTATGCAGGTGCAGTTAACCTGAGCTCCATAAACGGAATGTTCATTTAACTGACAATTTTTTTTATAAAACCATGAGAAATAGCGAAACTAGCTTTAAGGGGATTGGCTTTATAAGGCCGGCATAACTACCAATCTATTTTGTTTAACTTTTGATCATCATAAGGTTTTTAAAAAATCAAATTGCTGTTCTGTATAAGTTGAATATCTGTCATCAGATATTTTTATAGATATTAATCCAGTGTGTCTCAAAAGTTATTTTCAATTTGTTTTACCGGCCGCCTGTGAGTAGTGTGTGGTTTTTTTTTTTTTTTTTATAAAACCATAATTCTACACGGTTATTGTGAACTTGAAGATATATTTAGTGTTGATTAACAATTATCCTTTACATAATTTTGTTAATTTTACTCATCACACTAGTTTTCAGCCGGATGAACGAGATCTCATACGTCTACCATGTCTTTCGATGTCTGTCACGTCTTTATCAATTGTTCGTAAAATTTTACCTGGAAAATTGATCTCCCACTCATAACAGAGGTTATTGTGAATTTGGAGATAAATTTAGTGATGATTAAGAATTATCCTTTACGAAATTTTGTTAATTTTACTCATCACCGAGGTTTCAGTCGGATGAAGTGCATCCCATACCTCTAGAATGTCCTTACACGTGTGGCATGTCCTTATCAGTTGTTCATAAAATTTTACCTGGAAAATTGATATCCCACTGACAACGGAGAACAAATGGCGGCACGTCTCAAAAATGTAGTGTGACATTTAGAAGCAAATAACCGAACATATATTCAAGGTGCGCTAAAATCCTTACAGTAATTTTTGAATTCCACGCGCTGCATTAATTAGATTTAAAAGAAAAGTAAAGTAAATAAATAAGAAAATAAAAATTATAGTAACACCTTCTTGGTACACATGTTCCTGACGTATTTTGATATTTACAGCCATTTTGAAAGTTTAATTTAATTTAGACAAACCAAAACGTTTTACTTTGTTAAGCTATTTTTTAATTAACTAATGATAAAATTTGCTCACACTACACTGCTTGTTCGAGATTTTTTGATGAAAAGAAACGGGGATTTTGTACCAGCCACCTATTCGTCTGAGATATCCTCCTACAACTGTTTACTATTCCCCAGTCTAAAAGAATCATGAAAGAACAACGTTTTGACCCCGCCATGAAATAAAAACGGGAGGTTAACACCCACTGAATTCCGGAAGTTCTAAAAAATTGGGAAACATCCTGACACATGTGTGTTATATCTGAGGGAGGTTAATTTGGAGGCAACAAAATTGATTAGTTTAAGAAGATTGGTTATTAATTCAAGATTGTTAAGAGTAAAATCTTGTCTTTTTTTGAAAGCACTTTATGCTTTTTTACTTTTGTGAAAGGCCTATATTTTTAATTCAATATTATAAAATAATATACTGCATTCCGGCAACGCTGGCTGGCACGCAGTGAGTAAACTAAACAAACTGCTATCACGTAATATAAAGCTCCGTGTTTGTAGAGCCATAATCATGCCGATTGTTTTATACGGATGCGAAACATGGGCTCTCACAAAACGGGAAGAATACAAATTTCTCGTATTTGAGAATAAGGCTTTAAGGAGTATCTTTGGCGACAAATATGGTGAAGAGGCACGACAATGGATGAAGCTCCATAACCACGAATTGGAAGAGCTTTACCGCAAACCTACAATAGTGAGAGTAATCAGGCCGCGAAGATTAAGGTGGGTTGTATATGTGGCGAGAATGGGCAACGATAGAACCGTGCGTTGAATTCTTGACGGAAGACCGACCGGAAAGAGACCGATAGGACGGGCGCGACGGAGAGGGGAAGACAATGTAAGGTTTGACCTAGAGGACAACGGATCAAATGGTCAAGCGGGGAAGGTGAGTACACAGGAGAGCGAGCGATGGCGCACCCGAGTCAGTGCGGTTATGAACTTCCGGATTCCTATATACCAATAAATAGTAATTGTAGTAGTAGTATAATAATAATATTTTAGGGCCTTACTTCAATACAATGTAAACGTTTAGACGTGAGACGCAAATGTTTTAAACATTGGTTTAATACGTAAGTAATATTTCTCTCTCTATGATGATCCCATTCTACTGTTTGGCAATCCACAAATTAAATTCATCCTCTCCCTTTCGATTTCTTCTTCCCTCTGTTCCTCTTTCCTTAACTCTGCTTCTCCCATAACTATTTCAGTTCCCTTTTCTTACGTATTCACGCTCTTTCTCCATATTCCAATACCTTTTACTCTATTTTCATTATTTCTATGTTTCTGTTCCTCTCTCTCTCTCTCTCTCTCTCTCTCTCTCTCTCTCTTTCATATTTCAGCCCTTACCCCTATCATTCTTCTCTTTTTATTTTCTCGCTTCTTCTCGATTATATTTTACGTATTTCTCTTTCTCTCTTCCTCTGCCGTTCTTTTCATTCCTCCCACTCCCCCAAAGTAAACCGGCACTTTACAGCGCTTTTTTTATTACAAAGGATTGGAGCACTCTTCGTTCATTCTGTTGCTCCACCTGATCCTTGGGCCCGCATGAGTTAATCGTACCGTTGATAATAACATAGTTACTGAAAAGTGGGTAAAGTGGCGATTTCAACAGCCACACATGCTCTCGCAAGCATAGTGACGAGAGTCGCACAAAATACCTGCGCCGTACACTAGAGCATTAACGTAGCAATCGCAGCTCAAGTAGCAACTTGAGACATTCCTGCATGCACGTGGGTGTAGTTTGATACGTTAATGTTTTGGTTTGAAGCTTTTCACTGAGTTAAAATCATGTTCTTCACTACTCCGCAAAACGCTATAACTTTCTAAAGAACTACAGTTTGTATTTTGAAATAACTTTTTGAAACCACATTTATCAGTTAATTGAATGAATAAAGACATTTAAGGGTTTCATAAATAGATATGTCATCATCATCGGCACTACAACCGGGGGCCGGTCTTGGCCTTATTTAGCATGTCCTGAGGCTTGTTAAATTTTCCATAATGATTTGTTTTTTCCGGGCAAGGTCATTAGTCTTGCGCCAGTAAATAGATATGTAATTGAACTAAAAATTGTAAATGGGGACGACTTGTTATGAACCTACAGACGAATATAGTAGTTAAAGTCCCTCATTATTTTAGAAGCATAGTCAATTGATACCTGTGATTCAAGAAATTTCAAAGGTTGTTATTTTTACGAACCGTTGGAAAGAGTACGATAATGGACAATTTTTTTTGGCAATTGGTTGGTTAACGCTAACTTTCATATATTTGGAAATAATATCGATACCATCTTTCCTTATCCAGATTTCTTCCTTCTGCACGCACTGTGCTCTGACATTTAAGGGTACCCCAAAATCCCCTTTTAGCTCGTTGGTGTGAAAAAACAGGAATTGGTTGGATAGAGGCTAGATAAGTAGTTCAATAAGTCTTTAGAAACTCCTACGGTGATGCTCGTAGCATCGCTGAGTCTCTACTTTTAGTAAGCATCATTCCTCGCTAGGTATCTGTCAATTTTCGGTTTGTCTCATGTTTCAAGTTTGTGTAATAAATTTGGTATGAAATAAATATTTGCGAGACGGGTGCCACATTTACTCTCAGCTGAGAACTTTTGCAGAGCACACGTCGCAATCTAGACGGGTTTTTGCGCTGATTATTAACAGTAGATGAAACATGGATACACCACTACACTCCCGAGACGAAAGAACAATCAAAACAGTGGATTATTAAAGCCGGGAGAGCTCCAAACAAGGCAATTTAATTTAATTTAATTTATTATTGGGTTTAATCCAAGTTTAGTTAATATATATTAATAATGAAATCAGCTGCAAAGGTTACGGCTACTGTATTTTGGGTTGCACTTGGGATTATCTTCATTGACTATTTGGAAAAGGGACATACGATAACTGGGCTGTGTTGTGGGTCATTATTAGCTCGGCTCCTCGATAGTATAGTGGTTAGTATACCCGCCTGTCATTCGGGAGACCGGGGTTCGATTCACCGTCGGGGAGCCTCTGGCGCAAGACTAATGACCTTGCCCAGAAAAAATAAATCATTATGGAAAATTTAACAAGCCTCAGGACTTGCTAAATAAGGCCAAGACCGGTTCCCGGTTGTAGTGCCGATGATGATGAAATGACAAAATAAAAGAAAATCATCCTCATTTTCTAAAGACTTATTGACCTGCCCTCGTGTAATGACTTTCGCAGCAATAAACAAAAACATATTTTTTAAAGTATAAGGGTAATGCGGTTGAGACTACAATTAGTGTGCACTGTACGCCGAAAGGCATACGAAAAAAAATTGAAATGGTATAATTTAGAGTGCTTGCGAAGTATGTTAAGTAAGTTAATGTATGTTAAGAATAATATGTATACAATAGAATTTAACATTTAGTCTTAGGTAAAATATGTAATTCTATTGGAAATAAATGTGGAGTTAAAATAAAAAATCGAAAAAAAAAAACAATTAGTGTGCAGGTCTTTGAGTAATTGGGCAACAGTAAGTGTTCAAGAACGAATATGGCACGTAGTGTGCAGTTTGTGGTCAAGTTGAAGTAGAATTGATGTGGAATCAATTAGCGTTAAGTTTGTTGCGATATGTGCAGAAAGCTGATGGGTTTCCCCTCTTGCCTTGAGAATTGTTAACCACAATAAACGATGGATTGAATAATGACATTTAGTTTTGATATTCTTCAAGAATGCGCAGAATCATCTATTGTCTGGGTAGCAGTAAAATATTTTTTGTTTCTTTTTCTGGGCCTGAACATTTTTTTGCGTTGAATGTTTACATTGCAGTTTTTCTTGCCCACTTGAATCTCCTTCGGTAATGTTTACAGTAATTACTGAAATTATTGTAATTATTCCATATTTTAATAATGACTATATTGGAATAATTGCAATTATTATAGGTTACATTAACTTTAATAAGTATATAATAATAATTTACTAATTATGGGAATACTTACAACAGTAAAATAGCTATTTTAATAATTTTAATTCTATTGATTATATATTATAATAATTTTAATTTTAATAATTAAAATAATTTAAAGAATATTTACAATAGTAAAACAAAATATTTACAATAATTCCAGCGGTTACGACAATTATAATACTTTCAATAACTAAAATAATATAAATAATTTCAATAAATAGAGAATTACAATAATTGAAATACTTACAACAATTAAATAGTTACAATAATTACAATAATTACAAAACTCGCATCATAAATGAATTAGTTACAATAGTAACAACACTCATGCTCCAGCTGACGACGTTGTTTTCTTGTAGCGGTTGGGATATGAACTATCTATTCATTCCGTAGGATTGATTTACAAGTTGCAATTCAAAATATTCCGTAGGATAGTAGTACTAAGTAATTTTAAAGAACATTGTTCCAACATGGGATGTAGGTTTTTGTTTCATGGGATGGAGGACTTTGTTTCACGTATGCAGTTTGCTTTTTGGTATTTATTTCGAAAATCGAAATTGTTTGAATAACGCTTTTGTTAGTTTAGTTATTTTTTATTAGTCAGAAAATCTAGATATATACCATATTATAAGATACGATTGAGATAGGGATACTCCAATGAATGTCATGATTACGTATTTAGATGGCAGGTCAATTTTTTTCTTCTTAAAATATATGGAGTACTTGCAGGACATGTAATTATTTTCAGGACATTTTAATGTCATTTTTTAATTATTCTTAAACACGGAAAAAATCGTTTAGTGAAGTGTCAATAATGATGATGGTTTTCTAGAGTAATGATAGATTTTAACTATTAGCCTGAGATTATCAAATAATTTTTCCCTGTTTGTAATTATTAGTTAAGATCAATTACAAATTTATTTATAAAATTATAAATGACCTCCACAGCGAACGGTTAAATGGATTCATATCAACATGTCCAGTGGACTTGTATGGTCACATCCTACCAAAAAAATGAGTCACTTTACACTACTTTGGTAGAATCCAAATTAACGTATTAGATCTTGCAAAAGTGTTCGGCGGAATTTTACTCCTAGCTCTGTTGTCGAAACTGTTTTTGTACAATAAGTCAATAAATAAGTTACGATATTGTTGGCAGCTGAATGCAATTAGTTCTGGATGGGTCACATTTGTTAGTAATTAAATTAATGCTGGTGTTTCCCATTCCACTGCTTATATCTATAAATTAATGCTTTTTCATTATGTACAACAGAATTCATTCGTTTGCTAATGACAACAGTTTGCATTTTATTACTATTCGCGTTTCTTTAGGTATGGTATTCACGCTGTTATTGACTCCTTGAATTCCGACCTTCACAAAATGTTACATTGTGCATTGTCCAACCAAGTAGAACTAAATACTTCTAAAACAGATGGTGCTTTTGTCGCCCAGAACTTCCTGAATACACTGGTGACGATTCTAATAGATTACATACACGCCACTGTACTGAAGAACTTAACATCAAAGGAGAATCGAAAAAAAAAAACGTCAATGCCGTTTACCACAGCATTAATGTAACAATCAAAGCTTATGTAGTGACTTAAGATATGTTTATATACCCGCCACCGTGGTCAAATGCCTCGGTGCTTTGGTTCTAACGTTTTCTGGCATGGGTTCAAAACATATTTTTCACTATCATCGCAAAACCCTATAAATATATTGTCTTTGAGTGGCATTTATATCATTGAAATCAATAACTATTCGAATTCAATTCGATTTTGAAACGACCCAATATTTGAAGGTACGAAAGGTGCGACCCAATGTATGGGGTATGCAAGAGGAACTTCACTTTATCCAAGATGGTGTCAATTTACAAGGCGTTTATTCGGTCCAACCTGGAATTCAATTCGTATATTTGGTCAAAAGGATCTATTGTAGAACAACCATATGACGGCGATGCTTGCTTAAATGCAAAAACGAATAGTGAAGCTCATTGTGGATACAAGCGCAAGTCGTTTAAACCAGTGTTTGTAACATAGACGGAAGTTATCATATCATTCGTTCTACATGTATTGCGCCCTTGCTTTCAAAAACGTTGGTGATTCCTGCTCTTCAAGAACGTCAGTGCCAAAACTGGTTCAATAAATCCCACACAGTAATTGTTCAACTGAACGCGTTAAATGAATCAGTTATATTCGTGGGAAACCCAAAATTTGTAATGTATTGGGTTGACTAAAACCTGTGGATTTTTGCAACAAATGGTATTAGTACAATTTTGGTATACTGGAATCATGCACACATATGTTTAACAGCCGATTGATAGCTGAAAGTTTAGGATTCGTTCTTAACAAAAACTTGAACGGTTTGGTTAAGTTTTCGAGATGTTACAACAAATTGAAGATGGAAGACGAGACTGTGCATTTTTGTCTTATTTTACTCTTTTATTTACGGCAAAAAGAGCGCCCGACGGGCTTGTGAATAATTGCTTAAAGTTTGCGGTAACGGTGCTTTACAACAAGGGCGGCCAAGCCGTAAACACGTAAGCAATCATTAAAACTCCCTTTGAGTCGAAAAAAAAACGTTGCAAGAACTTTTCCGGTTGAAAGACGAGTTTTGGTCTTTACTGGGCAGCCTTCATACTTCCTTCGCCACTCCTCACTTGCATTTTTTTCTCGGGAGTATAATGATAAACCCACGTCTCACCACATGTGACGATACGGTTCAAAAAACCCGAGACTTCTGCACGAAATCAATCCAGAACTCTTCCCCTGATTTCCGACCTAACCAGTTTTTGATTTACGGCCAGTAACCTCGGAACCCATCTAGCAGTAATTTTTTTTTAAACTAAGACGATCAGTGATAATGGATTGAACATTTCCATATCTGATACCCACTTCTGACGAGATTTCTCCAACGTTTAAGCGGCGATCACTTTCAATAAGCTCTCGAACGGTGCGAATGTTGTCATCTTTACGACTTGTCCTTGGGCGTCGATCGTGACTTTCCTTTTCGATACGTTCTCACCCACTTTTAAATCCTCTGGTCCACGTATACACAGGATTCTGAGACTATGTATCATCACCAAACTGTGCCTTCAATCGAGAAAAAATTTCCGGGGGTTTAACGCATTCATTTGTCAAAAATTTTATAATAATCCCATGCGCAACAGACGTATATTCCTATTGCTCGCTCATTGCTGTATTGACTACAAATTCGAGCGCGACCACTCTCCAAGTTGGTTCACCTCTTCATAAACCAAACAACATCCACGCACAAGATTATCTAGGTCGCTACTTGTTGCTAAGCAAAACGGTGGAATTACTGTTTATATTTAACGTAGTTCCACTACAAAAAAGTGTTATTTTATAGAACTACAGCATTTTACCGCCATTTTTGTAAGTTTTTATTTTATTACTACTGAATATATTGCTATCTGTGAAAAAATAACTCGGACAATAAACATATAACGTCATTATATATCTTTCCGCCGGCAAAGTCAACGAACTTTTTTAATTGCGCCCTTGCTTCCAAAAAGGTTGGCAATACCTGCTCTATAAGAACGTCAGTGGCAAAACTGGTTCAAAAAATTCCGCGTTGATAATTTTGATATCAATGATGCTTCTTGTTCAGAAAAGCTCACCGGAGTTAATGATGACAAAAAATAGTGGCATTGATCAAGTCAAACCCACGTTACATGACGCGACAGAATGCTGAAACATTGTCAAAAAAGCTTGGATATGTAAGCGAGCTCGATATTTGAATTCATCATGAACTGAAAGAAGTTTATTTGAAGACGGGTGTGACCACCTGCGGTAGATTGCTGAAAAGTAGAGAAAACAGCCCTCTTTGAAAAGAGTAAAAACTAGAAAGTGGGGGGATGGGAGCGAACATACAGGGCAAAGTCTCTGATTGCTTTCAACTCGGCGAAGGGCAGAACGATCCTTGTCCCTGTTCAATCCAAGTTGACATGCAGTCTCCACGCGAGACCCCTGGATAGCTACTTTGGCACCCGCCAATAAGTGAACCAATCCATGCAGCGACATCCTGAGAAAGGTTGGCGCAAGACTAATAACCTTGCCCGGAAACCCAAATTATTATGGAAAATTTAACCAGCCTCAGACTTGTTAAATAAGGCCAAGACTGGATCCCGATTGTAGTGCCGATGATGATGATGATGATGAAAACTAGAAAGTGGAATGTTTACAATAACGGGGGAATGCAAAGAGTCTTGGTCCCAACGCGATGATTCGCTCAAAGGACTTCAAAAGCAGAACTTCACGGGAGGTTCTCTTTAATAAGTTTTAAAACATCGATCTTTTTTCTTTTTTTTGCAAACCCATGGCGTTTAGAATAAGTCTATAGCGTTTGGAATGATAGTGAAGAACGTGTGATTCAAACTGACGCTGTGACAGTTAGAATCACCAAAAATTGAACCAATGCGTAACACATCAGGCTACTGGCCGTGCTTAGAATTCGATTTTTAAACGCAAGTATATTCCACTGATGTGAATTGTTATTTTATCGTGATTGTATACAAAGGAAGTTGGGGAATGCGTTCCAGCTTGCCCAATATTTTTTATGATATTCATCAAAATACAATGCAGATCTGTTCAAGTTAAATTTTGCTTCAGATACAGACCGGCCGGACGCCCGCGACGGAGATGGGAGGACAATGTTAGATTGGACCTCGAGGAGATCGGATCTGATGCTCGAATGTGGAAGGAGAGCGCACAGGGAACGATGGCGGAGTCGAGTCGGTGAGGTCATGAACTTCCGGGTTCCTGCAGGCCAATAATTAAATTCAGATACAGGGAATCGTTCTTCAGCCGAACAACACGAATGTGGTATGTACTGCACCATAATATATTTGCTCATCGTTATAATCCTCAGAAATTCGAAATCAATGTGTCTTTATCCTTCTCCTTTTTTCTAATCACAATGGGATTTAACATTCAAGGTTATCTCAAAAGCCAAACAAAGCTCTTATATAACGTTCGCGACTGGACAATTATCACATCCGTGTGAGGACACTATTTGAAAAAGTCAGATCCTTCTTTTTTTGTTTTTGTCAAACCGGAAGCTTGATTTTCATACTGTCGAGAGTTATAGGGTACATATATATAATAAAGTGATAATTCCTAAAATATCTTGAAACATCTCCCAAGTAACAACCTTTGTGGTCTTTACAAGTGTTGGTCAACAGTGCATCTAATTGCACACTATATCGAAAAATGGAGTCATTCCATGTATTATTTCAAGTATTCAAGCACAATGTTCCTCAATTCTTCCTTCCCTTTTCTCCTTTTAAATACCATGCCATTAAGTTTTGAGAGAAATCACTAACCATTTTTCGAAGCTTGGCTAAAGGACCCAGACATAGGAGCATTTTAGGGCGCCGACTCAATGTTATAAGTTTGCCTTTTCCGTGAACTATACGGTTAAAAACAAACTATACGACCAATTTGGATTCAACTCCGTAAATCAATTTCAGATTCTACAATAGCCCACAATTTTGTAGCGATAAATACCTACATAGGCTCTGGGGCTATGAAGATACGTAGCTTCCGGCATATGTACAACTGGGCGTAAGTATGCTCAAGTGACAATTCTGTGCTAGCAATACGTTTAATGTATATTGTTGTAAAATTGTGGCAAGTTACGGAATCTGAAATGAATTTCCATATATTTCGAGTAAACGCGAAACGTGATGACAGTTTTGTGTATAAAATATTAGTAATTATTAAATCCTAATAAAAAGTATTAAAATTGAATGTTGCGTCACTCGGCTTGTGACTTTTGCATCAGTTGAACCAACGAGCATTGCATATGACGAAACTGTTGGCCAGCTTTAAAAACCAAATGGTGGATCATGAAGTCGCTTTAATTTTGAAACATTAAAGATTAACGTAAAATAGGGCTAAAAACTCTTCTACTTCTGTTTTTATCTAAATTATATAAATTAACTTCATTTGTAAATAAAATGTCGCTTAACATTATGTAAATACTTGGTATTATTCATCCCACACGAATCGTGCATTCAACTAATGCGCTGCGAATGACTTAAATGCGAAACATTCCTATAAACAAGTTCTTTACGAATAATTTTCTAATAGCGGATCTGTGCTTATTGGAACCAAAACGTGTTTCCCATTCGTTATTAACAAAAATTTTAATATTATTGCATTAACTCCAAAGTTGGTAACTTGAACAGGCTGATCAAGGTCCACTTATTTATTGCTTGTCATTAGTTATAGCATTGCAGCCTTTATTTCATCTGCAGGTTCACCTAGAAGAATTGTAAACTCCAACCATTGACATCATTCGTCTAAGAATGTGCTAGCTTTTCAACACGTTGAGTACATACCATAAACACATCTCAAGACGACTTTAAGAGCTATTGCCAAAAGGTTGCAGATAGAGCGGGTTGTTTATTTCAACCATATGTAGATTACAGCCAATTCTTGGGAAATTGCTTAAGTAAGTGATAAACTCTGTGGGTCTGCTATAAATACTTAACTTAGTAATTAACCGCTGTGCTCTTTTTGTTTTACTGAAGACCAACCTATGCACCACCTGATTCCTGCCTATCTACATTTTGCTCAAGTCGTCTCACGAAGCATCTTTCCAAATGTCAAATCCATCTTTTCGCACTGGGAGCGTTTCGCTAAAGATAGATAAGTCAACAAATCAAAATTGCCTCAAAACGTTAGTCAGCCGCTTCGTAGGTCTGGCGCAATGTCCAATTTTCTCTGCGATGAGCCAATTGTCCCACTTAGCATCTTCAAACCAAAACATTACCGAACGTCGTCATCTGTTGAACTTTGCGTCCACTTGAGGGGGCCTTACAACTTGCCCATCACATCGTACTAACAGCACCGCTGAGGTGTCGTTAATGGTCTTCTCAGACATCGGTATGACAATATAGAAAACTGTTGGTGTTTTTTACCTTTTGTCGTTGTTTTCTGTTGTTTTTGTAACTCGAATCTAAACAAATGATTGATTCGTGGTTTGTATGTCCTTGTGACGTAGGATTTTAGATGCCGGCATTCGACTTTACCACGGGCTTTATCGACTATCCAAAAACGGTGTCTTATAATGGTGGAGAGGTCAAGGCATATCGAGGTGATTGCAGTAAAGAATTGCTTGTCAGCAGCTTCGCAATTATTCGTAATGTATCGACGTGACTTTATATCAGCCAAGGAGAGCTGCGGGGCATTTAAAGAAGAAGATATAGATGAACCTATATTGGCTTCTAGGTTTCCGTATTTATCACATACCATATATGAGGTTCAAGGTCACTGACAAGATTATTTTCCTTATATCTTGATAACGTTTGAGAAAAGCACTCAGACACATATTTCCGCATTCGACATGTCAAAAAGTTATCTCTACAGTATTAATCGATTATTCGTGTTAGATAATTGATTAATTATTTTAATATAGTTAGTTAGTTAGAACCCACAGTAGAAAAACTCACGCGTAGACTCTTAGTTAATTTCCTTATCTGAATTTATTTCCATCAAATTTCTAAATTGGAAGTTTTTAATGTTGTTGTTTTTCAGCGTTTGTTAATTTAGTTTGAATTTTAACTTTGGATCTTTAGTTGATCAGACGTTGGCCAATAGGACAGGGGGAATGTGGTATCTATTAGGCGACGAAGAAAGAAAACAAAGAGAACAAGCTTTAAAAATCTACCTAACGTATGATATCGATATTGCCATTGGACATCCCGTTGGCGGCGGTCATTTGCATAAAAGAATACTGAGAACGAAATAAGAACTCAGCTGGGTTATTGGTGTTGCTTGTAGGGATATCTACGCAGGCACATCTACTGCCCTAAAAAGGTGAAACGGCAAGTGAAATGAACTGGTGATGTTGACATTTCGCCATTTATCGAATATTATGGTCGATAAACTGACATACGGAGATGATAACCTTGAAAAGGTTAATGTTTCGTTTAAGCTTAGAGTCATGAACGGACTAAAACAGCTTCTACTACGTTGGTGTCAAATTACAGATCACATTATTTGGATGATGTATGCAAAGTAGCTGACGCAGACATAACGCACGCACATGATGAATGAAAGGAGGAATGGTCATAAAAATAGACCATTAAAATTTGAATAAACAGTGTTGGTTGTTCAAAACACTGGTTAGGAAAAAACTCATTCAGTCAAGAGTCGTAAATGTTTTTTACACTGACGATAAATTCATGGCGGATTTCATATTTGTCGTAAATTTACCACGGATAGAGATTATTTTTTTTATTTTTCCTGTGAACTTATTATTTGACACATGATATAAAATAGCAAAAATTAAAAACCTGAATTATGAAAATCCCGAAGTCAAATTTGAAGTATTGGGACCCCTTCCTTATTTGAACTCGTTGAATTTATCAAAGCAGTTTGAAGACGACTGTTATGGACTTCACGTCCATGTCCTTGCCTAACGCCCACTAATTCCCGCAAATTTCCCCCTCTCTACCAGTAAAGGGAAGTAAAATCGTCAAGTAGCTAATTTGCATAAACTACATTATGCAAATTCTACTTGGCAGGAAAAATTAATAAAAAACGGCGTTGGCGCCGAATAAAAACTAAACGTCAACAGCGAAAACAAAAAAATATTCATTCGACGTAAAACTACAAAAGCGTACAAACCAATCGTAAACACTGGACCGAGCTCAAATTCCGATATAGAACTGAAAAACCAGCTAGCACTCGGAAGAGAAAACAACGTCGTAGATCCAAGTGCTCAATTGCAAGTTCTATTCTACCGGTATATGATACCGAATATAATGGAATAATTGCATCCCAAGGAGCAGTTTCTGGCGAAGAAGAAAGGGTTGAAACAGAGGACTCGTTAAACCATATTGACAAAGGAATAATCAATCAAAGAACAACAAGCTGAACACGGGAGCACAAAGCTCAACGCCCTTGCGACCTGCCAGCAGCAGAGACAGCAGCAGCTATAGCGACCGCTCCACGGTCAATACAAGTAAGTCAATCCATTTACCTTACTTATTTAATAAAATAATATATTAAATTGTGTAAAATATCTACAACACGACCTACAATGTGAAACGACTGAGGATTGAAGAATATCAACGTAAGTGTCCCTATTTTAAAGTTACTAGAGAAGTGTTTAAATAACCGCCTGAAAGTAACGACTGAAATACGTCAATCTGATAATTAGTCCCGGGGAAATAACTTTTATTAAGTAACTTCAAAAGCACATAAAAAACTATCTTTCTAAGTTTATAAAGCATATACACAAAGAAGTCTCTCACTTACTTAACATTACTCGTTACTGTACGTGAGAAATGGCTCCACACTAACTTTTACCAACAATATTTGAATCATATGACCACCATCATTATCATCATCATCGGCACTACAACTGGGATCCGGTGTTGGCCTTATTTAGCAAGTCTCTCCACCGGTATCCGGTCCATATCCGAGATTTGTTGAATTGTTCATAATAATTTGTTTTTCCAGGCAAGGTTATTAGCCTTGCGCTAAGTTTTCTCAGGATGTCGCTGCATGCATTGGTTCACTACTTGGCGGGTGCCAAAGTAGCTATCCAGGGGTGTCACGTGGAGACTGCATGCCAACTTGGATTGAACAGGGACATGGATCGTCCTGGTCTTCGCTGGGTTGAAAGCAGAGACTTTGCCCTGTATGTTCGCTCCCAGCCCGCCCTCATATGACCATCAGTTCACTATAATTCGATTACGGAATATACCTTTTTATCCACTGTTTGTGTCTTTGCTCTTTTGTCACTTTTGCTGAATATGAATATATCACAATAATTCAGCCGCCTTAATGGCTGAGTTGCTAAGGGTCGTGCATTTGATTGTGCAAACCGGGGTTCAATTGACGACAATTGCTATTGCGCAGGTCGGCACAATTACTAAGTGGTAAGCCACCCTAAAGCCCAGACGCCCAGTGAAATACCACTCCATTAAGGGGGTATTCTGGTCTAGACATTTGAAAAAATCTTTTTTTTCTTCATATTTTCAAAGCTTAACCCTCTAAGAATATGTCTTTAAGGGGATTTTAGAAAATTCAAATTATTTTCGGAGGTATGGTTGTTTTGATGACGCGCCGTCTAAACCGGCTCGGCCGGAACGAATCGAACAAAAGACATTAAAGACTTTCTGTCAACCTGTTTCCTCGTAAAATCTTTATATATATATATTGAAATAGAATAACCGAAGGTAACCTTTATGTATTTTTAAATTATCTTCTATATTTAGTGTGAGCTTACTTCCAGTTGCGAACAGTTGAATTCTAACCTTCAAGCCAAGAAACTTTACGTGACACTTTAAACGCATTTTTCTCGAAACCGTCTTTTTTAAAACAATACCCACGATTTTTCAAGTTCTACTGAACCGATTTACTTCAAATTTAGTATATGTATTCTTTATAGGCTTTTCTATTGCATGAACTATCCTCATCCCCAAATTTCAATGTTAACCATTTTTAAAAAATTCGAAAAACTAAAAAAAAGTGGTACAAAAATAATTTTTTTTTCCAAGCAGTCGCCATTTTGTTAAAAAAATTTTTTGAACTTTTTTTAGTTCCAAGGATAGAGGCATTTCTGTAAATTAATAATCTTCTTTTTTTTCAGATTGCTAGGAAGGTTGAATCATGGGTATGGTCGCGTGCTAACTTTTTGAGATGCCCCCCTTAATCAGCTGCTAACTTATTGAATGTTGAATTTTTTACTTTCAATTTTTTTTACTGTATTCTTGAAATATTAATAAACACCCTATAAAAAAATGAATAGTAAAAATATTAATTGCTTTTTTTTACAGCACTTCAAAAATTGCGTAAATTCGTGCGTCTAGACCAGCTTGGGAGAAATCCTTGAGCATCTTTCGGAACTTCGCTGATGGACAGGGAAAAAAAAATAGAATGACTTGGCGCTGACTCAGCGTTATAGGGTCGCCTCTCCCGGGAGAAGTAAAATAAAAAATAAAAAAATAATACATTGTTTTTCAATTGTACAATGTCTTTTCGAATAGGGATTTCTTACAGTTTTTATATAACAGTTTAAATCACCAAATTGTACTTTCATCGTCATCATCATCGGCGCTACAACCGGGATCCGGTCTTGGCCTATTTTGGCAAGTCTCTCTCGGTATCTGGTTCTTATCCGAGACTTGTTAAATTGTCCATAATAATTTGTTTTTCCAGGCAAGGTTATTAGCCTTGCGCCAACCTTTCTCAGGATGAAATTGTGCTTTACCTGAGGAATAATATTCACAGTGTCACAAATAAGTTTCGAGACCATTTGTTGAAGCCATCGCTTATAATCATTTTCCGGTCTTTTTATTTGAAATATTCTCCTTTAGTTTCAATACACTTGCTGCAGTGATTTAAATGCATGTTCGAACATATTTTGTGTAATTGCCTCTAGATCTCAAGCACAACACTGTTATGATATGACATTACAAAAACACCCGTTCAACTTCTATTTCAATTTTAAGAATTTTATTTCATTAAACTAATCTATTATAATGTTAAAGAAATTTAGTTTTAATAAAAACTTTCGGGACACCAAGTATGAATACTTCACATACCTGACATCAATGAAATTAGGTTTTTATTTTTAGCGAGAACAAATAATGTCGCTTGAGTAGGAAAGGAGGTCATTTCAAGTATTTGATTGTGCACAGATAGGTTTAACTGATGACGCCTATTCTTATGGCAGTTTGGCACAATTACTGCGCGATAGGTTAGGCCACGATACTCAGCCCCCATTTAAAATACTAACTCACTAAGCTATATGCTCCGGGAAACGGTTGGAAGAAAATCCTCATCTATATTTCGGAGCCTGGCTTTGGATCCGGCCAAAGATGAAAGCATCGAAGGGCACCAACTGACCGTTATGAGTTTGCCTCTACTTAGATGTATACAAAAAGGCGGTCTAATATGTTGTCAGAAATGCTTTCGTAAAGTTTGTCAACTACAATATGCATTAAACTAACCAATTTACTAAACAAGGTACTGCAATTTTTTTTTTTTACACACGCGGGCACAAAAGGGGATTTTGGAGTACCCTTAAATGTCAGAGCACACTGCGAGCGGATGGAGAGGAGGCGGATAAGGGAAGGAGGAATCGATGTAATTGATCTTAAGTGCCTGGACATTACAATGACGATTAACACATGATCAGGTAGAGCATTCCACATTCGTGCGGTCTGTTCAGTTTTTGTTCATTACTGAAAAATGTTTGTGGATAAATTTGGCCTTGTCGGAAATTATGTCTAGACCTATTATAATAATAAATTGAAAAAGTCAATTGGCAAGTTCCATGTATAGAATATTGCAAATTTTTCCTCAGATGACTTATGAGGTGTATATTTATTTCAAGACATAAAAAGTCGCCTGAATTTCTTTCCAAATCGACAAAGAGATCGGCCTTATTCTAACTAAGCAATTTGGTGAAACGTTTCGACGTGAGACGCAAACGTTTTAAACATTGATTTCATACACAAGTAATATTTCTCTCATTTTTGGATCAATTTGTATCATTTTTGGCGACCGCAACAACTTTTTTGGATTGAAGCATATGCGACGACTTTTGTTCATCTGTCAACGTGTGCGGAGTAAATTTTGTACAAATTCTTGTAAACAACAGTTCGGATTCTTTGATTTGTGAGGCTTGTTGTGGTCTTTCTCTCAGTGAGCGTGTCTCCTTGTCCTGAGGAGGATGAGGGATCACTGTACACCACTCCTGAGGGGACCCGTTGCGGTCGCCACCGTGCTTTCTCAGACCCGAGGGAAGAGTAGCGACCGATTGTTGTAAAAAGAGATCTGATATTCGACTGAATCCAATAAAAATACTTTTATTTTGCCTTTGTATATTTATTTTAATTGATTGACGTCCTTAAACGTCGGACGCCAACCTAGAGACTGATCCTCGAATCTGCAATTCATCACCCTTATAAATGAAACCAAATCGAGATTTTGTATCTCGAAGAGATCGAATTCAAAGCAAAATCTCGATTTAGATACTTTGGCTGGAGTTGTGTGTTTGTTTTTTGATATAAGAAGTTAGGCGAATTCTCGGACGCATGAGCGTGAGTATGGAAATTGGACATCTGGTTCAATTTACCATTGTTGCTTTTGTTTGAGGATCTGGGGAAATTGATGTATATGGATGATAAACGAACATTTGATTCGTTTATCGCGAATTTTCAATTTAGATGATTGCTTTTTGAATTTTTGTTAACGATTATTGGATTTGGATGTATGTGTGGGGGAAGGAGGTGGTAGGGCTTTTCAGGGCACTACAGGCTTCTTCCATCATTTTCAGTGAAGCATTGCGATGATTTCTAAAGAAATCAGGTATTTTGTTGATAATTTTAGCTGCCCGAGCTGAAATCAGCCTTCCTTCAGGATACTCATTTTCTGTCCTCTCTCTGATTTCTAAGAAAATGTTTATGCCACAGAAAAATATTTGCTCTACACAAACACTTACCATATGCATGTTTCAACCTAGCTGTGATGCCTCAAGATGATATAAAAAACTCTCATACGCTTGAGTGATGTAGAGACTTAACACAAGAACTATAATTTAACATAACTCTAATGTGGACAATCAATTGATATTTTCAACTTTGCTTTCTCACGTATAATGCCGTAGGTTTAACGTACTCTGTTATCAGTTGTCGAATGAATGTACACTGTAATCAGTTGAGCGTGTACTGTAGTCATTGAATGTATACTCTCATCAGCTGAATGTAGTTTGTCATAAGTCGAATCTACTGTGTCGTCTGTTGAAAGCATTTTATCGTCATTTCAAAGTACAGCGTCCTCAGTTGAAAGTAAAGAGTCGTCAGTTGAGCGTGTACTGTGGTCGTTGAATGTATACTCTCATCAGCTGAATGTAGTTTGTCATAAGTCGAATCTACTGTGTCGTCTGTTGAAAGCATTTTATCGTCATTTCAAAGTACAGCATCCTCAGTTGAAAGTAAAGAGTCGTCAGTTGAATGTACACTTTCATCAGTTGTACGTACAGTTCAGTCGTACATAAAATCTCCTTAGGTGATATCATGTCGCCACTTGAAAGTATTTTGTCTTTAGTTGAACGTAAAGGGCCGCCTGTTGAATGTACACTTTCATAAGTTGGACGTATATGGTCTTGAACGTACACTGTTCTCAGTTGCACGTTCAGTTCAGTTGTACATATAATATCCTTAGTTGATATCATGTCACCAGTTGAAAGTACTTTGTCTTTAGTTGAACGTAAAGGATCGTCTGTTGAATGTAAACTTTCATGAGTTGAACGTACAGTGTCCTCGGTACAACGAATTGTGTTCTCAGTCCAATGTACACTTTTATCAGCGGACTTAGGTTGTCTTCAGTTGTACATACAGTGTCTTCAGTTGCACATGGGGTGTGGTCAGTTGAGTACACATATATTCATTAGTTGAACATGCAGTGTCATCACCGTAAAAAGTCAGAGTCTCACTTGACACCATGTAACCAAGTCAGTTGAGAGTAAAGCTAAGCGTAAAGGGTTGTTGGTTGAATGCATACATGCATCAGTTAAACGTGCAGAGTCTTGAAAGTACATCGTTCCTCAGTTAAACACATAGTGTAGTCAACCGAGCGTACGGATTTATCAATTGTACATATAGAGTCAGTTAAAAGTACAGTGTCTTCAGATGGGACCTCACTTGAATATACCAGTATCGGTTGAAAGTTCTGTGTCGTCTTTTGAACGTGAGGTGTCGACACTTTGAATGAACATCAAGTTAAGATATCTGCGCGCACTGTACTCTGACATTTAAGGGTACTTCAAAATCGGCTTTCGTGCGTGCGTTAGTGTTAAAAAATAAAAAATCAGCTTAACGTACAATGTCATTAATCGAACGTCAGTTGATTATATGTTGATTATCTGGTCAAATCAGTTGATTAGACGTTTACATCGGATGAACGCCAGTTGAACATTTAACATAACATTCTTACAAACTGAACTACTGAATAAATTATGGATGATTGTTTCATTTCAATTTTTCTATAGTGGTTTTAAACAGATAAGCAATCAAATTAAATAAAAAATAATAAACCATTTCACTAGTATACACTTTGAATAATGACAGTTTGGCTTACTTAACGTTTACTTATTAGTGAGTAAACCTTAGATTAGTTATAATTTTGGCGAATAACATAAAGACTGGGTGTCTTATGCTTATTATTTATTTCTTTAAAATTGTGTCAATTTTTGAATCATGAAATGTATTTCGCAAAGTTCCTTTGTGTGGGGTTTAAACCCTCAGACATTTGATAACTGTTGGGTGTGTAATGTGTACACTCTTTTATTGTCTCTGGACGAATTTATTTACACCAATCTTTCTTCTGGTACCCACTCGAGGGTAGATGGCACTGCCAGTTAGCTGTCAATCGACTTCACTTCCTCCCTTGATCTACATTACTTCCTTTCTCCTTTCCTACTGATAAGTATACATGTGTTCTTCTGCTGTTCAGTAAAGAAACTTTTAATCCAAAAGCATACGCATCTCAACAATAATAATTTAGTAAGTAAGTAATTAAGTAAGTAACAAGTAGGTTACTTAATATGTACGTATCTCAGTTAGTTGGTTAGGAAATGTGTTCCTTAATAATATGTTTAGTTCCTAAGCTAAGCTTTAAAAAGCGGGATCGTAATTAGCAGTTGAGTTAGTCAGGCAACAAGTTAGTTACTTACTAAGTACATTGATAAGAAGAATATGTGAAATAGCTAGTAAGTTAGGTAGAATACATAATCATTAGTCAGTTGAAAAGGTTAGTAAGTAAGTCAATAATTTAATCTGTATGTGAACCTCTCCTTAAGTAAGTAAACGATTCAATAAGTAAGTCGTGGAGTAAGCATGTCAGCATGTTCAACAGTAATGCAATAAAGTTGTTAGGAATAAGGTTAATTAACGAGTAATGTTATTTAATTGGTATTCAGACTGATATGTAGGAAAATTATTTATACATTAAGGTGCTTAATAAGCCAATATTGAGTACGGAAATTAGTAGGTAAGTAAGTAAGTAATTGAATAAGATTGTAAGTAAGTTAACACATATGCACGTAAATAGGTAAAGTAGTTTACTGGTTAGCAAGAGTAATAGGTATAGAAGGTTTACTTTGTTACTTAGTATCATAATTGGCAAACAATTTAACTATATATAATTAACATTAATTAACCAGCAACTAAGTAAGAGATAACTCGTTAATTTGGTATGTATATGGGTTAGTATTAGTAAATAAGTTAGGAAATTTATTAATATTGTAATTAAGTTAATTAAATTGCAATTAAGTAAATAACTAGTTAATTTGTGTAAGTGTATAGTTGGATATTAATATCAAATAAATTAGGTAGTAGGCAAATTATTTATTTAGCGATAAAACTAATTAGTGTATAGTTAATTAGTTTGAATTTATTGAGTTAGCAAATTAGTTAATAAGTCAATTAAAACGCAGGTTGTTAGTTAATGACTAAGCAAACAAATTAGATGATAAGTAACATAAGTTAAGTCGCTATTAAGCAAATAGGCTGCTTCGTAATATAGTAAGCATGTAAGTATGTGAGTAAGTAAATAAGTAAGTAAGTTAGTAATTAAGTGGATAGTTCAACAGTTAGCGAATAAAAATGTCGGCAACTTTGTTATGTAATTTGTAACTGTTAATTGCATTAAATAAATTAATAATTGTGTAAAATAAGTTAGAATTTAAATTATTTCATATTCAACTAGAGATAAATAAGTCAAATAGAGAGAGAAATAAGAGAGATAATTAAGTAAGATAAGCAAAAGCCTAAGTAAAAAAAAAAAAATGTTAGTACGACATGTAAGTAAGTATGTTGGTTTGTAGTTAGTTGATCGCTACGTTTGATGACGCTCTATAAATTAAGCAGAAACCTGACTAATTAAAAGACGAAGTATGTTAGTAAGACAAGTCTGTTGGTTTGTAATTAGTTAATAGGTACGTTTGTTGATGTTCTATAAAATAAGCAGATATCTAAGTAATTAAAAAAAGTTAGTATGTTAGCAAGACAAGTAACTATGTTGGTTTGTAATTAGTTAATAGGTACGTTTGTTGATGCCCTATACATGAAGTAAAAACCTAAGTAATTAAAAAAAACTAGGTATGTAAGTAAGACATGTAAGTATGTTGGTGTGTAATTAGTTAATAGGTACGTTTGTTGATGTTCTATAAATTAAGCAGAAACCTAAGTAATTAAAAAAAATAAGTCTGTTAATAAAACGAGTAAGTACGTTGGTTTGTAATTAGTTAATAGGTTCGCTTGTTGAGACTCTATACATTAAGTAGAAACCTGAGTAATTAATAAAACTAAGTATGTAAGTAAGAAATGTAACTTTGTTGATTTGTAATTAGTTAATAAGTACGTTTGTTGATGTTCTATAAATTAAGCAGAAATCTAAGTAATTAAAAAAAATAAGTATGTTAGTAAGACAAGTAAGTGTGTTGGTTTGTAATTAGTTAATAAGTACGTTTGTTGATGTTCTATAAATTAAGCAGAAACCTAAGTAATTAAAAAAAATAAGTGTGTTAGTAAGACAAGTAAGTATGTCGGTTTATAACTAGTTTATAGGTACGTTTGTTGATGTTCTATAAATTAAGCAGAAACCTAAGTAATTAAAAAAAAAAAGTATGTTAGTAAGACAAGTAAGTATGTTAGTTTGTAATTAGTTAATAGGTACGTTTTTTGAGGCTCTATACATTCAGTAGATACCTAAGTAATTAATAAAACTAAGTATGTAAGTAAGACATGTAACTTTGTTGATTTGTAATTAGTTAATAAGTACGTTTGTCTATAAATTAAGCAGAAATCTAAATAAATAAAAAAAAAGTATATTAGTAATACAAGTAATTATGTTGGTTTGTAATTAGTTAATAGGTACGGTTGTTGATGCTCTATAAATTAAGTTATTAACAAACTAATAGTTATTTGAATTAATTTATAAACCAACAAGTTAGTTTGCAAGAAAGTAAAGCTCGGCAATTAGTAAGTAAATTGAAAAAATATAACGACAATATTTAAGAATTCCAATTTCAAGTTCTGGTTCTACAATTTCTCACAAATACGAATACTTCTACTAGTTATTGGTTTGTAAAGACTCGACACTCACTAACCCGGCTACACTACCAATAAATGTTTCAATATTAGCAGTTCATGTTACTAAACTCTTAAGATGAAGAACAAATAAAATTGGCATCAATATAGAATCTCAAGGTACTCCAGATTTGGTAGAAAATATTTCTGAGATACATCATTTACAATAACTCGGTTTTTTTGTCCATTCTCTAAGTTGTTGAAGGAGACAGTGAGAACAAAGGTTTCTTAGTAAAGCTCTATGCGAAACGTGGCAAAAGTGATTCCTTGAGTCAGCATGTTTTTCAATTACAGATGCCTAAATGTTAGTCGCATGGCTCCTCGATAGTATAGTGGTTAGTATCCCCGCCTGTCACGCGGGAGACCGGGATTCGATTCCCCGTCGGGGAGCCGCTGGCGCAAGGCTAATGATCTTGCCCGGAAAAACAAATTATCATGGAAAATTTAACAAGCCTCAGGACTTGCTAAATAAAGCCAAGACCGGTTCCCGGCTGTAGTGCCGATGATGATGATAATGATGAAATGTTAGTCGCAAACCTCAGTAGGTTTTCACCTGCTGTAAAATCTACATTGGTATTCATTTGGAACTCCATTCCATTCCCAATATATAATTTAATTCCAAATTGACTGCTTTTTCTAACACCTTGGTTAATAGGAAAGCTATTGTTTGCCAGTTTTCCGGAAAGCACTTCTGCATTTTTTCGGGACGCATTGGGATAAAGTTATAATTTTGCGATTATAGTGAAAAGAATGCGATTCAAACCAACACTATGACGGTTAGAATACCTGTAAAAGACGGAACTAAACCCGCAACATTTTGAGAGGGAGATGGATTGCAATTCTCAACTACTGTAAAGTGAAGTGGAAACGGTATGCTAATTCGTATGGTACAAAGCTCTGATTGTTTATTTCTTCGAGTTCCTTTTGGTGCTATTTTTTACTGTGGCTTATGTATCATATCTGTTGGAAACGGTTAAGTACGAATAGCTTTCCAACTGGTATAAAATATGTTCTGCATTCCAAGATATACGGAAAAGTTTGCGAAGAATCTAGGCAATTTTCAATAACTGTCGCCAGCATTCCGTCCGAAAGGGTTGCTTTCTTGCAGTCGAGTTCACGGACGATGCCGTGAATCACACACGGGCGAAACTTTTTATCCACAGATGAAGATTGCCCTGGTGTGGCCACAAATGGTTCCAAGTAATAAGATCTATGACTAAATTCGCGGAAAACAAATTCAAGAAATATACCCTTACTCTTTCGAGTTTGTGAATAATGTCCCGCCCCTCGTCACTAAGGCAGAAAGGGGTCAGTCACTGAAGTTATTTCTTGTACCATTGACTATTGACCAGAACGCACGTGAATTATTTAGGCAATCGACTAGCTTGTTGGTCGCTTTGTTGAATCTTCTTCGTTGTTTCAATTATTTGAAACCAAATACATTTCTGATTATATCAAATTTCGGTCTGTTAGTCTCTTTTGGAAAAGGCGCTATAGGTTCGCCTCTCCCGAGAGAAGTATATTAAAAAAAATAAAAAAAATTGAGCTTTTATAGTTTAAAATGTTTACTTTTATCTGTTGTGATCTATTACTAGTTTTTGTACATCATTGTACATTCATTTATATTTTGCCATTAAAAAGTCGATTTCAGTCTTGCTGGAGGCGTTATTAAAGTTTATTGTCCCGATAAAAAGAATTTGGGAACCCAACCATTTTTTTGCTCAAATTAATTTACGAGGGCAGGTCAATAAGTCTTTAGAAAATGAGGACGAATTTGTTTTACTTTCTCATTTAGCTGACGTAATAATGATGCATAATACTGTCCAGTAATCGTCTGTTCGTTTTCCAAATAGTCAATGGAGACAGCACCATGTGCATCCCAAACACAGTAGCCGTAACCTTTCCAAGTGATTTCACCTTCTTTGCCTTCTTTGGAGCCCTTTCACCTTTAACAATCCACTGTTTTGACTGTTCTTTCGTCTCGGGAGTATAGTGGTGCATCCACGTTTCATCTCCAGTTACTAATCGCCGTAGAAAGTCAGGGTTGCGACGCATGTGCTCCAAAAGTTCTCAGCTGAGAGTAAATTCGGCACCCATCCCGCAGTTATTTTTTTCATATCCATTTTATCATGCAAAATTGAAACATGCAACAAATTGAAAATTGCCAGATAACTAGTGAAGAATGATGATTACTAAAAATAGACTATTAGCGGTGCTACGGGCGCCATCGTAGGCATTTCTAATGACTTATTGACCTACCCTTGTATACATCACCAAACCCAATCTTCTAGTGTTCATAATAATTTGACAGAAAGAGTTGTGGAACTCAATAAATTCGGTGCAGATAACAATTTGTATTTCTCTAATAAGAAATGAAACCCAAGATTTTTAACGGCCACAGTGATTTGTACTTCCGTAATAAAAAGGGCTGTCAAATCTAATATTTTGTATAAGCATAACGGGAAAGAGACCGACAGGATGGCCGCGACGGAAATGGGAGGACAATGTTAGGTTGGACCTCGAGGAGATGGGATTGGATGGTCGAACGTGGAAGGAGAGCGCACAGGACAGGGAACAATGGCGGAGTCGAGTCGGTGAGGTCATGAACTTTCGGGTTCCTACAGGCCAATAAATAGAATAGAATAGATTTCTTGGATAAAAGTAATTGTAAAATTCAATACTTTTAGTGCCCAATTAATTTGTGCTTAACCGGTAAAAAAACTTGTGGAACCCAATCTTTTAATTGACCATAATATTATAATTTATATTTGGTTAAAAGAATGGGGAATATAATATTTTTAGTTCCCATAACAATTTATATTTCCCCCGTGGAACCTAATATTTTTAGTGACTATAGTAATTTTAACTTCTTTGTTAAAAACAATTGTGGTGAATCCGATATTCATATTCATTTATACTTCACCGAACGCAGTATAAAGTATTATGGTTGCCGTAATACTTTATACTGCCTTGATAAAAAGAGTTATGGAACCCAACCATGGCCACTAACATGACAATACATATACATGACAATACATATACTAGTGAAAAGAATTGTGGAACCCAATATTTTTAGTGGCCATATTGATTTGTACTTAACCGATAAAAAAACTTGTGGAACCCAATCTTTTAGTGGCCATAATATTATAATTTATATTTGGTTAAAAGAATGTGGAATATAATATTTTTAGCACCCATAACAATTTATATTTTTACCCCGTGGAACCTAATATTTTTAGTGACTGTGGTAATTATAGTAAATGTATAGTAATATATATAAATATAGTAAAATTAATATTTCCAACATAGAATCCATATACCTATAGAAGCCGTATTCATTTGCCGATAAAGAGAATTGTGGAACATAGTATTTTAGTATTTCCGCGGTAAAGAGAGTTGTGGAGCCCAAACTTTACAGTGCGACAATAATTTGTGACACAACCATTAGTGTCCATAATTTATTGTATTTACTTGATGAAAAGAGTTGTGAAACCCAAGATTTTTAACGGCCACAGTCATTTGTACTTCCGTAATAAAAAGAGATGTCAAATCTAATATTATGTACAAGCATAACCTTTTATATTTCCTTTATAAAAAGAATTGCAAAATAATATTCATCCTATTAATTCGTATTTTCGCTATAATAGTGAGGCAAAATTCAATCTTTTTGTGGCCATAAAGAGTTGTGGGACTCAATATATTTAGTTAATACGATTGTAGTTTCTTCCTAGAATAAATGTGGAACTCAACATGTTTAGTGACCATTGTAATAATATATTTAGTCGACATGATAATTTATATTTCCTTGGTAAAAAGAATTGTGTTTTAATGACCTCAATAGTATGGATTCGATTGATAAGAGGGTTATTTTAATTTAAGATTTTTAATGACTGTATCCACTCGTACTTCTCCGCTAAAAAGTGTTGTGAAACTCATTTTTTAGTGGCCCGAATAATATGTATTTGCTTAATAAAATGGGTTGTGGAACCTAATCTTTTTAGTGGTACTCTCTCAATGAAGAGAGTTGTGGAACCCAACCAACTAAAGGCTGCAATATTTTGTATTCCTTGATAAAACAAGTTGTGCAACCTAAGATATTTGATATCTATAATAAATTGTATTTCCTTGATAAAAATAATTATGAAACTATACTTTTGGGAGCTATATTAATTTCTACTTCCCCGATAAAAAAAATGGCAAAATCGATTTATATTGTTTAATAAAAAGAGTTTTGGAATCCAATATTTTAGTTGCCATAATAATTGCTATTTCTTCGATAATAATAGTTGTGGAACTCGATATTTTAATGGTCGATATTTAATGGTCGATATTTTAATGGTCGATATTTTAATGGTCGATATTTTAATGGTCGATATTTTAATGGTATAATTTGAATTTCGCTGATAAAAGTAGTTGTGAGATCGAATCGAATAATAAGCAGTAACAGCATGTATTTATTTCAAAAGACAGTTTAAGAATCCCATTTTTGCCATAATTGATATTTTACATAATATTTAAAAAGCAAATTATGTCAAAAAGTATCAATCAAATATTATATTTCGTCGTAAATCTTCTTGGAAATATTCTCGGCAATAATATATATCACAGTACTTTGAATGTCAGCATAATAGGAACCAAGGAGTATTCATTTCTAAATTGATTTTGAACTCTAACCTATTTGGCTAATAATAATGGATAATGTATAATAAACCTGAAAAACTATATTTACAATTTATTTCTAAAAGGAGTAAGTTACAGCGTACGAATTCATTTCAGGACATTGGAAAATAAACTTAATTTTAAATCCATTGCGCTGTTTTACCATTCATAGCAAATTAATAACTGAATTCGAACACAATGAGAAAGAAGCCCACTGGAACTATCCGCGGGGAATAAAGAGAAAACACTGAAATGGATTCTCAAGAAATGGAACAACATAAGGAACGCGGAAATCGAAAGTGGTTACTGAAATCTAAAACCAATATGCTAATCACACAATTAATTTTAGAAGTCCTGGAAGTCCCGGCTGCTTGATAGCTACAAATATAGAATTGCGATCCTTAATTTGATTTTGTCCTTTTCGGATACCTGTACCGAGTCAGATACTTCACATAATCATGAAATGCGAGGCGGCAAATCTAACCAAAGACTATCACAACTCGATCGTGAAAAAATTTCATGGGTAAACGAGAGTGTCATTCACATTTGTCACAATTTTCAAGTCAAGTCGCCAATTAAAATATTTACTCGCCATCTATTGCAATCATTGCAATCCAAATAGAATTGAATGAACCGAGTCAACCATAAAGCAGACACATTACGAACATCATTACAATAATCACTTTAACGATCATAATCGAACATCGGAGGTAAGAGTTAGCCTGAAGCACACTGAATGGAAGTAGTAGGAAAGGTCACAAGATTATCGATAACCATCCGCATTCAAATCAGCTTCATTCACCTGGCTCACCAATCAGACGATGGAAGCCGTAACTACCTGCTCATCATTACAATAATACAAGAATTAGTGCCACCATCAACCGAGTCAGCGCACGAACAGTAAAGCGTTTGTGGGTCATTTCGAATCCGGCAATTATATCTATAAATCATGTTAAATGCCTAGAGTTAAATGTCACTAAGATCTGCAGTCGGTAACGTCTTTCTGCTATTACCATCAATCGGTCAAGCTCGAGAGGGATAGGGGAGCATTAGCACGCAATTCATTTTAACATTGTTCATGAAATTGAATGTTCTTCTATACATTGTTTCGATTGCTCTATTGAGCACACAGTTCACACTATTAATTTCACACTGAGTGGACAAAGCTAACCGTGAAATCCTTGAAGTCAATTGAAAATATTCACTATCGCGGGTACACCAAGAATATCTTAGTAATGGATGCGGCCATTCTGCACGGATATCCCGAAAAGCAAACGGATATTTTTTGATCAATCGTTACTTACCATGGTGAGCGTACACTTGGTAAACGATGGCGATTTATAATCCACAAAATTATCCTGTCCTCGTATATGGAATATTTGTTTATTCAAATTTCGATTGGTTTGTTGATCAAGGATATATTTCTCGGGGAAAAGATATCCCTATCGAGTCAGAATTCAAAACTGAATGAATTTGACCGATAAACGACAGGGAGATGGTGCTACGGCAAAGCACAGGTGGATAAGTTGTTGTGTTGGTTAACTGCTAGATAGAGTGTGGATTACCAACTAAAATAACAAATCTTATAGATTTTCTATATATACTCGGTGAAGATGCTACGCTGACGAAAATGGCTCAAGTTTTGAGACACCGACACCGACACAATTGAGATGAAGAAGTAGTAATGTGGGTTTTAACCAAATGATATCGTACCCTCGAAGTTGAATTAACTTTGCGATGCTAACGTGAGAAACCAGATTCCATTGAAGCTCCAGACTGCCTTTTTGGTAATCACCATACCGTCAACAGCAGCCGCTGTGACTAGTGACACACAATGATAAACCTGGCTGATTGGTAAGAAAGCTCCCAACATGTGGTGGTGGTATCACTTCGGCAGATCACCAAGTGATGCTACCGCTTAGAGGTTTTTCTTCTGTCGAACATCTGCCGGTGATCACGATATTCACTTTTGTATTGGTAAGAATATCTGGCTTCGTGATGGCCATAGTCACGGTAAGTCTTACAGAGTTTTATATTAAGGCAGGCTTAGCTGCACTCGAAGCTTCTCTTTTATTAACAACAAAAGATTGGCGGCAATGCATTTTAGTGGCAAATTGGGATGTTACTCTTTACCAGAATGTTTAAGCTAATAGATTCGACATCTGACGTAAGTGGATACCTGTACAAATGGCGTTGTTAAAGTATGACTTGCATTTTCATTAGTATCGAAGAGAAAAGTCGCCCATATCGGAAGAAATCCAGACGATTGGCGATGACAACATTGCCATGGGCTCTTAGGTGTACAGAGCCGTTGAGAGTCATTTAATGTCGATTGCAGATGAAGTCTCGTAATCCTCGTAACGGGTTGTTAAACAGAAAAAATAAAATTTTGACCTTACAACACACATGAAATCTTGTTGGCCAAATCAATTTCTGGTCCAGCAAGTAACCTCTTTTCTGTGGTACTAAATTGTTAGTCAAGGACACAACCAGAAATCGCACATGCGTCTGCGTGCTATTTTAATTCATCCGATAATGCACCACATGGACGACGACAATTAGTTAATGGTGTAGGCGTTCAGAAGGACATGTTTTTTAATAGGTTTAGAAAGGATCTTCTTTTCCACATCGAGTCCGGGAGCGGTACGTCCTTTTCATTTCACATTTCATTTTACAATCATTGATGATGCTTAACGGATTGTTTATTATTATTATTTTTTTATACGAGTAGCTGTATTGTTACAAGAGAAGTTATACTTGTAATGTCCGAAAAATACGGCGTTATTGTGGGCCAGAAAAGTACAAGTGTTGCTGTATTTTCGTCCTTAGCACCGAAATTGATTAATTAAATGAAATCAATACAATGTTTTTCGCTGCTTATTATCCTAATACTTTGTTTTACGTCTGGGTGCATGGCAATGGCTTTGTGCCACTAGAGGCGTTCCTTGAATTTGATATGAATGGTCTTATAGAAGCTGGATCCGGAATTCCACTGATCTATCATATAAGTAGATTATCCGTGGATGGCCGATTGTGCTATGATCGGGAAGACACGCGCACCGAAGAAGAGCTCTGCGATTCAGTAGGTCTATCTCCCACAGAGACCAGGTCGATAATACTAAACAGCACCAACAATTCTGGTGGTTGAATGGCAAATAAAGACGTGTATCAATGTCGGCAGAATAACTGCATTATCAGCCAGCTTACACGGACTTAGCTTTTCTAGGATTAGGGTAGAATAAGACTTAAGTTAAGTTTTTAATGAAAAAAAAGTTAGATTTTAAGTTAAAAAACAAAAGAATTGGCATAAAGTTTTTCTAGTTTTTCTTTGTCATACAAATAAACATAACCGACGCTACAAACAAAGTTCTGTCGCCGAAAGGCAAACTGCACAATAGCCATATAATGTTTAGCTTAGAGCGTCCCCATAAGACCAGTCGGTTATAATAAAAGATAATCAAGATAGAATTTAAGGATTTTTTGACTAGCCTGTAATTTAGAACCTAAGAACATAAAACGGAAATAAAATATGTTGCAATATTAAAATAAAGGGTCCAAAGACGGTTCCTAGGATAACAAACAGGAATGGGTTTCAAAGTGAGGGTGAGTTTAGTCCAGAAGCAATTCCCAATAACTGAAGATGGAGTGAATGTAGTACCTGTATTTTTTTAAGATTATCCCCTCCAGTACGAGAATCAAAAGCAAATAAAGAAAAAGTTGTGAGATTTGTTTGAAGAACGATTTTCTGTTCTATTCAGTACTTTTAAAGTTATTGTGTGGGAACAGCTCTTCACGCTGCGAGTTAAAGAGGAACTATGTATAATTTTCGTATCTCTAATTTGTTTGACAGTCAAGATTGGAAAAACCAAATGCTTTGAAAGATTTGAACTAAGCAGTATGGTGTTCGAAAATATGACGCGTTATCATTTGATTTTTAACACCATGACCTCGCAATTCATGCATGGTGTATAGCCCACGAGTCAAATACATCGACTTGGTAACGATATTATTGTAAATATTGCAACAGAAATCCTCAATGGAAATTTACCTGCCACCCCCAAATATTAGGGCCGCCCCCCACACTGAGGGGATTCACTTAATGTGAATTTAGGCGTTTTAATTATTTTTTGCTTAATCAACACATTGAAATATGTATGGATACCTGTCGAAATATGTTGCAATATTTTTCTTGCACACAAAAATTATATTATAGATACGAAAGTACGTACTCACCGATTTTTGGGCCGGTGGTGTTTTACCAAAATTCTGGTTCTGCACAGTCGGTACCTTCTTTTCTGGGCTTCTTGAGGTCTTCTGCTGATCTGTTGAGGTGACGATGGATGTGCCGTTGCTCGTGAAGAGGATGTAGTCTTCTGTAGGTTTATCTTTTAAGAGAATTATTTGTTATTGTAATATATTTCCTTTTTCTTATCAGCGGTTGTTGTTGGTGCCAATAGTTTATATATTATTCTCAGCCTCTTTCATACGCTTTCACACTCGAATAATCAAACACATGTTGTTAGTTGTTTATCTATTCTTATTTGTCTTTACGTTGTTTAACTCCACTATAGTACATCTTTTTATTTGCTTTACTTTTAATTGTTCATCTTTCACTTTACTTAACGTCGTTTAACTTTACAATAGTACACCCTTTTTATTTTAATTTTACTTAACGACCGGTTACCACGACGGTTCCCAATCCAACTCTGGCTTTTTTCCTTCGTCTCTCCGAACGAAGACTTTTTTCCTTCTTTCCTGCAGATCGAAGGATATGCCCTCTTGTCTACATGGCACTTTGCCATCCGGCGTTTTCTTCCTTTATCTTTCCCGAATTGCGATCGAAAAGGCGAAAACATAAAGGAACAATCAACAAAGGAACTTGCTGATGAGCATTCACGATCCTTAGTGTCGGTGGGCGATAAAACGAGCATGCGGTTCGTTTTATAGGGCAAGTTGTTTGTTTTAACTTGAGTAAGGGCAATGGAAAAAGATGTTGATTGTGGGAAATGATTTCTGTAAACAAAATTTTAAAGGATCATAAAATTGCAGACGCGCATTTTATGGTTCCCAACAATTTTGTTTGAAGGTTGGTCATCTGGTCCACACATTTGGATCCAGGGGATTTCGCGAGTTGAACATATGGTTCGTTTATCACGTATCGGATTTTTAAGTTGAATTCAATATGAGCAAGTTGAACGTTTGAATCAATTTGTTTGATATTGAGTTTATATGACAATATTCAGTCTAAAAGGGCAATGGTAGGGCTTGCAGAGCGCTTTATTCTCTAAGTGGATGGTTTTGCATGTACCGCAATGAATGGTGGAGACTGGCTCCAAGGAGCTAGGTATTAAGGGGTGGAAGGTTTTGCGCGTAACACTTCCAAATATGCCGGCAATGATTTTGCACGTACAAGCAGATTTATCACTACTGTATATTATCCCGTTTGCGATGTTAGTGAAGAACGTGTGATTCGAACTGACGCTATGTCGGTTAGAATCACTAACAATGTAACCAATGCTCAACACACACACCACACTACTCCCCCCTCAGTAACTTTGTGACGATCAACTTCGTGTGCGAACGACGGAGCGAGAAACGAACGAGCGAGAAGATGTCGAAGTAGGCGAGTGTGGCGGTGCTCCTATGCGAAAGCGTTGTGTGTATAAAGATCACGTCGGGGTTGTAGCGTTTAGCAACGATAGTAAAGAAGGTAATATGAACACACGATAAAATGGGTAAGAAGCGAAGCATTGAAGCATCAGGCTACCGCCACGTGTGCGAATTCGATTTCTACACTCAAGTAGACTCAACTGATGTAGAATTGGTATGTTATTGCTTGATATACGGCTGATGCATTTTCTTATTCGATTTTCTTTTGGTGGTCTTCACTATTTTCTGGTATATTGTGTGTGTATCTGTTAAAAACGCCACAATATCACCACAGGAAAAGCGTGTTTCTGACAAAACTAGTGAGTAAACTCAAACACTGTCCGCCCATTAAAAAGATTCTTTTTGCATACATTTAAAATTTATTTACTTTATTGTTTTTTTTTCATACACTTAAAAGTTATTTTAATTGTTATTTTTTATTATACTTAAAAGGTGTTATATAAATAGACCGACTACTTTAGCGCGCCTCCTTCACGACTAGCAAACTAAACAAAAAAAAAAGGAGAGACGCACGATGAGTTTTAATAACCGACTTGTCGCAAAGTTCAAAAACAACACACTAGTCGCACAACAAATTTAAAGAAAACGACGTTATTGCGAATTACAAATCAACCAAGGGGGGTTGTCGCTCATTGTCGTCCTTTTATATGAGGACACAAATTTAGCCCCACCTTACCATTTACCGATTCTTTGAATTTGGTTTCGGCTCTCGCTTGCCACTTTCAATGAATTGTCTGGTGCATAATAATATACTGGTAAAGTAACGGCAAATTTGCTAGGAAGAGTCATCGTAGATAAATATGTCTGTGTTTATTAACCATGGTCTTCGTTTACAAAATGTTTGGACTAAGAATTAGGAAATCTGAGCGGTAGTGAGGCGGGGGGGGGGGGGGGGGGGGGGTGTATGTACATTTTCCCTTTAAATCATGACTATTCAAAATTGAATAGTACTGCACATCCTATATACAACGGAAAGTTTGGCTTTCAACGGTTTTTGGAATGTAATTATACTTGTGAGGAAAAATTTTTGGATGGGGACCGAAATATATGATATTGAAGCGTGGGCAAATGTTGTTTTTGGTATGATAAATTTGCGAAATTATATAGATGGGAAGGGAGGCGTATATCATTAATGTTAATAATGTAACAAATATATAAGGAGACAAATTTAGAATCCAAGCATCTGCATCTAAAAAATCTATATACATAATGGTAGAAAAAGTAAATGCAAGGTATTACGGGACAAATAGTCCTACTCATAAAATAAGCAACTCGTAACAATAAAATATATAAAAATATCGTTGGTATCGTAGACCATGAATGGATACAAGTTACTTAGGATTGTGATACACAAGTAATTAAAAATTACACAAGTAATAAGCAAGCATCGGGGATCAATCTGCAATCGCAGTGTAAACATTTGCTCAAATTTGAAGTAAACAAGGAGTGCACCACGATGCGTGCACCTTAAAAGATGTTAAGATTCCATCGGTAGATGGTATGTCCTAATTGTAATCAGCCAGAAATACACTGCTGCTCAAACACCAAAAGAGCTGAGTTCTGATGGCACACTTTACCAGTGGATTGATTTCATCCAGAGTCTGGTATCGAACCTATCGAAATCGCGTTTCTATGTAAATGGTACATTTATTCAACAGGTAAGAGACCATCTTTTATTTGGTAATGACGCCTGATTTGAAATCTCCTTTAAAGTTAATGCTGACGTTCCCCACGTTACGTTCTCTCACCATCTCTATACCTTATTATTATAAACGATCGTCTGTTTAATATTATTATTCTTATTATTTATTGGCCTGTAGGAACCCAGAAGTTCACGATCTCACCGACTCGATTCCACCATCGCTCCCTGTCCTGTGCACTCTCCTTCCGCGCTCGACCATCCGATCCCACCTCCCCAAGGTCAAACCTAACATTGTCCTCCCATCTCCGTCGCGGCCGTCCTACCGGTCTCTTTCCCGTTGGTCTACCGTCAAGAATTCTACGCACGGCCCTATGGTTGCCCATTCGCGCCTGTTTAATATACAATTTATATGCTTGTGGATAAGTTATTCTTCTTTGAAATCTTATCATTCATTATCAAATAGCAGGGTCAAGGTTGTGTAATAGGATAATTTCAGATGTGACAGGGTAACAAGGAATTTACTTTAACATAGCCTGGCTTTCATTCGATCCACCTTTCTCAGTAACGTTAAATCAATTTATTTTAATCGCTCGGCAGTGTTCGCTTTTCTATCGCCTACAACCAAATTAACTCGTTTGTTGGTGGCAACACGTTGAGCTTGTCGTACTTACTAAAGAATGTCTAACAACATTTTCAGAACTTATTGTAGGACAGCAGGTTGTGCTAAGCTCTTTGAATTTAGACCTCAAAATATGAACGGTCCTGAAAAAAAAGACGAGATTGTTCCACATCGTCTGACCCTGAACAGACTACGGTCACAAAGAACTTGTGTCTTGTATTTTGCGTGAACGCAGCGACTCAACGTTATTTCTCCACTTAAAAAACTCATTAAAACATGCCACTTCCCGGTACAACTAGTCCTGACTATCACTCATTCCGCTCAGGATTATTGTAATCTTGACGAAAGGTTAGAAAGTAAATTATAATGTCTGTAGTGGATTAAGGTTTGTATTAAGTTCGATAAATAGATCAATAAGTGCACTGCCTACTTATTTATTTATTTATTAAACCTACTTCAGAACCAAGCGCGACTCTCCACGATTAAACAGAATCACTTATGGAATATACACACACATATGTGTGAGCAGCTCGCAGTTGTTGGCACGCAATGTTCTCTTTATTTGGCTCAACAAGTATTTTGTCAAGAAGACGTTTCAATTCAATTCAAAAATAACTCATTTGCCTAAGTACAAAAATCTTCTTCAAAATGATTTCTCTTGTTCCTGTAATACTATAACAGGTTTTTGATTACTTACATTTTTTACTATTATCAAAATTCGGTATTCTAACTTTGTTCCTAGAGCGGAAATAGTTGATGATAGCATTCTCATCTTTCACATCTTGCTGTACATCATTATACATTACCATGAAGCGCCAAACACTCTTAAGATGATGGATGGCTCTTAGTGGTGATAAATAATTTCAGTTTTCTCGGCAAGATGATCCACGCTGTTTGGCTGCCCATCATGGAATGTAATTGCGGTTTATAACTTCAATATGCATCAAATTTTAAATACTTTTTATTGGAAAATAATTGACACCATTGGAAATGTTATTTAAATACAGTTTACTGCACATGTAACACTGCACTATTAAACATATATCAGCGAGAGTTTACATCATCTCTGTGTTTGATGAACCTAAAATTGCATTTGACCTTATAGACTTTAATAGGCTTGTGTCATAGCATTAATAGAAGAAGACCCCTTCATGCCGACAGTTGAAGGCCAGCTGAGAAATTCCAACTGCATCAACTCAACTACTTATGTCATTGATTAAAGTTTCATTTTACCACAAAAGCAAACAAATTCTGCATCATCAAATTGGTACAAAACAAAAGACTTGAGACACGAACTTGACAAAATATATTCCACTGTGATGTCCTCAGACCTCACGAGCAATAACAATGTAATAAGTCATCGTGTAATGACTAAAATTAAAGTGCATACCATTCAGAGTACACTTAGTCGAGTTGTGGATGAAAAAATAAAACACGGGTGAGTTAGGAAGAAAAAAACATGACCAATATTCTAGAAAAGCGAAGTTAGATAAGAAAATTTCTTTGGTAATGAGTAACAAGTTTAACGAGATTAACATGCCACAAAAGCCCACGAGCGGCAACACAATGGGCTAATGTTTAAAAGTATAATGATAATCCCTTTTTTATGAGGGGTGCGGAATTTATAAAAAAACCATAAATTAAATTAAAACAACAAAGCTAAGAATTATTTTGTAAACTAGACACAAAACTTCATATTTGTTGGTAGTCCTCACTCATTAAATGAACACCCATTCAAGATCGACAGCAGATCCAGTTCGTGACCGGAAATGTGAGTAAGTCCGAATTAGATGGTCCTTGCATATGTTGAAAATGGTGTCGTTGGAACTTGGATGACATTGAGAGAATATTGATGACTGTCATGTACAAATTACAAATTCTTTCAAATGATTGTGGTCGTGTAACTCGATAGACAAATGTTTGGTTTAGTCTGATCATGGAAATAAATTATTAATCATCAGGTATAATACATTTACATCGACCTTCCTTTGTCCTTCGACTGTATGTGGATTTAATTTATGGAAGTACCTAGTTCGCATAGGACTAGGAGTTTGTTTTGAAACAAAAATTCGTAGGAATCGAGCGCAGATAATCAGTCAATAAAACCAACAACAACAAAATTAAATTAAGAAAAATCTCGACAAAACAGAATGTAAACTGAGAAAATTGAGTTGACTTTAAACGGTCGGTACGGCTGGAAAAATAGGGCAGCACCATATCAAAAATTTGTTAGGAAGTAATTGTGAAATTGAACTCCTCGATAGTATAATGGTTAGTATACCCGCCTGTCACCCGGGAGACCGGGGTTCGATTCCCAGTCGGCGAGCCTCTGGCGCGAGACTAATGACCTTGCCCAAAAAAAAAAAAAAAAAATCACTATGGAAAATTTAACAAGCCTCAGGACTTGCTAAATAAGGCCAAGACCAGTTCCCGGTTGTAGTGCCGATGATGATGATGAATTGTGAAATTGTAACACATGTAGTTGATTGCAATATTTCGTAATTCAAGTTTTGTGAACAGCCATCCGTTGGAAAATGCAAAAATCCCAGGGTATGGGGGCGGTCGGTTTATACCACAATCCTAGGCTTATAGTACATGGCTAAAGCCCACATATCGATGTGTGGGACCAAATTCAGGTATAGGGTTAAAATCAATTTTTGTTTTAGCCATATGTTTTTACGTTTGGATAATCAAGTATGGTAAATTACGTGGCGTGACGGCTTATCTCTATACCCAATTGCCTAATGTGGGACTTAATTATGAAGCTATAGTATGAACTTGTATTAGAATACATAAATGAATAAATAAATATTGTAAATAAATAAACAAGAAAAAAGATAAATAGATAAATAAATATATAAACATAATATTGTATTTATAATAAATTAATAAATAAATATAAAAATAAATATGATAATTATTTATGTATTAACTTATTTGTTTAATCATATATTTATATATTAAATATATGATTAAACAAATAAGTTAATACATAAATATTTAGTGTATAAGTTTAAATCCACTGTTTGCTCATATATGGCTTAAATGGACATATTAATTGCAAGTGTTCATTGTCGGAAATTTCATTTAATTTAATCGATTTTTGTTTTGATAGTCAAGTCCAGTTTTTTGTCCGAGGAACAGCATATGCGGGAAGCTCTGTTTTTTTTTACTTCAATTCGAAGAATGAAGGACTTATAGCGAAGGTGCTTTTTCGGAAACCACATGCAGCGACTAGTTTCGTCGGTTCAAGGAAATCAAATTTTGACTTAGGCTACGAGAATTGGCAAGGTCGAGGCCCATCTAATATAGGCTCGTTTGGACAAATACGATACTCAATTGTCATCTACGTGCCACGGAAGAGGTTCAGAAGGTCAGAAAATGGGTGCCACAAGAATTGAATAATAGGTAGATGCCAAAAATATATACGAAATCTATTTGGGCAGACAACAAAGAAAGTCGTTTTTGCATCGGATTTTGACCGATCATGGAAGTATACATTTCAATGCCTAAACGGTGTTGATTTCGGCCAACCAAAAGTTGCTTCAGATACGAGGGTAAATCAAATACAGACGGTAATTTCTTTACACTAACCATACTACGAGTATCAACAGTTTTCAATCTACACACTTTTTTCCTCGTTTTGGAAGCTATAATATCCCTTATTCGTAGAAAGACAGGGCGAGTTGTTCACTAATTGTCCACGTACTCTTCGGCTTCTTCATTACTTTTGAATGTTTTTCCTCCAAATGATTTCTTCAAGGGTGCGAACAAATATAGTCATAAGAAGAGAAGTCTCGGCTATAAGGAGGGTGTTCGAGGGTTTCCCAGTTCATTTCTTCCAATGTCTTGTCAAGAACGCGGTGTGATGTTGCAATTTTGTATATGCACAATAATATAATTATTGTACTCATGGCTCTAGATGCCGGTGTTGCTCTCCAAGCTGGTTGATTTACAACTGGAGATGCTATTCTTACCGAGAAGTTTGTTGCGGCGATGGGTGTTGTTGCTTGACTCTGGCGGGTGCTGTTGTGTCGCAATTCCGTTGGTATTTGGCGGTTCCCTTGAACGCCACCAATCATCTTCCCGATAACCACGTAAAAACTCCAACATTGGGCATACAAAAACCTGGAAAGCAGGTACTTACCTGTTTATAATGAACCATAAAGCCGTAAAACGCAATAAAATCACAATATTTGCTGATGCTAAATCCACCAGCACCAAACAGGCATGTGCCGTATGGGCAATTTGGTTGCATCACTATGCAACCAACATGAACCGAATCAACCCATTGAAAATGTCTCGGATCGATTTCCATCAGTAACAGGTGGCTTCCGCACATAAAGGCAATTTGGGTGCATCACCAGCAACCAACATTGCCCGAACGATCCCTTACGCACCAGCCGCACACATGCAGGAAATGTTTTAGCCTTTACCTATTGCATACATGCCTGCGTCGATCGGTCATCCGACCGACAATTACATGAAGGCATATGGCTGATCGCTCAAGCAAGTCGAGTTCTCAAAATGGAAATTTACCATCGAGAATTCGACTACGTAGAGATGCCACCAAACATGTGCACGATCAGCATAAATACTTTACGCAGTCGCTGATCGTGCAAACACTTCAATCCCTATGCAGGGATATTGGCACCAGCTGCAACTATGTCGGCTTATGTTCCCCTTAGGGAATTATTGTATCCACGGTTCGATTGCTCATGCACAGCATGAGAGGGCGAAGCAACCTCATCTGTGTGTGTGCACATCCTTTCGATGATCATCTCTTATATGGTCATCGTGTCAATGAATGAAAGTTTCGGTATTCTGTCGTTTTAATTTATATCTTTAATCGCGTACTGGATTCCGTGGAGGCAAGGTGGGCCTCCACGTTAAATACACGAAAAAGGAGTCGAGTTGTATTAGCCAAACAGTACGGTCGAGCAATCAAATTTGAGTCGTGCCATCAAATTAAAATCGTGCTATCAAATTAAAATATTGCCATCAGTTTAAAACAATAGTTTAAAGTTCCGTGCCCATATGTATATAAACGACACGAACTGCCCACACAGTTTGTACCAGTTTGTGTAACTTTACAAGGAAGAAATATTTAAGTTAAAACAATAGTTTAAAGTTCAGTGCCCATATGTATATAGATGACACGAAGTGTCCGCACAGTTTGTACCAGTTTTTGTAACTTTTCAAGGAACAGATAATTAAGTTAAAAAAATCGTGTTTACGTTTTTTTTTAAGTTGATTCTATTAAGACCAATAAAGAGTTTTTACTTAATTTGAACCGTGCGTTTCCCTTCCGGCTTATAATTGTTAACGGCGGGTGGTATTGTTCCGCGGTTAATTGATTTCTGAACTCGATGCGAGGATAGTTCGTGAAACAGTACCCGTACATAGTACATAGACGAAAGAAAAATTGGTGACACAGACAGTGAACTTGATGGAGGAAAGAAGTGAATCCCGTGTCGTACTCGGAACATATACTTCTTCCCCACAGTATCTATAGTTGTACTTCAAACGCCCATGTTAGCGCACTTAAATGACTGTCCTCCGACGGAGTGAAATATGACACCGAGGGGAAGCTTGCTCCCAACTGACTGCTTCTGGTGTTCGATAACAATGCACTCGTTTAATGTTCTTTTTCGTTCGGATTTCAACTCTGAAATCTGCACGGCGAACTGATACGAAAGGTTGTCCGTACATTTTTTAACACCAAACACACTCAATTTACAGAACGCTTGTACCGACAAGTTCAGGACTACAGATAAAAACTTGATACGTTTAAACAGAAAAACTCGACACGTTTAAACAACAATTATTTTTTATAAGCGGAGCTAAAATTTAAAAGAGACGTCACAGGCCAAATTCAATTTTCAACTCTTCTCTCAATAGCCAATTCATGTCCTTTATACCATTTTGCGGACTCAACCTTATTGCTTATCAATTCGTCGAAATTGGTTTGGCTCTCGGAAACATGGCCCTTTTCTCGAATCGTAAGTGTGCGGTACATAAGATAGCGGTAAATTTGCTGGGAAAGGGTCATTGTATTGGGTTGTGTGTAAAAATATACAAAAGGCTCTCGTTTACAGAATTTTGTAATTCGTTTTAATTTAAGAATTACGAAAATGCAAGATAGAGGATGAAGGGAATGGAAGATGTTAGTATGTTATAAACAAAGGTACATTTTTACCATAAGAATCGTTTTTTGGGATAGGATTGTATTGTAAGGGATGGTGAAAATATGATTTGAAAATGTACTACTGAAGTGTAGGACAATTTTTGTTTTTGGATATGATAGGTGTGTGATTATGGGATAAGGACATGAATTTGCGTATCGATGTAGATGGAGATCGGGGGTGGTAATTCATATTATTAGTTATGTAACAGCGAGGCCTGGCTTTGTAATGAAGAAGGACTACACCTCAAATGGGCAGACCTCATTTTTTGTGTCGATATGCGGCTTTGCTGATTATAACAACTGGCACTAATAAGCTGCATTCAATGTTTGTTGTTCGTGTAAAGAAATTAAATCATTAGAACTCCCTTTGGCTCGAAAGAAATCGTTGCAACAACTTTTCCGGCCGAGTTTTGGCCTTCACTGGACAGCCTTTATACTTCATTCGCCACTCCTTACTTGCCATTTTCGTCTCGGGAGTGTAATGATGTACGCAAGTCTCATCGCATGTGATGATACGCTTCAAAAAATCCTCTCTTTCTTGTCGAAGTCGATCAAGAAGTCTTCCTCTGATCTCCCAACTAACCTGTTTTTAATTTAGGGACAATAAGCTCGGAACCCATCGACCAGCAATTTTATTGAAGTTAAGATCATCAGTGATAATAGATTGAACACTTCCATGGCTAATACCCACTTCTGATGAGATTTCTCCACCAATTAAGCGGCGATCACTTCCAATATGCACTCGAACGTCCCGGATGTTGTCATCTGTATGACTTGTCCCTTGGCGTCGACCATGACTTTCGTTTTCGATACGTTCTCTACTTTTAAATCCTCTGGCCCACGTATATACACGATTCTGAGGCAGTGTATCATCACCAAACTGTGCCTTTTATCGAGAAAAATATTATTAATACCTTCATTTGTAAATTTTTTTATAATAACCCGTTGCGTAACAGACGTATGTACCTCTTGCTCGCTCGTGGCTGTACTGGCTACAAAGTCGACCGCGACCGCTAGCCAACCCTCTGCCCCTACCTTTCATAAATCAAACAATAGCCCCCCACAAGGTTGTCTAGCTCGCAACGTGTTGCTAAGTAAAAAAGTAAGATTACCGTTTATATTTGATTAACCCTCATAAATGGAAGTTAGCGTTACCAATCAATTCTCAGAAAAAAATGTTGCATTATCGTACTCTTTCCGTCGGTTCATAGAAATAACAACCTTTGAAATTTCTTAAAATACCCCAGGTATCAATTGACTATGCTTTCAAAATAATGAGAGACTTTAAGTACTATATTTGTCTTAGATTTTTAACAAGTCTTCCGTATTTGCAATTTTTAGTTCAATTACATATTTATTTATGAAACCCTTAATTGTCTTTATTTATTAACATCATCATCATTATCATCATCGGTACTACAATCGGGAACCGGTATTGGCCTTATTTAGCAAGTCCTGAGGCTTGTTAAATTTTCCATAATGATTTGTTTTTTTTTTCGGGCAAGGTCATTAGTTTTGCGCCAGAGGCTCCCCGATGGGGAAACGAACCCCGGTCTCCCGCGTGACAGGCGGGTATACTAACCAGTTTAAAAACTTATTTCAAAACAGAAACTATAGTTCTTCAGAAGGTTGTAGCGTTTTGCGAAGTAGTAGAGAACATGATACTTACCCACGCAGTGAAAAGCTTAAAACCAAAACATCAACGCATCAAACTACAGCCACGTGCATGCGATAATGTCTCAACTTGCTACTTGAGCGATGATTGCGCGTAAAAGATTATGCTGTATAGTTGGCGGGATTAGCAGGGCATCATATACTTTGACCTGTTGAAATCTGGTGAAACAATCAATGCCCACTACTACCACCAATAAAATTGCAATGTACTCTCTGAGAAAACAGGTCGTCTAATTGTCCTCCACGACAACGCACTTCGCACATGTGAACAATGGTCCAAAACAACTTGGTAGTACTTAACTCGGGTACTACCCTATCTTGCTTTTTCACCAAAACTGTTCACTTCCGGTCATCACCTACTTTCGGCAACGGACATCACACTCCCCGAGCCACACTACGATGCTTTCGATCACGCCCAAAAATGGCTTGGTGAGTGGTTTGCCTCGAAAGAGAAGGAATTTTTTTGACGTGGTTCGAGAAATAGGAAAAACGTGTAGCAACTGTTTATGTTATATAAATAAATAAATTAATGTTAAATAAATGTTAACAAACGTATAAATTAATTAATAAATGAATAAATAACTCAATAAATAAATATACAAACAAATTAATAAATAAATGACTGGATAAATAAAAATAAATAAAATATAATAAATCAACATCATCGGCACTACAACCGGGAACCGGTCTTGGCCTTATTCAGCAAGTCCTGAGGCTTGTTAAATTTTCCATAATGATTTGTTTTTTTTTCGGGCAAGGTCATTTAGTCTATATTATCGAGGAGCCCAAAATATAATAAATAAATACATATAAATACACAAATCGGATATAAGTCATACACTATTTCCTGAAGGGAACAATAGAAGCAATAGAAGAGAGGGCAGTGAATTTCACAAACCTTCGCGATAATACAGAATATACGAGTAAAGAAACTTAAAATTGCGTAGTAGAGCTCTAAAGTTTTAAACAGATTTAAACGATAGATGATTTTAGCCAAGCCTTTCTCAGGCATTTCGAATATCTGCAAAAAAGAATACAAACTATTCAAATACTAATTTGTCCCACAACAAATAATTTGTTATTCGCATCAGTAAGATGAGAGTAGATCAATGTCACACGTAGTTCAATTTATGAATAACAATAAGGATTAACTACCCTGTGCCGGAAATATAGCTTGCTTGAAGTTTGGGAATGCTTAACTAAATTTAATCCATCCGAAATTATGATCAATGAAAAAATGTGTTACAAGATGGCGAAGTAACCAAACAGTTAATACCATACTTTGTAAACATTTGAGTAACCATTCTTCAAAACCTTAGGGCTAAATATATAAATTATCTGAATCGTTACCGTTTAGTGCTTGAATTCAATGATTGTTGAGTTGGCAATATAGCTTGTTGGTTGGAAAGCACATTTGGAATACTAGTTTCTGTATCGCTTGTTAATACCCTTAATATGACTCAGGAAGAGAAGTGAAGAAAGTGTAATAAACAAGAGACATGATCAAGAGGATATGATGGTTAAAACGTGAGCTGATTTGGTTCTGTAGTTGTACAAATCGGTACTTGAGACTAGTACTTTGGAGAAAAATAACTCCCTTACTTTTTCCCCAGGTGGCTAGAACGATATATTCGGGGGCAGTCCCAGAATTAATCGGCCTAACAAAGAAAACACAAAATATTTGGCAAACACTTTATTTATTTCTCAACATAGTCTCCTTTTAGCTCGATACAATTTCCTTAGCGATGTTTAATATTGTCGATACCTTGGTTATAGTAAGAAACGTCGAGTTCCTCAAAATAGCCATCTACTGCACACATTCACTTGTTCATCGTTGGCAAACCTTTAACCACCGAGCCATTTCTTCAAGTTCGAAAACAGAAAATAGTCCGAAAGTGCTAAATCTAGCGAATAGGGTGCATGAGGACGTTATTCGTATCCCACATTATTGACTTTGGCCACTGCAATAACGGGTGTGTAAACACGCTCATTGTGGTAATGGAACTGTGGGGGTCCTTTAAGCATACCCGAAGAACCACCCACATCCCTTAATTCAACTCCCCATTCCCAACCTGCAATAAAGACATTTCACCCACCTGAAATATAACCCACCCAAGACGCATAAGTCTTCGCCAATGCATTCGCATTCGGCACCTAAAAATGCTGCACGCATTAGTGAGATCAAATCTACGATCTTTAAGTCCCTGTAAGGAAAACTTACCTTCATGCATTCTCTTCGCATACCACTGCTCCTTAAGATTTATTTATGAGCTTACCAGGAATTCCCAATCAATTTCGGCATCTGCGTTGCCAGTCAAATTTCCTTAGATGAATTCCGGTAAAGAAAATAATTTGCTTTTATTTACATTGTAACGTTCATGACAGGGATCATAAATAGTGCGCCGTCTATTGTTCCAACATCGCCAAGTAAATTTCGTTACGTACACATCGGCTGGCGACCTTTTTCTTCCAGCAATAAAATTCTCTAACTCGCACCATGTGCAAATTGAAGATTGCTGTTCCTACATACGTTTCCTGCGATACCATAGACAATTCATATCGTTTGTGGTATCCGAATCACATTTTCTATTTAATGAGCGGCTGCTATTTATCTAGCCGACCCTCATTACCGAACTATGCATCAGGTCATATTTCCCTTGTCCTTTAATTCGTCTAAACTTTTCCCTCAGGAACTAGATGCATAAGCAAATACAAATCCATTAGCATCCTGTGGGGAGGAAGTATAGTGCCTGACACGGGCACACGGTTCACTTCCTCCTCCATCCAATTGTCACTAAGGTTACAAAAATGTTCCGCCAAACACTGAAAGAACACTGTTCACAAACGCGGAAGGATGAACGAAAACATCCCGGAAACTACAGCACAGGAGGGTAAAAAAAATAAAACGCACTGTCTATGGTTTATTAATTAAAAAGTTTATTGCAGATAATGGATAATTACTTTAAGGTTGATTAAATGCAAAACATGAATTAAAAGTCATTTGTTTTTGTTACTTGTTAATTAAAAGGTTTGTTGAAGTTAACCGATAGTTACTTCGTGGTTGATTAAATGCAAAACATGAATAAAAATTCACTTAAATTAAAGCGCGCTTTCCCGACTCGACTTCGGATATATGCGTCCCCGCGTCGTCACGGGGAGCAGGAGATAGCACCACCGTGGTTGTCGGCGGATGTAATTGGACTCAAACGATATCCTCTCTAATAAGGATATCGTTTTTTACCTACCACCAGGAAAACGTAAAGTCTCTCTTGGTGGTATAGGAAACCAGATCTTGTAATACAGTTCATGGTGGTATGTGTGGGATCGTTGAGATCACTATTCACACGTGCAGTGGAACAGCGAAACAGGGAGGCGGCAAAGACAAAAGGAAAGGCGACCAAATGGTTCGCTCTTTAATGAAGGTCATGTTTATACGATGCCTCGTCGCTATTTTCGACGTTAGGAGAAAAAGGTGCTAAAAGCAAATTGAATGTTTATGGCATCTCTGGCTGCAATAGAAACCGGGTTCATATTTGCATTAGGAAATGCTGGAGAATTTGGTTTCAGCGTCTATTGCGCTAATTATATGCAGCTGCTTGGGTTGTTTGTTGGTAAGACAAACAAAAAAGGTTGCCAGGCAATGTATATGAATGGTATATGACGCGGCTGGAAAAATAGACGGCGCGATATTTATGGTATTTGTCTGGTACCGAATTGGTTCAGAATACCAAATAAGCAAACAAAGAAATCTTATGAAAAATTGTATGCGAAGGGATGCATGAAGGTAAGTTTTCTTTATAGGGATTTTAGGGTTAAAATAATTGGGTCTGTTTGATGCGTGAAGCATCTAAGATGCTAATGCGAATTGCATTAGCGAAAGCTGGTGCAGACCCGGGTTATGGTTATGGGGGTTTTTTTTAGGAAGGCGAGCCGTGGGATCTGGCGGAATCGCCACAGTACTCCCCTCCCAGTGACGTAGTCACGAAAAAAAAAGGTAGGGGCGAGGGAATGCTCGATGGTGGGTGCTGTGATGATAGGGGGGTTGCTTCGGAATGCGCTGTGGTAATGTTAAGGGACTGTCGTGGTGACCAGTTCCTGGTTATTGTTTGGGCCTTTATCGATAATAAGGTGGACACAGATATTACCGATTGATGCCATCAAGGGCAAGGGTGTGCGGCGTGGTCCATAGGCCTGTTATGGGTCTCATGGACCAACAGGCTTATCGCCCGAATAGGTCGGAACCTATCGGAAATCCGCTCACATCCGCAGTGACGAAATAGTGTGTGCGAGATTGAGGGGAATTTATCCCAGGGTAATTCCTATCCGCGGTGACGGGTTGCCGTGTGCGGAATGGGAAGGGACCAAGTCCAGAGCGGGTGTCTTTTGTCCATACGTTTGTATGGCGATTTGTTTGCCGCTGGGACTGGTAAAGGAGGGCGGGCCCTCAATTGCACGTTTTACCTATCGAGGGAGGACCGGTACATTGGTGCCAATGTAGCGGTAGCTGCGACCTCGACCGAATGGAAACTTGCTGTGAGGTGCCGGCCGTCGCTCTTGTTTAAAAAAAAAAAAAAAAAAAAAATAGGGGATTTTGGTTAGGGGGCTCCTGGTGGGTGGTTGATTGTGTCCAACCCCCAGGGCGCCCTAGGGTTATTAGAAGTGCGCTCCGAAGTATTATGCACCTAGGTATTTGAGGCGGCGTAGAGGGGCGTGTATAGCCTTTAGTTGCCGCTAAAGGTGAGCCATGGTGGCTAAAGGATTGGGGAACCAGGTATGTTGTCTCAGCCCGGTGGTATCGGTTTGATTTGTGGACCGGTGTTGCTGAGACATTTGGGAGACGTAGGAGATCTAAGGACGAATGTCCTGAAATTTAAATAAAGGGGCAAAACCAGGTGCCCTGATGGGTGCTGCTACGCGTAGTAGCTGTGGTAACGAGGGAAGCTGGCTTGCTGAAATCGGGTAGAAAGGTCGAGCATTGATGAACAGTTTCGCGTGATAACTGTTTTTGGCGTAGATGGGCGCCAATATATGAACAGAGACAGAAAAAGGTGTTAGAGGTCACGCAGAGTCGAGAAGGGTGAGGTGTTTCACGCGAGACAAAACCGGGCGTCCTATTGATTATATGCTACGCGTAGTAGCTGTTGTTACATAAGGGGCCGGTTTGCAGAAATGTATATAGACGAGAGTAGGCGGACAGGGTCGCATAGAGGCGAGCTTTGGCAGTATTTAAAGAAGGCCAAAGGTCATCACTTTGAACTCGAAGAGTCCGAAGGGTGTGATGAGGAGCCGGTTAAAGGAATAAATTGAGCCGATGTGGAGTCAAGTGAGGTTGGGTGGGGTCCAGTGTTTAAGGGGCATTGTGTCCCGATGTAAGAGACGAGCTATTAAGAGAGGAGTCGGTTGTGGAGGAATGAATGGAGTCGAGAGGAGTCGAAAAGTCGAGAGAAGTAGTAAGCGGAGTCGAGTGGATTGGACAAATGGAGTCGAAGAGTCGAGAGGTCGCGTGTGAGTAAACGGAGTCGTGTGCGTGCTGGAAAGGGTTGTGCGCTACTTAATACCCTGAAGGGGCTTACAATATTTGTTATTTTGTTTTTAAAATGTATAAAATTGCAGCAACCATTTCTATTCGATTAGATTAACAGAATATTTAATATGCGAAACTTTAAACTAGACGAAAGAAAAACAGAAATTGAGGGGAACAACAAGGAAATCGGACAATATGACAATAAGTGTATTTTAAATGGGTGTGAATGTTTATTTCGTGTCACTTGTCGGTATATGGGATTGTATTTCGATATTTGTTTTACAAGTTTTGAGAACAGACACACTTACTTGGGCTATTACATTAGTTTTGTTTTTCTTTGAATTGAAGGTATTCTAATATATTCATATAGGACAAAGTCTAAGCTATTTAGTAGATATAAACATTTGTTTGTTTGTTGGTGTTGGTGATAATTACTGGTGTAAGTTTCAAATAACATGTATATAATTATTGGTCGTTAAAAACAAAGAATAAAAGCAAACAAAAAAAAAATTTATTAAATAAGAATAAAACAAGTCAATGTTATCCTTAATAACCTTGAACCAACTTCATATATATTAATTAAAAGTCCCAATATTTGAATTTATTTCTTAGATATAGTGTGCAACAAAATGTTATTTGTTTGTTATCCAAAAATCATGTTAAATCAAAATGAGCTTATAGTACTTCAAAAAAAAAAAAAGGAAAAAACGATTGCGTTTAAGTGTTTTATATAAGGTCTTGTTTTCTTTAAATAACTGGAGTTTGCTTAATATACAAAGTGTTAAGTAAGACAGAAGAAAGGCAGACATTTAGGAGAACAAAGAGGAGAATATAAAAATATTTTTAATATTCGGATTAATGTTTGTTTGTTGTAAAAGAAAATAAAAGAAACGCATTCATACAAATGAACATATTTCCGGACATACGTTCATTCATATAAATATCGATATCCTTTATAGCCTTTAACAGTCAAGCTTATTAAACGATTTTCCTAGACTGGCAGGACAACTGTTTCGAACCAGTTGTCTACCTTTACCATGAAAATCGCTTAATTAGGACTGTGTGTGGTAATTTGCACTTCAAATCGGTAATTAATTTTTGAATAACAAATGTCAATGCACACAAATGTTTTTTAGGAAACAAATTTTAAATTTCGCTCAGAAGGAGCTTACATGAAGACAATACAAAAAGGAAAGGAGAAAAAAAAAATTAAAAAGGTTTTAAGGAATTTAATATTACTACAGCATACATAAAACTGTAAAGGGTTTTAAGCGGTGTCTGTTAAGGATAATCGCAGCCAGTCGAGTTGTTCACATGTATATCATGAGGTGTTTAGAAACACCAGCTAGCGGTATATAACTACAACTTTATTCCTGCCAATAAGTTTTCATTTTTAATTAAATAACAAAGATACAACTTTTTTATAAAATATCAATATCCTCCCGTCTAAATAAGAATCACTAACAACGATAAAAACAGTAAAACCCTGAAAACATTTTCCTAAAAACTTTTTTTATTTTAGTTTTCATATTCAACTTCTGTTTTTCTAATAAAATTTTGACTAACGAATCGATTGAATTAAGTACAATGGATAGATATAAAATACAATACATTCTATTATCCTGTTACGGTTCAGGCTTAACTATTTCGCAGTATAAAACTTATTATAATTTAAAACCAATAATTTGTTAATATTCCCTGTGCTTGTAAATAATATTATGCTATAAGGACGTTATAGGGTTTGGGGTTATGGAACGGTTCGTTGCTGTAGCTGCTGGTGTCCCGGAGGTATTCGTGTTCTGTATCCTGTCCATACTGAATTCATTTGGATCGTAATCAGATAAAGCAATTTGCTTTTCTGGAGATTCATCAGGTAGCTTATAAATCTTTTCGAGGCGATTCTGAACGATTTTTAGATGTTTTAAAATGTACTCCTCGTTCGGAGCCAATTGATGGGCGTACTGGAGGCAGGTTCGTGCTTTGACAAGCTTCTTGCGTTCAACGAAAACCACACACAAATTATGAAGTCCCTGAATGGTATGTGGTTCGTATTTAATGATACTTCGATAACATACCTCAGCGGCATCAAGATCTTTCATATAGTTGATGTAGATATCTCCAAGGAGTATAAGGCCTTTTAGGTGATCCGGATGATAACGAATTAATTGATTTAGAAATGGAACTGCGTCCAGAGGGCGATTAGCGTCTGCCAACAATAGAGCTAAGTTAAACAAGGCACTGCGGAAATCAGTTTTAATGTGAATAGCACGTTTGAAATTGTTTTCCGCTTCTTCAAAATTATGTTCGTCCATTGCTAGCATTCCCAGATTGAAATAGACTCGTTCATTATTTTGATCTTTTTTCAGTATTGTGAATAGCCGCTCCCATGAGACCTTGCGTAACTCGTCACCTCCAAGTTCTTGCAAGAGGATCGCTGAATTCAAAAGAGCCTGTTCGTGGTCCGGTGCTAATTCAATGGCTTTGTTAAAATATACATTCGCTTGGGAAGATTTTCCCTGTTCAGAAAAACGAAGAATAGAGAAAATGGAACTTACCAAATCCTGGCCGTTGCTGTTGAGGCGAGTGCTGCTCCCGGCCAGGTGATGTTGGTAAAGCCTTGGCTGTTTGGTGTTGCTGCTAGTCTGGTGCTGGTGCGTGTTGGTGATCCTGTCGTTGGGGCGATGTTTGCCCATTCATTGATTTTTGGCAATTGCCGCCACAATTGCTCACCGAATAAGTCACTGACACTGTTGCCGCACCGAATAGTCACTGGTTCTGAGTTACCGGAAACAAAATGGCACTGTTTTTGATCGAAGGTTGCGTGAATTTACCCTAAGGGTCACCAATGTGGGGAGGAAGTATGGTACCTGAAACGGGCACACGGTTCACTTCCTCCTCCATCCAATTGTCACTAAGGTTACAAAAATGTTCCGCCAAACACTGAAAGAACACTGTTCACAAACGCGGAAGGATGAACGAAAACATCCCGGAAACTACAGCACAGGAGGGTAAAAAAAATAAAACGCACTGTCTATGGTTTATTAATTAAAAAGTTTATTGCAGATAATGGATAATTACTTTAAGGTTGATTAAATGCAAAACATGAATTAAAAGTCATTTGTTTTTGTTACTTGTTAATTAAAAGGTTTGTTGAAGTTAACCGATAGTTACTTCGTGGTTGATTAAATGCAAAACATGAATAAAAATTCACTTAAATTAAAGCGCGCTTTCCCGACTCGACTTCGGATATATGCGTCCCCGCGTCGTCACGGGGAGCAGGAGATAGCACCACCGTGGTTGTCGGCGGATGTAATTGGACTCAAACGATATCCTCTCTAATAAGGATATCGTTTTTTACCTACCACCAGGAAAACGTAAAGTCTCTCTTGGTGGTATAGGAAACCAGATCTTGTAATACAGTTCATGGTGGTATGTGTGGGATCGTTGAGATCACTATTCACACGTGCAGTGGAACAGCGAAACAGGGAGGCGGCAAAGACAAAAGGAAAGGCGACCAAATGGTTCGCTCTTTAATGAAGGTCATGTTTATACGATGCCTCGTCGCTATTTTCGACGTTAGGAGAAAAAGGTGCTAAAAGCAAATTGAATGTTTATGGCATCTCTGGCTGCAATAGAAACCGGGTTCATATTTGCATTAGGAAATGCTGGAGAATTTGGTTTCAGCGTCTATTGCGCTAATTATATGCAGCTGCTTGGGTTGTTTGTTGGTAAGACAAACAAAAAAGGTTGCCAGGCAATGTATATGAATGGTATATGACGCGGCTGGAAAAATAGACGGCGCGATATTTATGGTATTTGTCTGGTACCGAATTGGTTCAGAATACCAAATAAGCAAACAAAGAAATCTTATGAAAAATTGTATGCGAAGGGATGCATGAAGGTAAGTTTTCTTTATAGGGATTTTAGGGTTAAAATAATTGGGTCTGTTTGATGCGTGAAGCATCTAAGATGCTAATGCGAATTGCATTAGCGAAAGCTGGTGCAGACCCGGGTTATGGTTATGGGGGTTTTTTTTAGGAAGGCGAGCCGTGGGATCTGGCGGAATCGCCACAATCCGACGAGACGCGATTCGTTTGTTTCAAGAAACATACATCTCTTGTATGCCCATTATGCCCCGTCCTTGAGTTTCAGGTATGTTTTTATGGCCGAATCCTTGTAAAGAACCAAGTACACACACGTGTGTATCGTAACGATCTCCTCTAAGAGATCCGGTTATCACCACTATAAAAGTGAATACATCCACAATTTGTTCTAACAGCGATTTAATATCAGTGAGTCGTCTTCCATCCGTCAGTGCGAGCACATCTTTTTCTTGGTGTTATCATCCCCCGTAGGGTGTGCATCGGAGTCTGCACCCCTGCGGGACGAGCCCCTTGCGCGAGTCGAGTTTTAGACTAAGTGTGTTTCCTTATCTTTGTATGTGTTTAGTAAACGCACATTAATCCCGTGTCAACCAAACTTTAAAAAGAACAATCAATAAAGTAACAAGTAACAATTAAATACTGAGTGTTTAACTCTTCTCCTGTGGTGCAGCTTCCCCTAGTGTTTTGATATTCCGATTGAAATTCCTGAGCGTTTACCTTTGTACTTGTCACTTGTGCGTCCAGGGTTTCGATCTTCCAGGCCATGACTTCGCCACCTACAGGTCCTAAGACCAAGCCCTGGCAAGTTGCCTGCTTGCACAACTGCAAGCCAAATTACCCATGATAAGCGATCATCAAATTGGACACGACACATAGTTTGCTTACTTAAACAACCATACCAATGGTCACGTCCTATGTTCGTTTTCTAAATCAACAAGCACCCATCATCCTAGCGCTTGCCATCGAAAACGAATTTATTGTTGACATAATACCAACAGAAAAATCTATTTCGGACGGATAAATGCTGAGTACGAAATTATTTAAACTTTGTGACATAGGAGACTATTTCGGAACAGACTTCTTGTCATTGCATATGCACTTTTAGCTGCGGAGAGGGCAGCTGCTATGTGCTTATCAAAGTATAAGTATTGATCCATCCAAATACCAAGGTACCTGACAACAGTTTTCATTTACAGCGGAGGATTATTGCTTGCTACAATGGAAACGTTTTTCCAGTTGTCCCTTGTATCTCTTGAAGATGTAGAAAAACATGTTCTGAAAAGGATAGTTTCTGTTGTTTTGGAAGATAGTTCATCTTGAAGAAATCTGTAAATGGCATCGATTTTTTTTTTCCTGATCTGTACACTACAATATCGTCGGAATATGCAATAGCGTGATTAAGAGACCCAACTAGATCACAAGTATAAATATTGAAGACAATGAGAGAATTTACTGCTCTCCGCTGTAAGCCATTTTTAATATGGAAAGTTTTATTGGAGATTTTGTCGCCACATTTTACCACAAATTGCTTATCCATTATCATATCGTAAATGATATATAACAGATATTTGGGCAAACCCAGATTTGATAACTTATATACAAGTCCTTCTAACCATACGGTATCGAAGGCCTTTTCAAAGTCAACCAAACATACGCCTGTGCATTGTCGTTTTGCCTTGTTCCATTATATATCGGAAACAAGCTCATTCGTACTGTTATCGTCAAAGCGAAAGGACGCGTTTTACAATCGCTCGTCGCTTCAGAGAAGAAGAGAATAGGGCAGGAAAGGAAAAAAAAAATAAAAAAAACACACGTACCGGCGTGTGAACAATAACTTTATGGCCGTTACTAAGAACGGTTTTTGACTCAACACCGGCTGAATCGGAGGAAAACAAGTTTTTTGCGACAGAAGTAAAAGTGTGTGTGCCTATGAGCACGAGGTAATCGAAAATAATATTCCAAACAAAAAAAAAAAACATAAGAAAACTGGAAACTAAGTTGAGTGCTGATATTTACGAATGTGCATTATCCGCACATCATGCAAACGCGATAAAAATTCAGAAGACAAAATATAAAAAAAAACAAACAATCAAAGATAATGGGAAAGACAAAAATTTCCCAAACACAAAAACAAAATAAACGAGCTAAACTAAACAAAATGTCAAATGTAAGTGAAGTGCAAAACACTGAAGCCATAAACAGCGAATGCTCCTACAGCGGATTAGGAAACAAAGTTAAGGACCTGATAACAGGCCACGAGGACAGTGAATACAAACATTTTATTGCTGCAAAGAAGCAAAAAAACACAAATACCAAAAACGAGGGCCCCGAAAAGAACCAGCAAAGAGAAAAGCCAAGAAAAACAGCAAACGAGGCGACGGAAGATCAACGACTACCTGAGAAGCAGCAATCACAACAAGAAAATTAAACAAAAGAAAAGAAAATAAAAGTGCCACCAATTGTCATTAGCGGTATGGAAGCTAAGGACATCATTAAATTAGGTAAGTTGGCAAAATTGCATTTAAAAATTAAAAGAATAAACCAGGTAAAAACTAGTGTTAGATAGTATTGAAGACTATCGAAAATGAAAAGCGGCATTAGGGGAATCGGAAAGCCAGTACTTCACGTACACACCGAAAACAGAAAAAAACATGGCCATGTTACTCAAAGGAGTAGATCCATCATTTTCCCCCGAAGAAATTCTAGAGGAACTCAAAAATGTTGAAACAGACCGTTTGAAATTTACAGGGGTAAAACCATTTTCGACTTCGTATTCTAGAAACACGAATCGCAGATTACCGTTTTTCATTGTCTCAATAAGTCCTGATAGTAAAATTGATGGATTAAGACAAATTAAATACCACCACCAGCACATTGTTAGTTGGGAAAAGATTCGTAGGTCTAATCGCGTACTACAGTGCATGCGTTGCCAACGCTTTGGACATGTAGCATCAAACTGCAATATGCAGTATAGATGCGTAAAGTGTCTAAACATTCATCCGGTCGGAGAATGCCATCAGGGAACAGAAAAGCTTGAAGATAGAAGCAAGTTAGCCTGTGTGTTGTGCAACAATGCAGGACATACAGCCAATTTTAGGGGTTGCCCAGTAGCTCAAACACTGAAGGCAAAAATGGATGCACGAAAGCATCAAATTGAAGAGCAAAAACGAGCGAAAGTTCGCTCATATAACAACTTCGTTGCGCCCACTATATCATACGTTCAAATGGCTTCTGGGTCGAACAAGCCAACTAATGCAGCAAGAAGGGCTTAAACCGAGCAGAAAGGTTCTGCTAGTGAAGAAAATGCAGAGCTAAAAAATTTAGTACAGGTCTTACTTGGAAGGATCACTGAGTTAGAAAAGAAATTAGATGAAAAAACTGCTTGAATGGATTTCGTCTATTCGTCGCTGTTAGGAGAACCCTTGCCGTAACCACGGAACTCCAAATTGAATCAGCACTTACAATTATCGCCGTGAATGTTAATTCACTCATCAGAACAGAGAGAAGAGACAACTTAGCTACACGGTTGGAAGCAGAATGCCCGGATATTCTTTTAATCAGCGAAACTAAGCTCAACCCAAAGCATAAATTAGGCTTCAAAAAATACAATATCGTAAGAAGACACAGACCAAACTCCACACAAGGAGGCGGTGTTGCACTTCTAATTAAAAAAGGTCTCCGATATAAAACGTTGCACAGTAAAGATGTGTACAGGTTTCAAGTGCTAAAAGTATGTATTGTAGAAATACCTCTCCAAAGTCAGAAACGTATATACGTCGTATCCCTATATGCCCCTGAAACAGTCCAAAACTCACGTTTTATAAGCGAACTAAACACGCTCTTCGAGAGCCTCAGATTACAGTCAGGAAACAACTATTTCCTTTTGGCAGGAGACATCAATGCAAAACATTCTAGTTGGGGTAACTCGACCTCCAATACCAGAGGTAAGACCCTATTCGATTGGTGGCAAACAAACATAATCGAATACAATGTAGAAATCTATGCCACTGCTACACCATCTTACCCAAGAGGGGACTCCTTTTTGGACCTCCTCCTAATAGACAGCCGTATACAACTCCTAAATACAAATACAAATATCAGAAATTGTCTTCGAACAGTCGATTATGACAGTGATCACTATGGACTAGCCGCAACTATTAAAGTCCCTAATGAAGAAAAGTTGCTCGAAACGAGGGCACAAAAAGACTCCTACAATTTCCACAAAGCTCACTGGTCACGTTTTGAACGCACTATGAGAAGAGAAATTCGCTCAAATGCTGCAGACCCACCCACTTATAGGAACCTTCAAAACACAGAAATAGATCACTATCTCCAAACGATGGAAAGTATTATTCGGATATCAATGGATCTCTCTATTCCAAAAATAAATAAGGATGGGGATTACACAAGCCAATACAGAAACTCAACCATAGACGCTCTGAATAGACAGAAAAGTTCTCTCCTATCCAGGTTGAAAACCCTGTACCGGCAATTCACTGACCGCCAAAACGCAGAAATAACAACACTAAAATCTCTGATTCGAAATATAAAAAAATTGATAAGGGAAAATTACAGAGTAAACATAAACGCAGATTGGGAAAAGAAAATTCGAGCTATTAAAACAAATGGCTCGAATATGTTCCAACAAATAAACAAACTGCTCCGAAGGAAAAACTATAATGATATTCCCTGTCTGAAAATACCCCAAACTCCAGATAACGGCCGAACACTGCTAAACGCAGGTTTTAATCTCGAAAACATTATTGCCGATGATGACTGTTATATTATAGAGGATCCTGAAGAGAAATCGAATGGTATCGGTGCGTGTTTTGAGGCAATACACAAAGTGAACGAACCCTCTTACTCCAATGATATACTGGAGGAGCGGGTACTTCAAAACTACATTTCACTTCGCAATACGATTAGTAGGCGGCGTTCCGAAGGTAGAAACTTCACAGTTTTTAATGAAAATAACAGCGCGAACGATCCCGTTACAAATTCAGACAACAACTTGTTTGTAAATAAAGAAGAACCCCTCAGTATTTTTAATTCACTCAAAAATAAGAAGTCTGCTGGAATTGACCAAATTTCAAACGTTGCCCTCAAACACTTGCCACCTGAGGCAGTAAATATTTACACCACTCTGTTCAATAATGCGTTGAATAATTTATATTATCCACAGCGTTGGAAAACAGCAATAGTCCATCCCTTGCCAAAGCCGGGTAAAGACAATAGTAGACCAAATAATCTCCGCTCGATCAGTATACTCCCCAACATCAGCAAGGTTTTCGAAAGAGTGATAAACAAGGTGCTAATAGAATGGACTGAGGACAACACAGTGATTCCAGATAATCAATTTGGTTTTAGAGCCGAACACAGCACTGTGCATGCGGCGTCCAAACTTGTCTCCGATATTCAATGGAATAGAGCTAAACGGGAGTGCACTGGCGCATGTTTGGTTGATTTTGAAAAGGCTTTTGATACCGTATGGTTAGAAGGACTTTTCTATAAGCTAACCACCCTTGGCATGCCCGCAAATTTGCTGTACATTGTATATAATATGCTAATGAACAAACAGTTCATCGTTAAATGCGGAGACACATTCTCCAACAAGACTTTCAATATAAAAAACGGCTTGCAACAGGGGGCAGTCAACTCGCCTCTTCTATTTAACATATATACGAGCGATCTCGTAAATTCCCTTACGCATGCCATTGCATATGCCGATGACATAGTAATCTACAGATCAGGTACTAAAATTGAGAGCATCAACAGACATTTACAAGATGATCTCAATAGAATAAAAGACTACTGTGATAAGTGGAAGATAAAAATAAACTTCCTCAAGACTAAAACTATTCTTTTTAGGACACCTTTAAGCAAGGCCTCGGGTGACACAAAAAAGAACTGGAAACAAATTTCCGTTATCGGTCAAAACGGTTGTTAGATACCTTGGTGTCGTGCTAGACCAGTTTCTTTATTTCGATAAACATATAGCAACATCGCTCTCCCGAGCTCGAAGTTCCTATGCTATGGCTAGCAGATTATTTCGCAATCGAGCCCTGGACTCGAAAGTTAAAATCATCTCATGTACAGCACTAATACGACGGTTGCCTTTTATATTTCGGGCTTAGAGAACAAAAACAAATATTGATCATCGAAAATCACTTTATTGTTTTTCAAAATATTCCTCATGAAGATCTATACACTTTTGCATGCGTTTGAACCAATTGTCGAAGCACTTTTGCCACTCTGATTGAGGTATCTCCAACACATGCATTCTGAATGCAGCAACCGCTTCTTCGTGGTGTCGAAAACGTTGACCTCTCAGTTTGTTTTTTACGTACGGGAATAAAAAGAAGTCATTCGGTGCCAAGTCAGGACTATACGGCGGATGACCCATCAAATCGATGTTTTGGGTGCTCAAAAATGCAGTTGTCGCAGCCGATGTGTGAGAGTTCGCATTGTCGTGGTGAAGAGTGATCCGTCTTCGGCGGTTGGTTTTCCTGATTTCTTGGAAGACAACTGACAAACAAATGGTTGTGTACCACTCAGAATTGACCGAAAAAACAGGCGACCATTTGCTTGGAAGTGCTTCGTGCGCGAACAACTTTTGTTGGATTTGGCTCATCTTGAAACACCCAGACAGTCGACTGCTGTTTACTTTCGGGCTCATACGCGTAAATCCACGATTCATCACCTGTCACGATGTCATAGACGTGTTTCGAAGCACCGCGACCGTATTTTTTGAGCATTTCTTTCGACCAATTGACACGAGCCTTTTTTTGGGCGATTGACAAATTGTGTGGGATCCAACGCGAACACATTTTTTTGACAGTCAAATGTTTATGCAATATTGAATGTATGCTGGTCCCACTAACGCCTAAGGTTGTCTCAATCTCACGATAGGTCACATGACGATCTTCCAATATCAGTTCGCGCACAGCATCAATGGTTTTCGGAACAACAACTGATTTTGGACGACCTTCACGAAAATCATCTTGGAGTGAACTACGACCACGATTGAATTCACCATACCATCGATAAACACTGGTCCTTGATGGAGCTTCATCGCCAAAAATTGAATTAAGTTCATCCATGCACTGTTGCTGAGTTAATCCACGCCGAAAGTTGTAAAAAATAATCGCACGAAAATATTGACGATTTAATTCCATTTTTTGGACGAGATGAATCTTTTAATTTACTGTAAACAACACAAATAGCGCTCGTATGTCAAAACGTTCTGAGTGCGTATAACCTCAAAAATGTCCAACTTTACGACAGAGCTGTCAATTGCTGGATTGCAACGCTAGGGTTGCCAAATCCCGAAACATAAGAGGCAATCCTCGTACGACCTATACTCGTGTACGGTAGCCCAGTATGGTTTAACATTGCCCCTTACTACGTGGAGAAATTACGGGTATTCGAGAGACAATGTCTGCGTTCTTGTCTCCAAATGTACAGGACGCCAGAGTCTCAGTATACGAAATATTATCGAAATTAGGACCTCTATAATAAAGCAGGTCTTAACAGAATAGATAATTTTATAATCAAAATAATTCGAAGCCACGTTGCACGAGCGGCCGCGAATGGAAATAATTTAATCGCAGGAGCTTTCTATCCTAACTTTAGGTATCTGGAGAGCACTCTGCAGAGTGGCTTTATCCCCCCAGAAGCATTCCTCTTATTAGACAGTAGAGGTCTAATACAAAATAGTTCAGGAATCCCCATTATCTACCATGTGTTTCGGGGAACTAGGGATAAAAGAATTAATTATAATAGCTCAATTCGTCTATGTTACAACATGGCCGTTGGAGACCGAGATAAACAATGTGAACTTAAGCTTCAAACAGCCTGGTGGTGGTTAAATACCGAAGAAAAGACTGCACGTCCTGACACTTAGAAGGCCGTATAGGCTAAATGTCTTCTCTTACCCCTTAGCGCCCTCGCCCCGTTATCCCCCTTCACATTCCGCTTCCTCACTATTTTTACTCATTTATTAACCAAATTCTTTTGATTTTAAATATAATGAGCCAACAAAAAAATATATGTATGTGTGTGCACATTTATATATATATATATATATATATGCATATGTGTATATATATTTATATATGGGTGTGTGTGTGTATGTGTATGTGTATGTATATATATGTTTAAAAAAAAAAAAAAACATAAAATCAAAAATTTATATGATTATAGTTTCAAGTTTTTTTATTCTCAATCTTTTTACTTGAAAATTAATTTACCATTTGAAAGATGTATAAGTAATTAATATATAATTGTATACCGAAAGGTAGTCTTAAAATTTGTTATTAGTATAATTTAGAGTGCTCGCGTAGAACCAGTAAAATAGAATACAATTTATTATTGTGGAAGTTGAGTTAGTATTTAATCAAAAAACTGTAAAAACGAACTGTAATTATTGTTGTAAATAAATGCGTTTAAAAATAAATAAATAAATCGGAAACAAGCTTTGTAGCTGCATGAACTGTGTCGTGCCCCACTCTAAAGCCACAGTGGTTGCTCGGAATGCTGTCATTTTTATCACACCAGTTTACCAATGCCTTATTTATGATTTTCTCGAATATTTTGTTTTTTTTTTTTTTTTACACTAACGCGCGCACAAAAGGGGATTTTGAAGTACCCTTAAATGTCAGAGCACAGTGCGGGTGGATGGAGAGGAAGTGGATAAGGAAAAGAGGTGTCGATGTATATTGGGCTTGAATGTCTGGACATCACAACGACGAGGAAACATATGCATTACACATTCGTGTGGTTCGGCTAAAGAATGGCTCTCTATGTTTATTTGTGCGCCTGAAGTCCACTTTCAACGTGAACTGATGCGCATTCATAGATTGACGGGTATCGCGGAAAAATATCTGAAGGGGCGACACATATTCAGCAAATTCAGTTGAGCAACGTCCGTGGCAATACCTATAGAAAAGAGATAGGCATGCTACGTTGCGCCTGTGTTCTAACGACGAAATTGATCGACTTACGTCTGAGTCCCCAATAAACTTCACTGGCGGTTTTTGCATCCTATCGAGCACGTGTATTGGAGTTTTGGATGCGCCGGACCAAATATGAGAGTTAAACTCCATTTTTAAATATACGCCTTGTAAATAGTGGCCAGGTTGGATAGAGTGAAGTCTCATTTGTATCTTTTAAGGAACCCCATGCATTTGGTTGCACTTTTTCCAGCTTTAAAAATGTCGTCGCTCTAGTCAAGAGTCGAATTAATTTTAGTGCCGAGGATTGATAGTTTCCTGGCTTCGCCGATGGAAGTGCCATTCATCGACAGTATATTTACTTTGGGGTTCGCCTTTGACCGCAAGAGGCAGCACTGAATTTTTAAGGCATTCAATTCCACTCAGTTAGATAATCCCTACTGATATATCTTGTTGAGGTCTGAATTCAATGTATCAAGCATAAGTTTCTGGTTGGTAGTGACGTTCGAAGAGTTTGTGTGTTCATATGAGTATGAGAAACTCAACTTCCTATCATCAGTAATCGAGTGAATTGGGTTATGAGTAATTGACAAGAGATTATTTATATAGATGAGGAGGAGAGTGGGTGAGAGTACCGAACCCCGGGGAGCACTTGCATTCATTTGATGGGAGGCACATTTGAAACCATCAAGAACCACTTGAATTTAACGGCCAGAAAGGTAGTCTCTTATCCATTGGATCAGGGAATTGTCCACTCCATAGCAATGCAATTTTGACAGAAGGGCTGGATGCCAAACTCTGTCGAAGGCTTTTGAAATATCCAATGCGACTACCTTGCTTTCACCGAGGTAGTGGATGGAATGGCTCCATTCTTCGGTAAGGTACGCCATCAGATCTCCTGTGGACCTGTTGCTACGAAAACCATATTGGCTCTCTTTGCAGAGGTCATTTGATTCGAGATATTTCGAAAGTTGACGGTTGATGAGTGATTCTGTGGCGGTTCCATCAAATCGCACGGCCCACTTACCTGAAACCCCCCATATCCGCAACTCAACTCCCATTGTCTCCCGCCAATGCACTCGCATTGGCACCTGAAAATATTTCCTTTTCCAAGGACATTAATGCATACAAGCATTACATAGAACTCCTATAAAGAATTGCGTCTACGAGGGCATTCATATATTATCAATGCATCTCTGCATTAGCGACCCAAGAAACCGAATTTCCAAGTAGTGTAGATTTTCACACTATAGTTCGATCCTGCCGTCGCCATAGATGCCAAGCATAATTGACACAGATGGTATACACAACCGTCATTGTGTACCCATCTAAATTACTTTCCGAAGACTTGCAACTATTGATTCAATTGCAAGCACTTCTCGTGAAAATATTTCTTTGTTTGAATCCTCAAACGATCACCGACGCCACGTTTTGCCGTCAGATCGGATTGAATAGCATAAACATATGCGAACAAAAGAATCCGATTCTCCTAGTCGGCAGAGAGACGATATATGATCTCTATTGTATGAATTATCGCAATCCCTTTTAGCATCTAATGAGTGGCTGCTATTAGACAGCTGACCCTCATTACCGAAAGATGCCGTAGGTCGTTTCACCATTGTTCTTTTTTTTCCTCGTTTTAGGTTCTGTTTATCCTGGGCTAAACGCATCGATGAACACGGCGATGTGTACGAACACACACATACACTGATCAAAGGAAATTTCATTTCCTTTTCACCACACCACCAAGCTCGCCCCAAACGAGGATTGAATCACGGAGTCGTTTTCCATCCGTTGACAACCCTGGTCACACGCAGCTCCCGCTCTCCGCCGGCTGCAAAGGCACGTAAAAATACCCGGAGTCGTGTGGCGATAGTTTTAAACCATTTTTCGTGAAGTTGTAAACGTAACGAACCGCAGACACGTTGGCGATCATGTCAAAGTTGTGAACGTTTTAACTAAGATTTTGTCATTGTATGTGTTGTTCGATTTTAATATACACCAAACTAAAGAATAAATCTAAGGAAATGTACTAAACGTAACGTAAAATAAATAAAGCTAAAACAAAGATCTCCTGAGTTTTATATTTTACTTGTGTGATGGCATGATCAGTGACAATTAAGGAACATATCGTCAAGAGGATTGGGGAAATGCTATCCGGATTTGTATGCGTTTAGCTCTTTGAGTGCGCGGGCAGCAGTACGCGTTCGGAAGTGAATCTGGCTCATGGTGTGCTGCTTATTCTCAAGTTGAGGTGGAACTGATGTGGTATTGTGGGGGTACGAAGTATGTGTGCCACAACACGGGCACTGTTTCACTTGTATCCCCGACACTTGTTATGCTGTACACACTTCGCAAAAGTATCCAGAAGAAGAAGAGAAATGAGAATCACTTGATTTAGTTGTTTAAAGTAATTTTTTATTATATTTTGTTTATGAGCTCTTTATTCAAACTTTTATTCAATAATACATACTATAGCTATCATATAGTGTTGGCATCCATGTACAAATGGTGCCGCGGGAGAAATTAATTAAGAATTAAGATTTATTTCAATTGAATATTGTATTACGGAATATAACTGAGTCAATTTGCACTATTCCATATACAAAATCACAGGTTTATAATTAAGGTAGTGGCTTTAAATTAAGATATGTCTGATATATCTACTTACCTGAAAAACCCCCCTAACTACTACCCAACTCCCTTTAGTTTGCTAATGCAACAGTATTAGTACCTAAAAATGCTGCACGCATTTAAGAGATCAAACCTATGATCTTTAAGTCCCTGTAAAGAAAACTTACCTTCATGCATTCTCTTCGCATACCATTGCTCCTTAAGATTTCTTTATTAACTTACCAGGAATTTCCAATCAATTTCGGCATCTACGTCGCCAGTCAAATTTCCTTAGAGGAATTCCGGTAAACAAATAATTAGATTTACATACATTTGTAACCTTCATGACAGGGACCATAAATTCTGCGCCGTCTATTTTCCCAGCCGCGCCCTGTACCTTTTCATACATATTGCCTGGCAACCTTTTTTGTTTGTCTTATCAATAAACAACCCAAGCAGCTGCATATAATTAGTGCAATAGACGCCGAAACCAAATTCTCTAGCATTTCCTAATGCAAATATGAACCCGGTTTCTACTGCAGCCAGAGATGCCATAAACATCCAATTTGCTTTTAGCACCTTTTTCTCCCAACGTCGAAAATAGCGACGAGGCATCGTGTAAACAATGACCTGCATTACCAACTGCGCATTTTGTCATTTTACCCTATTGTCCTTGCCGCCTGCCTTTCGAACACGTGCAACAACATTGAATCTGTTCGATCGCGCACATATACCACTGCACCAAAAAGATCGCATTTTCTTAGTGGTCACGCCCTTAAGAGAAACGTTTTTCGCTCTCTTCCTTTTTTTTCCTTAGCGAAATTGTAGGGGTTTCTCTATCCTATAGGAGAAACAGCCCACAATTCCAACCAATACCTACCCATTTCCCTTGATAGGTATTTACCAGCAGGACATGTCAAAGGGACGCATAGCTAAACTCATTTTTCTATGCAGATAATGCATAATTGAGTTTAGCTACAATCAACAACTTACGGCAACACTATTGCGCTAACCATGGGATTTCCACCGGAAATTCCATTCGTATTGGTTAGCAACAACCAAGCCAAACCAAGCGACGCGGTTACGTCATAGTCCATAGGCTTGGGTATTATTGAACATTCCACAGAATGGAATTATATCCCCAGCCGATGCGGCGTCCTATTGATTTTTGCCAGATCACCCATTCGCTTGGGACCAATGATCTCTTTTTGCTGGTGAATAACCTTAGCTATGTTTGCCCTCTCTCTCGTATTTCTGTCTTGCCATAGTGCGTTGACCTAAGTGATAGTCACTAGGTCAGTAGACCAGCCGTATACACGGCATTGACGCACACACACCTAGCCAGATCCATCCTGGGTTATTGTGCTTTCCCTTTTGATTTCTCCATTCTGGCTACGCCCATCGACGTCGAACGAATACACAAGTACGTTTCGACCTGGATGAGTGTGGTCAGTTGGGGAACACACAAGAGAGCATGATTACCATTGGCAGATCAATGTGTAAAAAGCAGAAATTACGATTTCCACCCTAAATAGAGTCAGTCGCTATCCATCCGCCATCGTGTGCGCACGTTACGTCTCGTGTTCAAAACATTCACTTGCACAAACGAAAATATTTCTTTGAAGAAAAGTCGAAAACCAGTATTGTGAACATTACTAATTTATAAACAGTTTTAAGTTAAAGAAAAAAAAAAAAGGAATAAAAACATCAAGAACATAACAACAGTGCAGTTTATTTTATACTCTTTATGGATTATTGGATCTAACTTCTCTTGAACAATTTTCGGCGGAATAAAATCGTTGGGGATATAGTGAATCTGTGCCATACATTGGCAATCTACTACAACCCCCACAAAATCAGCTCTGCATGAGATGACGATTGCTGAGTCCTTTACCATCCACTGATCGAGGCGGTCGCGTCGCCACCCACCGTACCGCGAACGGTATGGTGCGTTTACGTTAAGTCGCTGTGAAGTGTCAATATCTTTCTTAGAAAAAAGGTGTGAAAATTGTGATTAACACAAATTAAGTCAGATTAAGTAAATAACAAAATATTCAATTAAATGCAACTTTTCTTGTGACTCCTTGTTTAAATGCAATAGTGAAAATTGTTAAAAAAAGACAAACAAACAATTAAAGTAATAAAAAACGGTGATCACCAATAGACAGTGTGTTTCATTTTCCGGCAACGGTTCCTGGATGTGTTTCCTTAATCGTCGTTTCCCTGGTGTTTTACCCAAAGTTGTGGACAAACGTGGCGTCGTTTCGTTCTTTTACTCGGCGAACAATTTCCCGGAGGAACATTAAAATAATGTTGGAGGAGGAAGTAGAACTCGCGCCCATGTCGGTGCCACGACTTCCTCCCTACAATTACTTTCACGACTAAATCTTGACAACGCTTGGTAAACTTATTTAAGATGACTAGTTAACGGCGAGCTCCCGACGTAACGTGTGTACGTGGTGACGAATGACAAGTGACTGGTGAATTAAGGATGAAAAATCTGGGCTGAACTTTTGCACAGCTATTAGCCAATCATCATTGCGCTCTTTTCATGAATCTTCTCATTTGCATGTCTCAGTGAGGTGAATAATACTCGTGGATCATTCGACAGTCGCTGGACATGCGAAGGATGAAAAGAACAAAAGAAAGAGTGCAATAACTTCGGGGTTGGCTTAGCTTGTACGCTTGTATCAAATGCAGTCTCTGAGAATGACCTACTGCCCTAGTGCTATGGCTGTGGTGGTCTCAGAGTGCATTGAACTTTAGAGAGACAGAATTATGGAGGGGAGGAAATATAGCCGGTGCTATTAACCTGCGAAAAGAGATCATTGATCCCAAGCGAATGGATGATCTGCGGAAAAGCCGAAGTGACGCTAAATTGGCTAGGGTAATTTATCGTGAGAACTAATTAAATATTTTGATAAATTCCCCAGCGGTTGCAGGATTATGCAACCGTGTCGTCTGATTCGACTTGTTGTTGCTAACCGACATGATGTGATTTCCGGTGGAAATCTCATGGGCTAGCAAAATGGAGTTGCCGTATGGCAAAAAGGTAGCTGAATTCAATTGTGCATTATCTGCATAGAAGAATAAATTCAGCTAAGCCTCCATTTGGGAAATATGATATTTCAGGTGAATAGCATGAACGGTGGGATAGGGGTTGACGTGATGCGCTGTTAGCGGTCGAAATAAGGCGGAAATTGTGGTTGAAATTGTGGGTTGGTTCTCCAGGTAATATAGAGAACCCCACAGTATCAGGCAGCGTTGAGTTGGCTGCAAAATGTGCAGCAAGTAGATTTGAATTCTCTTTTGCAGTGATGACTGGTTTGTCATCGACTATAAGCGGTAGAATGGAAGACTGAGTTTTAAATGTTTTTCACGAATGTCCAGAAGCTTCTACTACCTGTGGGAGGGTTAAGTATTTTTCGTCTCACTCTCTGGGCATGTGCTGCTAATGTTTGGAAGCAAATTAATCGAGCGAAGATTGGCGGATTGCTCCTGTTCTTGCCCTTTGTGGGGATGGGGTGGACTACTGCTATTTTCTAACGTCTTGGAAAATATGCAATATTTAGAGCGCAATTGATCAAGGTAGTGTACATTTTCACCGCTGTTACGGCCACAACCACTCATCCCATAAAAAATAACCCTTTGGAGCTAGTCTCCACCACTAACGATACACACCAAAAACATCCACTTAAAGGATGTGACATATCTAAATAAAAAACATTAGCCCAGACAAAAAATGGTCCCACATAAATGGATAGCAAGCAAATCGAACTAAACGTCCAATTTGTGCTAATCAATTAAACTCCAAGCAAATTGAACTAAACGTTCAATTTGCTCACATAAAAAGAACTTGAAAATATAATCAGTGAACCAAGGGTTCACCACACAAAACTCCTAAAAGGCAAATGTGCGGACCAGATGCCGTCTTTCAAACAAAACCACTGAGTATCATAAAAAATTGCGTGCCAGCAATTTTACGAGACCTCAGAAAAATGGTTATCTAAAACAATTAAAACAACCAACGCCAGTTTCCGTTTTAACAAAATTAAGTTAAAACAAACAAAAGGAAAATATTCGCCTTTGTATCGATTCCCCACGGAAAAGATCCTTGCCCATTCGGCTACAATAAACAACATAGAGAATCAGAAATGCTCATTAGCACAATGCTCTATTTGTATTCCCGAGTCGGCTAGAACAAACAACAGGCACCATAAAACGAATTACACATTCGTTTAGCGCCTATCAACATAGAGGATTATAAATGTGCATTCGCACGATCCTCTGTTGATTTTTCCCTTTGTGTTTCCGCTTTTTATCCCAAGCCGGGAAAGATAAAGAAAGAAATGAGATATCCTTCGACCTTCAGGATGAAGAAAAAACAGGTCTTCGTTTGAGGAGTTGGTTTTTGAATCTCGACCGAGACTTGAAGAGTTGTGTTTCGGGTCAAGTCCAGAACGGACGTAAGTTTGGTTTCTAGAGTTGGTTTTTGAATCTCGACCGAGACGGCGAGACTTGACGGCGTTGTGTTTTGGAGATTCGACCGGACGGTGAGTTGAGTGGCGAAAGTGAAAAGTAACTTAAACTAAAAGGAACCTATATATGTAAACGAAAGTGAAAAGTAGCTTAAACTAAAACAAACCTATATGTGTAAACGAAAGTGAAAAGTAACTTAAACTAAAAGGAACCTATATGTGTAAATGAATACGAAAAGTAATTTCAAATAAAAGGAATTTATAGGTGTAATGTCAACCTACGCTAAGTGAGAAATAAACCGTTAAAAAATTATTGTAAATAGAATAAAGTTGTAGAAATAAAGATATGTGTTTGATTTTACGGGATATTTACAGTGAGTACAAAAGGAAATCCTTACACCGCTTCCGGAGGCAGATGTTTAATAACTGTGTTCGGAATACCATCTGTTACAGAGGATTTCTTGTTTTTAATGGATCTAAGGATGTCCATGAGTTCATTCTTATTCACAAATATATTTGTGTGCAAATTTCTAAGCGGCGCATCCGCTCTATTGTTTTCACTGAAGATGGTGAAACTTTTGTTTTCGGAATGCCAACTTTGCCGTTCATTGTGCAGGGAAATATGGTTATGGATAGCTCTGTTTTCGATATCGAGGTTAGAATGAATGGATTCATTTAGTTTGTGTACTGCCTCGAAACAGGCGCCAATGGAGTTCGCTTTCTCTTGCGGATCCTCGACTACTATTAGTTCTTCGTCGGAGTTGATGTGTTCCGGGGTGAGTCCTGCGTTCAGCAATATTTGACAATTCTCGGGAGACCTCGGGAATCGAAGGCACGGAATGTCATTATGATCTTTTCTTCTAAATACTTTATTTATTTGCGGAAACATATTCCCACCACTGGTTTTAATGGAGAGAATTTTACGTTTCCATTCTTCATTAATTACTGATCTGTAGTTGTCACGGATCAGCTTTTGATCGTTTTTAATCAATGACTTGTCTTTTGTTGGCTATAAGGATCGCTGAACAGTCTGTAGAGCAGTTTTAGCGCTTTTTTGTCTATACAGGGCATCAAAAGTTGAGTTTCTGTATCTATTAAAACAAAAATAAAAAATACAACATGACATCTCATTCCCTGTTCAATTTATTATAGGTGACCACCATTTGAAAAATAACACATTCAACACCCATAAATAATAGACCGCACATATTTGTATATATGTCATGTTTTTTTTATTTCATTTATTTTTATGAAAATGATCTACAAGCAACACTCATACAGGCATCATACGTTCACGTACCTTACATATTTATTTTTTCGCAATGAATTCTGTTGCACTATAAAGTCTGTCAGCCTTAACCTCTATAAGACGAGCACAAATTGCACACACCGAGGTCAGTGTTTAGTTGAACTATTTATCATTTTCTAACTGACCATAACTGAATACACAAAAGATTATGGCAATGAGTGGAGTTTTTATGGCAACTTTACCTAATAGAAGGCTAAAAATCAGTCACTGTTAGCCACAGCCCAGGTGCTGATTGAAGAAGAAAGACTAGCTGTTTCGGCAGACCACGGTTTTGATTACCTCTGCTCTTCATCAGTAATCTTTCTTGGATCAGAGAATTGAATTAAAAATGATTAATAGATTTATGATCGATTAGAAACGGCTCACAAGTGTGGGAGCGTATCTGAAGATGGATCTCTAAGAAACAAACGATTCGTTAAGCAAAAGTATGCTGATTCTAACATTAAATCAAAATTCCGCTTTAATTATTAAATTTAAAATAATTGAATTAGATTTCATACGTTCATTCAAATAACCTGAAAATTGGGTGGAATTGTTTACCTTGCATAATGTAAACGACTTGTCGGAGTTCATTTACATTTGGGAGCAGTTAAATGTAGAAGTAGTTGGCGCTAACATTTTTTCGCATACTAACAGGTTTGACTAGGAAACGGCTTTTGTTAAAATAACGCAATAAATGCTTGACAACGTGCTTCCATGTAGCTTCATTTTTATTATGTTTAATTACTTTTATTACTTTTTTTTTTATTAGCTACTAGATATCGATTGGTGCAGAAATCATTAAATATTGATTAGTCGATGCGGTTTCGAAATCACAAGTTAGCATCTCTTCGAATGCTTTCATTTCCTGTAAGATTTTTGTTATCTTCTCTCTGCAACAGTTTTATACGTTAACATGACACCATTAGTATGAAGAGGGTGAGAACAAAATATTTTTTATTATAGTCCACCCAATTGGTTGTTTGGATCTTGGACATGGATCCGCGCCAGATGTTACGGAGAAAAATAATGGTCTCATAGAGAAGCAATGTGATACTGGACGAACCATCAATATCTTCCTATTGTAATAAATTTCCCGCCTTTAAAAGTAAAGGGTAAGTATTGACCTTGGTTGATGGACCCGGGCGAGAAAAAAAAGGACACCTCAGGTCTCTAACTCGCCTCTATAGATTCGCCTTTCCTGGGAGAAGTAAAATAAATAAAAAATAAATTAATAAATGCTCTGGCAGCATCTGTAATGCATCCCCAGCCTGTGACTACTGCACACCCGCCCCAACTACAGGATGGATTTTCATCGGTAGGACCTGGAGCCCCGGTACCACGACAGGGTGATGGTGAACAGTATTACCACAGTCAATCCACCTGAGTTCACTCGTTTGTCGCACCCAGTAGTTGCACGTATGACCTGCAGCTTTTGCAATAACAGGCGGCACTTATACGAGTGCCTAAGAAGGCGAAACACTCCGTTCCGGTGCGGTTGCAGAAAATATGGGCACGACATAAAGAATTACACCACCACAATGCAATCCCGAACCTCCCCAGCAAACTAGGCCACAGAATCAGCAAAGTGAGTCCCAGGAGAAGACAAATCAGGGACCGCACCAGTCCTCTGCCTCGAAGAAAATGGCGATATCGAACAATAAGATTTATAATATTCGACGTTGCAGCGAATTTTGTGGCCGTAAAGATCACACGTGGAAAAAAAACACGAAATACCCAATCAGCGCCAATCCGTACAAGCACCCAAGTGGCCAAGACTAACCATTAACGCCAAGCCCAATCGGCCTGCACGGTCAATCTCGAATGGCAGGAAAAACCAAGGGCGACAAGGGCGGCAAACGCCAGAAGTTCCAACCACGACATCGTCGGCCAAAGTAGGGCCGAAGCCGCTCTAGCTCTGGTAGCACGGAGCCTATAGAGGCTTGTGGGGGTTCTTTAAAACTGCGCGAAGAACCACCCACAATTCCAACCCCAACTCCCTCACGAACCCGCAGTCACTTGCAAAGATTTCCTCCCCAAGGTCATTGTTCATGCATTAATGCATCACAACAATTCTCCTAAAAATAATTCGGTTAGCATACACCGTCAGCCGGCATATCCTGCCACACACCGGCGCAGCAGATTTTCCCGGCTTACCCACATTCAAGGCAGCCTTTTGTCCAACCGACAAAAGCATCGTTCGCATCTCGCGTCTAGCCGCCAAAAACCAAATTCACCAGCATGTAAATATACACACAAAATAATTCGATCCTTTCCTCCGGTATAGATACCGTGCACAATCACCATTGTGTAACTATATAAATTGGTTTTAGCACCAGTTCCCTAATGGCATGCAGCCTATTTACACAGCTGCATGCACATCTCCCTCGATACCCTTTGTCCCATTTCCTTTTCCCGGTTTCGTTTACCCATGACCTCGCAGCATGGGTAAACAATGTAAACTCCGCGGGATCAACCGCACATTCGCCAGGACCTACTCAGAGAGATCCTCTCCCCTTGGTCACCAAAGAGACACTTCACTTTCTCTTAAGAACGAAACTCACTCCTAGCCGAGGGTCGAGTCTGCACGAGTCAAAGTGAGTCGAGTGGTAATCGTGGAGACGAACGGTCCGTGGAAGGAGTTAAAATGTGATCAAGGATTTCGGGACGCGCAGTGTGTTACGTAATAAAGAATCAGAAATTGTTTAAGAAAATAATAATCAGTGCTTGAGTGTGCTACCTTAATTATGTATAAACTTGACTTCATTGATGTACTATAAAAAAGAAAGAAAGGAAAGCAATAAAAAAACAAATTTCGAAACAATATCTCAGTGTTTCTTTTCTTATTTGTGAACAGTGTTCAGCGGAACACACCGACCAAAAGTCTTTCCTGCTGAATGGAAACTGTGACGCTTCAAATGTGTATTGGGCGCTATTTTTGTGGAAAACTCCTTATTTTGGTATTAGTTGCAGCCTCTGGTTTTTCTAAGGGCCAATGCTGGTTCAGCGATCAACTACATCCCCCACGTGAATGGGTGGAATATTAGTGAACACGTTCCCGTGCTGGAACAACTATTTAATAACCCCACAGGTTCCATGGCAAAGCGACGTTTCCAGTAAGAGCGGCAAACGGCGCAAATTTTGCGGTGGACATAATCATCCGGTGTCAGGGTGTCCACAAAAAGCAAAATGGAAGAAATCGGAAAACTCCCAGAGGTCGGGTCGGGAAATCTAATCGAACTAAACTCCCGAATCAGCCAAAGCTGTTCTCAGCTTTCGCCGATTAAATTCCCTTTGTACATTGGCTGTAATAATATTACGCGCCTAATTGTGCACACCTGCGTTGAGATTAGCGTCTTAAAGCTGAAGATACACCAGCCGAAATATGCAGTGAGCAAATTCAGTAAATGATGGAGAATGATATCCTTCAACCTAGCAAAAGACCGTGGAACTCACCGTTATTGGTAGTTCAAACGAAAGCGGGCCCCAATGGAAAAGCCCGATGGAGAGTTGTGGTCGATTTCAGGCAACTGAATGAAAATACGATCGGTGATGTGTACACCCTCCTCCGTATTGGGATATACTGGACCAGCTAGGTCACTCAGGCTATTTCTCTACGCTCGGCTTAGCCAGTGGCTATCTGTAAATCTTGGTAGATCCAAAGGATCGAGATAAGACGGCTTTTAGTTTTTTTAGGGTTTACACATATGCCCTTCAGTTTAAAGGGAGCACTGGCTACGTTTGAGCGACTTATGTGCCATGTCCTAACTGGGTTGCAAGGTACAGAATGGTTGTTTATTTGGACGATATTGTCATATATATGGGAAAAACCTAGAGAACAATAGTGACAAACTCCGGAGAGCTGCCACAGCCTCAAATTGCAATGAGAAAAGTGTAGCTTCCTACAAAAGGGAGTAGTCTAACTGGATATGTTTGTTCGGAAAGCAGGGCCAAATCCGAACACGACTGTTAATGCCAGAGATTTCCCCACTCACAAAGCGGTACGTCACGTCCAATAATTTTGAGGTTTGGCGAAATACCACTGGAAAATTGCATGGCGTGTTTTTTTTCAGAATAGTGGGCCCCTTAATAAACTCCTTAACGAAGGACGTGAAATTTACGTAGTCAGACAAATGCCAGCAGTCGTTTGAGACAATAAAGCTAAGGTTGCTTTCGCCGACACTCTTAGTGTATCCAGACTTTACCAAACCTGACCACAAATGTGACCAATGAAGCACCCGGAACCGTGCTGTCCCAAAGTAAAATATCCAAAGATCAGCCTATAGTCTACGACAGTCGCACCTTGGATGGGGCGGAATGAAATTACTTCAGTATTAAGAAGGAGTTATTAGCCATTGTGTGAGTGGCTAAGAATTTCCGCTGTTATTTACAAGGTTGTAAATTTGCGATATTGGCGCAAGGCTAATAAACTTCCCGGAAAAAGAAATTATTATGGAAAATTTAATAAGCCTAGAGACTTGCTAAATAAGGCCAAGACCGGATCCCGGTTGTAGTGCCGATGATGATGATGATTTGCGGTGTACACCGGCCATAAACGACTGAAGGGATTGTTTAAAAATGAAAGACTCCACCTCACATTTAACTAGATTTAACCATCAACTATCAGAGTTTGACTATCAAATTGAATACAAACCAGATAAGTACAATACCATAGCCGCATCCCGCAAAATTGTGATGAAACCGATTCACTACAAACATGCGATGTGGTAAAACGAGCCCAGGCTAGGAAACAAAGGGCAGACCAAGAAACCCATGGAAGTCCTAGCGACGACGTTTAACCTCCGGACGAGGATCCCGTTCCCCTCTGCACGGAAAAGGGAATGGTGGTAATAAACTTTGAGGACATCCAGATGTGAGTTCGGGATTACTATAAACATCCCTTGAGTGGTCACCAAGGGGTAGTGAAAACCTACAACTAAATACGTAGGAACTATTGGTGGAAGAATATGATGCGTGACATTATGCACTACATCAAAGTATGCCAGATATGTTAGAGCATGAAATCTTCACCGAACCTGCGTTTAGCAATGGTAATAACCGAGATTGCAAAGAGGGACATCGAAAAAGTATATTTAGATAAAATAGGCCCCCTGGACCGCACCCCAACAAACAATCAGTATATACTGACATTCCAAAACAATTTGTCTAAGTTATAGATTGCTATGGCTTGCTGGTATTCGATCTTCTTTGACCAAATACTTGCTGGGTATGGTGTGCCGACGCAACTAGTCACCGACCAGCGTAGTAATTTGCTTGTTTAAAAGCGTGTGCAAGCTTCTTCGAATCAAGAAACTGCAAACCACAGTGTGTCTGTGGGGGTTCTTTAAAGCTACGCAAAAAACCACCCACAATTCCAGCCCCAACTCCCTTAGCCAACCTGCAGTTACCTGCAAACATTTCCTTCCCTAGGACATTTAATGCACCACACCCAAAATTCCATGTAAAGAATTCGTTAACATTCGTATATTCAACGCATCATCAAAATTCTCTGAAAAGAATTCTTTACATGCAAAGCATCATCATAGATTAGGAAACCTTATCGGCGCCCCTGTCAGCCAGCGTACCCCGCACACACGTGCGCAGCACATTTTCCTGGTTTATACACAGTCTCGGAAGCCTTTTATCCCATCGACGATAGTAGTTTGCGCGTCTAGCGTCTAACCGCCTAGAATCGATTTCTCCAACATATAAAATAAATAAAAATAAAAAAAAAAAAAAAAAAAGTTAAAGAGGGGGAATAACGAAAGACAATTTTAGAGGTAATATGTATTGGAAATTTTGGAATTAATATATATTCGTACGGAAAAGGAAAACCATATGAATACAAATATAAAAGAAGTTAAACCAAACCCTAATATAATGACTCCGATTCAGACTGCAATCCTGAAAAATAATTCTGCAACTAAGACTGAAAATTCGAAATTTTCAGCAGTATTAAAGACTGATATCCTTAATATTTCAGCTATCCCAATTGATTACCCAGACACTTCAGCAACCAAGACTGAGAACTCAGCAGTAATAAAGACTGAAATCCCTAATATTTCGGCTATCCCAATAGACAACCCCGGCACTTCAGCAACAAAGACTGAACATTCAGCAGTGTTAAAGACTGAAGATCTAAAAGTTGCCATTAAAATCAAAACCCAAGTCAGTTCTGCAGCTAACACTGATGAAGAAATCTTTTCAGCAGCAAAGACTGACGGATTAAATGTTTCTACAGCAGATATAACTGAAGAAATAGTTCAAACAGCAAATAGGACTGGGAACCAAGATGTTCTGACAGCTAATAAGTCTGAAGAACTATTCGAATCAGTAAATGAGACTGAGAAACTAAACGATCCATCAGCAGTGAGTAAGACTGAAAAGGTAGACGTTCCGACAGCGGTTAAAGCCATGGACAATGACAACACTAAGCCGAAAACAATAAATATTTTAAACAACGAAAACAAACACAAACCCTTACTCATACACGAAATAATAAAAAATGAAAATAATAATTTAACTAAAATAGGCATTGTAAAGAATAACTATATAAATACATTACCAATTTTTTTTTTCAACAATAAAAATTTATTCGAATACAAAATACAAAAAAATAAAAAGTTACACCGTCATTTAAATTATTTAAGATCATTTTTCAAGAAGATTTTTGGTAATAATCATCTTTATTCAATCATCATAGTAATAGGCCCAAAAAGGTTTTGGAAAATTTTCCATAAATTTAAGGGAAAGATAAACACATAACAAACGGCCTTTGTTTTGTTATTCAATATATATGAACTAATCAAACAATTGTAGGAAATGACGAAAACGAAAAAAAAAAAAAAAAAAAAAGTTAAAGAGGGGGAATAACGAAAGAAAATTTTATTGGTAATATATATATTGGAAATTTTGGAATTAATATATATACGGAAATGAGAATTTTGAAACAATAATATTAATATTATATAATTAATATAATAAGTAATAATAATTTTTGGATAAGAAAAGAAAAGGTTCCAAGGAGAAATATTTAAATTTAGTTAATATATAATGTAAATAGACTATTTTGGACTATTTTTCTAGTGTTAAGAACTTTTTGATTATTGTAAACATTTAGTTAATATATAATGTAAATAGATTATTATTCTAGTATTAAGAACTTTTTGATTATTGTAACCTTTGATGAAAGATTAATTTTGAAAACCATTGTAATGTAATTGAACGAAAATCCAAGCCTTTAATTATTCTTAATCTAACCTATAGTTACTAGAAAATTATTCTCTTCAAGGATAATTTTCTTTCTCGAAGAAGGGTGGGATGTTGTATTCCAGAATACTACCCTTATTAAATTTAACACTGAATCTCCTAACACATCCTTAAAAACTTCACTCAACATATATTACATTCTCACTTAATACATACCATTCATAAACATTCACAATATTGCCAGTTACAGCACACTTAATAACCTGCACCTTTTTATTTATTCAAAACATAGTAACTTGGGTTTTCGTCCAAATTTATCAATGTGAAAAGTCAAGGAGAATATTAAAATTCATTTTGAGTTAAATAGATGAAAAGAAAAATGTATCAAAATAAATAAAAATTAATTTAAACTAAAACAAGAATTAAAAGAAATAAAAACAAATAAACAATATCAATTAAAAAGTAAATAAGACAAATAAATTGTAATCCGCGTGGTAAAAAGATAATAATTAAAATACATTGAAGAAATAAAGAAAGTAAAATATAAAACATCAAATCAATCTCTGTTAAATTCCTTGCGGTAAGATCGTTTCGAAAAATAAATGGTTAACTCGAGATACATAGGTGGATGTCGTGACGAGCTAAAAAAGAAGACAGACAGAAGACGTCTTACCATCCTCTAGAAAAGAAAAGGTCCACGCTCTTCCCTCGAAAGAGGAAGCACGGCGATCGGACGTCAACAAACATGCATACAAATAATTCGAAGCTTTCCGCCAGCAAAGATATAGTGCGCCATCACCATTGTGTATCTGAATTGCTTTAAGCATCGGTTTCCCTAATTGCATGCAGACTATTTATACAGCTGCACCATGTCTCCTATGATGCCCTTTGTCTATTCCCTATTCTCAGTTTCGTTTACCCATGACCTCGTAACATGAGTAAACAATGGATCAATTAGCACACTAGCTAAGGCCAACCCTAAGAGATCCTCTCCAATTGGTCACCACAAAGAGAGTCTTCACGTCTCTCTCAAGAAAAGAAAACTCACCCTTAGCTGAGAGTGGACTCACCACGAGCCTCTCGAGGTTAGTGATAGAGCACACCCCAGAGTCGAGTCTGATCGACCGCAGAGTGCGCACGGTAGTGCGCACACCCCATTTCATTTAACGGGTTCCTACACCCAAGTCAAGTGGCACTTTTCAAGCAGCCGAGTGGACGAGTACGGAGTGATTTTATAAGTATTCCCGTGAATTGACAAAATTAAAACTTGTGTGGTCAAGATAAAAACAAAATCCTTACTGTTGTAATTGTTCCACCGAATGTCCACACTGTTACAATTTTCATAACTTTCTCGAAAATTATTCGATTGTGTTTGCCTGCCACGACTAGTGTTTAACGCCTTTTGCAGACTAAGTAACAATTTGTTGCCTATGAAAACTGGAAATACATATTGACTAAAAGTGCGTTTTATTTTCTTCTTGCGTGAACGGCTTGTGGCGGAACTCCGTTTTTTTTTTATTCAGTTAATCAGTGGTGTATTAGTGAATCCGTGCCGAGAAACTTACCTTGTTTATCGACGGCTGCAGGAGGACCCTGAGTTGCCTACCGGTGGAGGAGGAGTACAGCTTCCTCCGATGGCTGCCCACCAGACCGTGCGGGGAGGCCTACCGCATTATCATCGAGCGACCACCGATGACTTTCCTTGAGGCGGAGGAGCGCCTACCCTTATCGTAGAAAAGTTAAATCTGTGTAAGGTGGTTGATGTTGGAGCTACTTTACCGACTTTGGTACATAGAGGTCTTTATTTACAATTCAACCACCAAATCTGTTGGTGCTGTCTAATAATGTCATCCCGGTCTCTATGGGAAATAGCTCTATTGAATCGCAAAAGCTCTTCTTCGGTACGGGTGACTTCTCGATCGTAGCACAATCGCCCGTCTATGGAAGATCTACCTTCCTTATAAATCAGTGGAACTCCAGATGTGTGTAAGACCGTTCGTATCAAATTCGAGGCACGCCTCTAGCGGAATAAAGCCATTGTGGTGCATCCTTTCAACATACAACGTATTTGTATAATAACCTCCGAAAATTAGGTTATTGAATGCAACTATTGCTCTCGCAATATGTCCTCTGATTAATTTGATCATAAAATTATCCCTGTTTATGTAGGCTTTGTTATATAAGGTCACATTTGGATAATTCCTTTTGTAGTCAGATTCCGGTGTTTGATATAATCTGAGACAAGTTCTACGACAATTTCTTTTGAATACCCGAATCTTTTCCATCATATTTGGATATATATTGAACCCCATTGGTCATCCATATACGAGTATAATCACGGGTCTGATTACGGTCATATAGGATATAACTTTTACCTTGCTATCAAGTTGGCGACAATGAAATAGCCTTCTTGTCATAGCAAATATTTTCTTGGGCTTGGCCTTGGCCTAAGCAGCCTCCACATGTCTGTTAAAATACAGGTATTGAGCTAGCCAGATTCCAAGGTATTTAACCACCCTCTTGTTTTCCGGTTTGTGTTCATGTGGTCCCATGATAACTAACTTTCGCCAGTTTTTTCTAGTGTCGTTCGTGGCTTTATGCAACGGAGGAAGTATTAACGTCCCATCAGTTTATATGCAACCAGATGGGGTCCCTGAATTGAGCTTCGGAAAAAATCCTACAATGATATCAAACCACTTCCTGCTATATAAACCGAATTGTGCAATAATATACGAGTAATAATATTTTTAAACATTCATTGTGATAATGTAACATATTTTTCGCATCACACTAAGGCATTGTGCTACATAACCCGAGTTCATAGATTCGGCTGACGTTACGATCCGCACGGAACGTTGCAGCGCACATGCGTCGACGCTGGAGGTGCAAGATTAGCATTTTGTCGATCACCAACGTGCTCGGAGCGATCTATGGGTTCGTTCGGTTTTTGTCTATATTTTTCATTTTAGCTAAGTAAGCTAGTTTGTGTTAGGAGTTAGGATTTGAAACTAATGTACTTTAGTGTTAAGAAATAACCTGTGCAATATTAGTCTTAAGATTCAAATAAAGGTTTTTTCTTGTAGTTTTCCCTTAATTTATTATTAATTATTCATTAAAATTGTGCTATTGTGATTATACTCGTATAGATTTAAGATTATAGTTGTAAAGGAATTGCTGTCCTAAAAATATACCATAAATGTAATTATCTACATAATAAAAATTGAATTAAATTGAATTGAATTAGCGTTAAGAAAGATGCCGAGGGGATATGTTAGGACCCCACGTAAATTGTAAATTAAATAGTCTTTTTCAAGAGAATAGAAATAAAAGACCTCCCGGCATTACGGGAAAAAATCAAGTGTTTTTTTTTTCATTCACATTATAATAGCTAATCTTCATCGAGTTGAATGCAATGAAGAGGCAATAGTCAATACACAACGTTTAAAAGATGAAGCCGATCTTAGGTTCCACAGCTGATGATGAACTAGATTATTAAATTTAAGGGAAGCATGCATTTGCTGGGTGCCACGGTCAGCGAGAATGTAATCGAAATAAAAGTAATTGACATCGCAACCCTAACATCAAGGCCATAGTCACGTAGTGAACCCATTCTTCTGTTAAAGATGTCACCACGGAGACTGTTTCTCGGGAATTCAATTTATCACTCCAAGAAAGCCAGTTTGTTTGCGTCCCAAAAGATAATTCGATGGATCTCTCAACGACACATACATCCCTTTTCTTAAAATGTATTTTGTTACAAAATTGGAAAACCGTGAAAATCCCCAGCGCGAAGGTTTCTAGAGCACTACAACCTACGTCTTTTATAGAAGAACTTCAAAAGTCAGTTAATAAAATCTCAGGAGCTCACTTAGTATTATAATTTCGTCTTTCTTGAGAGAAGTACGAGGACAGGTCAAGAAGTATTTAGAAAAGGAGGACGATTTTGTTTTATTTTTTTCATTTAGCTGATCTGATAATGACACATAATACTGTTTAGTTATCGTTTCTACGTCAATTAGATAATAGTTCCAAGTAGTCAATGAAGATAATATCACGTGCATCCCAAAACACAGTAGTCATAACTTTTCCAGCTGATTTCACCGTGTTTCCCTTTTTTGGAGCCCGTTCGTCTTTAACAATCCACTGTTTTGACTGTTTCTTCGTCTCGGGAGAAAGAATCAGCGCAGAAACCCATCTGGGTTGCGAGGCATGCGCACCAAAAGTTCTGAGCTGAGAGTAAATGCGGCTCCCATTTCGCAAATATTTTTTCATACCCAATTTATTATGTAATATTGAAACATGAAACAAGTTGAAAATTGACAGATATTTTGCGTCTCCAAAACGCCGTGCTTCCTCTTTCGAGGGAAGAGCGTGGAGGTTATAATAAATTCGTTTATTATTTATTTAATGTTCTTTATTTTTGTATTTATTTATTTAAACAACTTAAACAATCTTTAGTTTAAACAACTTAAACAATCTTTAGTTCATAATACAACTCTTCCTCCAAACTTTACAATCAAAACTCTTTCTCAAATCTCACAACTCACTTTCTCAAACTTGACTTTTCTCAAACTCCAATTAAATCAAAACTCAAAACTCTTCTAACTCAAAACTGACTTTCTCAAACTCTTCAATTTCTCCAACTCTATTTCTCGAACGTATTTCTCCAACTCTATTTCTTCAAATCTTCTTCCAACTGACTTTCTCTAACTCTGTATTTCTCAAACTCCAACTAAATCAAAACTCAAAACTCAAAACTCTTCTAACTCAAAACTGACTTTCTCAAACTCTTCAATTTCTCCAACTCTATTTCTCCAACTCTATTTCTCCAACTCTATTTCTCCAACTCTATTTCTCCAACTCTATTTCTCCAACCGTATTTCTCCAACTCTATTTCTTCAACTCTTCTTCCAACTGACTTTCTCTAACTCTGTATTTCTCAAACTCTGTATTTCTCAAACTAACTTTACAATAAAATTTTCCCTCTTCTTATATAACTTTGAGTTCTAATCTACTGTAAATTATAATTTGAACAAAATCAATTTTATCAAAGTATTACTTACTCTACTGTGACTTTTAATTTAGAACAAACTTTGAACGAAAATCAAAGAGCCATGTTTCAAATGAAAAAAAGGGGCATGTTATGAAATGTACTGAAACTGATTTGATATAGAATATTGTGGATGTTTATTTATGATATGTATTAAATGAGAATGTTAGATATGTTAGGAGAATGTTTTAAGGATGCGTTAGATAAATAATGAGATTCAGTATTAAACTTAATAGTTATAAGGACAGTAGTATTCTGGAATACTACAGATACCTAGTGAGGAATGATGCTTACTAAAAACAGACAGCTCTGCTACGAGCGCCAACGTAGGCGTTTCTAAGGACTTATTCACCTACCGCCGATTGTATGATTTCTCAATGACGATATGTTGGGATTCCTAATACAGACGATATGTTCTTTTTTTTAAAGAAACGGAATGCAAAATGGTTAAGATAAACGCGAATTTTCTTTTTTTAATGTACAAGTATTTCAAAGTCAAACTATACTAAAGACCAATGGTAGCTAGTGACATGTCTACTATTTAAAATATGGGTCCCATGACGTTTTAAAAACATATCGCCCTCATCGGAAAACACTTTATATAACAAAGTTTAAAATAAAAAATAAAATGAAGGAAAATAATAGACATATCACAAAAAAAAAAAACGATCAAAGAGCACAGATCTTAATCGAAACTCTAACCAGCTCAACGTATACTTGTTGAACAGACGGTTATTAGGAGAAACACGAAAAAAAACCGAAAAGGCTTTAATATTCCTAAGCCTCGATATACAAAGAGTCATGTAAACTAGTTAAACCCATTTAAAAGATTTAATGTAATAAATGAAAAGGACAATCAGGAATAATAAGAAGAAGTGTAAAAGCATGTTAATCAGGGATATTAAGGTAAAGTATTAAGAAATCCTTGCTTTGTGCAGAGGATTCACTGCGTCGAGTACTGTAACTGTTCAGGCGAATGATCATCATCATCATCATCATCATCGGCACTACAACCGGGAACCGGTCTTGGCCTTATTTAACAAGTCCTGAGGGTTGTTAAATTTTCCATAATGATTTGTTTTTTTCCGGGCAAGGCCATTAGTCATGCGCCAGAGGCTCCCCGACGGGGAATCGAACCCCGGTCTCCCGCGTGACAGGCGGGTATACTAACCACTATACTATCGAGGAGCACAGGGGAATGATGCCGCCGGTTTAATGTACAGACCTCTTCTTAACCACGGGTAGGGGGAAACGGTTCGCAATCTATGAAAAAGAGAAATAAATTGAGTGCCCTTTTACCACGGGTGCGGAGAAGCGGCTCGGAGTACCTGAAAATCAAAAGAATTAAGGAATAATTAAAGTAACTTTTAAGTGTATAAAAAAAAAACAATAAAGAAAATAAATTTTAAATGTATGCAAAAAGAATTTTTTGAATGGACGGACAGTGTTTGAGTTTACTCACCAGTTTTGTCAGATATACGCTTTTCCTGTGGTAATATTATGGCGTTTCTAACAGATGCGCACACAATATACAAGCAAATAGTGAAGAGTATCGAAAGAAAATCCAATAAGAAAATACATCAGCCGTATACCGAGCAATAACATAGCAATTCCACATCAGTTGAGTGTACATGAGTTTAGAAATTGAATCCGTACACGCAGCAGTGGCCTGATGTGTTGAGCATTGGTTCAATTTTTGGTGATTATAATCGCCATAGCGTCAATTTGAATCACACGTTCTTCACTACCGCCGCAAACGCTATAGGTTTCCTTAGAGAGTGAAGTTTATTTTCCTTACAAGGCTATGTATATAAATAATGTTATCCTAACCTTATTGTGCTAATGTAAAATTTTCTATGCATTGTAGCTATAAAGCATCACCATAGCATAGTTTCATCGCAATTGTTGTATTGCATGAGTCCCCGAGAGACAATATATAAAACATCCGATGTAGACGTGCAATTCAGCTCTCTAAGTAAATCATTATCAACCGCAGTGAATTTATTATTAAATTCGTGAAATATTAATCTCAATCAACTCATTAGACTATTTATTTATTTATCGTGCATTTATTTCGGTTTTATGCACATTTAATACACTGTTTCATTGACGAACATACAATTACATTACTAACTAAAGTGCTGTTTATCACATAACCAATGTGTTTTAATATCACGAAAACATCGGCTTTCACTCTGTGAATACTCGGTTTCAAAACGTGTGTTTAAAAAACGGACAACCTATTGATATAATTAATCTAAACGATAAACGAGAACGAAGCCACGAAAAACAGTGACGTGACTTGTGTGACAATTTAAACAAAGTGCAACAACAACAAACAAACAAAACAAATGTTAAAAGTGACAAAAAACGTGCTCACAAAATCTCTTCAGTGAGGTACAAAAACAAAGTAAGATAATTAAAATATATCACCTCAGTCGTAAAAGTGAAAACTAAAACACACAATATATTGCTAGTTAAGCACAGAATTTTATACTAACTCTTAGCCGACGATAGCCGAGTTCGAGTGGCGTACGGAAGAAATCGACTTCGTGCTTCGTATTGCAGGTCGCCTTTGTTTATTTTTTAATGAAAACAAACTGGAAAGAACCAGCATGAACACGGAGGAAGATAAAAACGCGACAACACACAAACGGAAAGGTACACCGAAAAACTCCATTGTGACGCGATGTAAAACCGCGAAATGGACAGTGGAGAAAACAGATCAACAACTGGGGGAGGACAGTGAGCCCCCCCCCCCCCCCCCCCCCCCCAACTTTAACATATATGGGGCAAATAATTCATTCGCTTCTCTTGCATCCTCAGAGTCTGAGGATGAAGAGGAATAGATAAGTGAATTGGAGGCGAAAATTGCGATGGCAAGAGCCCGATTACAAGAGAGACGCCGAAAGAAAAAAATAGCGGCGCTCGAACAAGAACAAAAACTGCAACAACTACAAAACCCAAAGCCAAAAATCGGCCAACAGCACCTTCAACTTTAACATCAGCAGCATCAACAGCAAGATCAACAGCAACTACCAACACAAAAGCGATCAACGAAACAGCAAGCAACACAGCAGCAGCAAAGCAACAATAACAGCTGAAAAATAAAGATGCCACCAATCAACCCCATAGATATTGAGTGTAAGGAATTGGTAAGTCTTTGTAAGCTAGCCATAGGAAACAATTTTGCAGTTAAAAGACTGACGGGTAACAGGCATGCCATTCAAACATATACGGTGGCAGACCACGACAAAATTAAAGAGGTCATAAAAAGAGCCACCGCGGAATTTTACTCGTTCATGCCGAAACAAACGAAGAGCGTAACGGTTCTATTAAAGGGTGTCGACCCTGAAATGGAACCGGAGGCTCTGCTCGAAATGCTTCAAAACCTTAAGCACGAAGATCTCGAGTTTACCGCGGTAAAACCATTCACCACATCCAAGGCAAGAAGGGAAAACCGCAAGCTGCCCTTCTTTTTGGTTCAACTAACACCCAGCAGTAGAATTGGTGGTCTAAGAAAAATTACAGTCTTGGATCATCAAATGGTCACATGAGACAAATTAAAAAAAGGCAGAGACATCCTGCAATGTGTCCGCTGCCAAAGGTTTGGTCACGCGGCGGCTAACTGTGAAATGCAGCGCCGTTGCGTAAAATGCGGAAAGGACTATAAGGCAGAAGAATGCCCAGTGGGAAAAGAAAGGGAAGACGACAAAGCCCTTCTAATCGTCGCAATCTTTATTAGAAAAGGGGTCAATCATAAAGTAATATACAAACCCCTCCAGCAAGGAAGGGGTTTGTATGCGATTGCGGTCTACGCACCCGAGGAGCACCAACATAACCTATTTATAGCAGAGCTCGAGACACTCTTTCGATGCTTACAATTGCACTTGGGCAAAAACTACTTTATCCTACGGGGAGATATGAACGCCAAGCATAGAAATTGGGGAAATTATATATCTAATGCCAGAGGAAATCTGTTGGCTGGTTGGTTAGATCAGTTTCATATTGAATATAGAACTAACCTGCTAGCTACGGAATATCCATCGTTCCCCAGAGGTAGATCGTTCTTAGATATCTTGCTAATCGATTCACGACTGAGATTACTTAACACCAACAGACGAAACACAAACTGTTTACGGACAATTGAATACGACAGTGACCACTGTGCATTCACGGCAGTAATACAGCTTCCGAACGAGCTCGCAGATCTGGAGGAATTCGTGATCCCGCAACCCTATAACTAGATCCAGATCATTAACAAGAGAACATCGTTCGAATGACTTTAATCTGCCAGTAAACAGAAACCTGACAAATGACGAAATCGACAAATACATTCAACAAATGGACGAAACCGTAAAACGAACAATGGACAAAACAACAGTTACAGATCACATTAACATGTACAGAAACGCAACAATAACCGCAGTCCACAAGAAAGAGAGCAGACTGCTATCGAAACTAAAACAACTACACAGACAGTTTCCATACAGACACGACCACGAGTTAATGTCCCTGAAATCCCGATTAAAAAACCTCCAACAATTACTTAAAGCTAATTATAGATTAGCAACAAATTTGTATTGGAACAACAGAATTCGAGCTAAAAAAACTAATAACCCGAATATGTTCCCACAAATAAATAAAATATTCAGGAGAAATAATCAAAACGAGATTCAGTGTCTCCAAATTCCACGTACCGAGGTAAACAAGCAGCTGCTAACCAACATTGGCATAGATACAGAGAACGCTATCCTCAATAGTGAGCTCTTCGTGATCGAAGATCCTTTGGAAAAAGTGAACGCTGTGGGAGCTGTCTTTCAGGAAATGTACAAGGTGAATGAAAGCATTCACCGAGATCACGAACTGGAGGACAGAATTCTACTGAATCACCTGCACCTCCGAAATGAAATTTCACTTTGGCAATCGGAGAATCCCGGTTTTACCGAATTCAGTGACGATAATCTGTCAATTGACATTAATACCAATGGTGAGGCTAATAGCCTTTTAATCACAAGGGAATGAATCCAGAGTATCTTCGACTCATTAAGAAGCAAAAAGTCAGTGGGAATAGATGGAGTACCTAACATCGTAGTCAAGAACCTGCCCCCAAAGGCAATAGATATATACACGGTCCTGTTTAACAACGCGTTGAATAATGCATATTATCCCGCGCGTTGGAAAACGGCAATCATTCAGCCCATCGCAAAAAAAGGGCAAAGATTGTACAAACCCAATGAACATGCGTTCGATAAGTTTACTCCCAAGCATCAGTAAAGCATTTGAAAAGACTATTAACAAAGCTCTGCTAAAATGGGTAGACGACAACAACATTATTCCAAATAACCAGTTTGGCTTTAAGGCGGGTCATGAAACCACACATGCCGCAGCTAAACTGGTCTCCGACATACAATGGAATAAATGTAGGAACCAATGCACAGGTGCCTGTCTGATCGACTTGGAAAAAGCCTTTGATACCGTCTGGATCGAAGGGTTATATTACAAACTGATCAGACATGGCATACATAAGCCGTTACTATGTGTACTTTACGATATGTTAAAGGACAGGAGGTTCGTGGTCAAAAGTGGTAATGTGACCTCTAATAAAACGTATAATATCAAGAATGGCTTGCAACAGGGTGCAGTACTCTCTCCAATTCTTTTTAACATTTACATTAGCGACTTATTAGATGCACTTCCGCAGGCTATTGCGTACGCAGACGATCTCATAATTTACAGAAGAGCTCCGAAAGTTGAGATCATAAATAGTTTAATACAGCGAGACTTTGTAGTGCTCCAAAAAAGCCCTACCATCTTTTTCTCCCATTCCTAATCCAAAATCCCAGCAATATTACCCTAAAACCCAAAATCCTATCAAAACCTGAAAAAACCCAAACATAATCCACAATTCGCAATAAACGAATCAAACATTCGTTTATCGCATAACATTTGCCCCCACGGCATAATTAAATCCAGAATCAAAATTAAAATTAAAATTCACAATAAACGAATCCAATATTCGTTTATTGTTCCATATTTGCTCCACAGCATCACCCAAATCCAAAATTCAGAGATCGTTATCTCCATCCCAAAAATTCCATTGAGTTAAACAAACAAAAACTCAAAAGCAGATACATTCACACATCTGCGTAATAGTTTCGTAAGAATTCAAGAAATTGATTTCTTATCTTGTGTAAACACAACATCTCGCTCGAAATATCCAAAAGATCGAGATTGTTGCACGAAAATGTGTATCTTTGGGATACAATTTTCGATTCATTTTCCTTTATAAAGGAATGGTTTAGTGATCTCCGGGCAGCAGTATAATATCGTCTATTGTCCCTGGAGGAAGTACCCCAGGAAAATCTTTAATCTTGAGTAAAGTAATAAACACATATCAAAGAAAACAAAAACGAACTTTTAATTTTATCCAACACCTGGCCCCCACTAAGACTAAGGACGAAGGCCAAATCCAAGGACGTTGCTCTTCCCTTTGGACTCAGAGGAAGCACGGCAACGAACCCTGTTGTGCGACAGGTTCAGAAGCTATTTAATTAAGAGATCACTTAGTCCTTTTAAGGACTAAGAAACACGCTTCCTGAAACCAAGAGCACAACAACTTCAGCAAAGTGCGGCGCTATTGCGACTACTGTAAACTTAAGATCAACTTCCAGAAAAGTGAAGCCATCCTGTTTAGAACTCCATTATATAAAGCCACGAACGACACAAGGAAAAACTGGCGAAAGCTAGTTATCGTGGGACCGCATGGAGATAAACTGGAAACCAAGAGTTTAGTTAAATACCTGGGCATCTGGCTAGACCAATATCTGTATTTCAACAGACATGTAGAGGCTGCTCTGGTCAAGGCTAGAAAAACGTTTGCTATGACAAGGAGGCTATTTCACAGTAGCCAACTTGACAACAGGGTAAAAGTCATATGCTACATGACGCTAATCAGGCCAATGCTCATATATGGTTGTCCAGTATGGTTTAACATAGGTCTAAATTTGATGAAAAAGATTCGGGTGTTCCAAAGGAAGTGTCTCAGAAGTTGTCTCAGACTATATCGAACACCGGAATCGGACTATAAAAAGTATTATTCAAATGAGACTTTATATAATGAAGCGTACATAAATAGGGTGGATAATTTTATGATTAAATTAATCAGAGGACATATGGCGAGAGCAATAAGCTCGTCCAATGACCTGATTTTCGGGGCCTATTATCCAAACACTCTGTACTATGAAAGCGTGCGTCGTAACGGCTTTGTTCCACCAGAGGCGTTCCTTGACTTGGACATGAAAGGGCTTATACAGCATAGATCCGGAATTCCGCTGATCTATCATGTAAGTAGATCATCCGTAGACGGGCGATTGTGCTACGACCGGGAAGTAACGCGTACCGAGGAAGAGCTCCTGCGCTTCAGTAGGGCTATCTCCCACAGAGATAGTATTAGACAGCGTCAACAGTTCTGGTGGTTGAATGGCATATAAAGACCTGGATACCAAAGTCGGTAAAGAATAACAGTATTATCAGCCAGCTTACATAGACTTAGCTTTTCTAGAATTAAGGTAGTATAACATTGAGGTTAAGTTAAGATTTTTATATAAAATTATATCACAAAAAAAAAAAAAAAGTAGGTTAAATTTTAAGAAAAAAACATAAAGTTTTCAAAACTTTTCTTTGTCATTTAAATTATTATAAGTACTCCCACAAACAAAATTCTGTCGCCGAAAGGCAAATTATACAGTCGTTATGTAATGTTTAGCTTAGAGCGTCTGCGTAGGACCAGTAAGTTATAATATAAGATAAGCTAGAATTTAAGCATTTTTTGTCTAGCATGTAATTTAGAAACTAAGAAGATAAAAAGAAAATAAAAAAATGATTTAAAAATGAAAAATGAAAAAATTGCATGAGTCCTTCGCTGGCGACTCACATGAAGTCGTCATTTGTGATGTTTCGGGAACTGTCGATTGCTTTGCCGTCGTAATTTCAAGGGCCAACCTGACACGTATTGGCAAGATGATAATTTAAGTAAAAAAAAAAACACATCTTAAGCCGCGCATGTTGCAGTGGTTGGCGTGTAATTCTTATTTCGTTGCAACCATTCAGGATAAAATATTAATATCATTTCTGAAGAGCATACACCCAAAACATCCAACAGAATGTATTGAGAATTAGAAACTCGTCGAAAAAACTATCTAGATGTTTCAAGATCAACCCAATAACATTACGCTTCATCATCATCAGAGAGAGAGAGAGAGATCTTTTATTTCGTAATAACATTTTCAAAAAAAAAAGTCTGTGAGCGCACATTTTACAATTCAGAGATTTGATAAGTTATATCTTACAACTGAAACATTATCTGGATAAAGAAAAGAAAAATATGTATAATTAATAATTAAAAGAATAAATCGAAGGAAAATACGAAAAGGAAAAACCTTCATTTAAAAAAAAAAAAAAAAAAAAAAAAAAAAAAAAAACATAACAATAATAAATAATATAAAATGTAAATATTTCCATGAAATTATGACAAATTAAGCAAGAAGCTGGGTTATGAGAGAATTTCCAGAACTTTCACAGCTGATGTTAAAGTTATATACTAGTTTACGAATTCTTTCAGAAATCAATTCAACATCCGCCCTTCCGTGGAGACTTAAGGTTGAATAGTGCCAAGGGAGGTCTGGCATCATTTTCAAAACTTTGTTTTGTGATACCTGTAACTTCTTTAAATGGCACCTTGCAGCGTTACCCCATACTGGACACCCATATAACAGTATAGCTTGGAAAATAACTTTATGAATAATAATCTTATTTTCATTTGTGAGTAAAGACTTGCGATTAATAAAAGATTAATATATATTACAATACTCATTTTATTAAGAGTACTTTGAATATGTTGTTTAAATGTGAGTTTTGTATCGAGATGAACTCCGAGATACTTTACGGATTGCTCCCATGCAATCGTGGTACCATTTATTTGCAGCTGACTGCTGGGAAGATAGCAACCTTTTCTCTTTCGTGTAAAAAAGATGACTTGTGTCTTCCCAACATTTAGCTTGATTTTCCATTTCATATAATATTTTTCAAGTATCTCGATCGCATGCTTTAGATTTGTCTCAACGTTGAGAGAAAATTCATGCGACGCAAATACTGCAGTGTCATCAGCGAAGATAGCTGATTCACACTGCGGTAGGTTTGGAAAATCCGAAGTGTAGATATTGTACAAAGCTGGACCAAGTACTGAGCCTTGGGGGACGCCACAATAAAAAAATATCATTCTAGAAACATCACAATTGACATGAACCTGAAAACATCTATTGGATAAGAAACTCTGGACGACCTTACACAAATACAAAGGAAAGTCGAACTGTATCATTTTATATATTATCCCATTGTGCCATACGGAATCAAAAGCTTTTTCAATGTCTAACAATATCATGCCCGTTGATTGACCACGTGAACTATGGTCTAGAACATGGCTGCAAATTCGTTTAACCTGGTGCGAGGTGCCGTGAAAGCGTCGAAATCCAAATTGGATATCGGGGAAAATATCTTTATCTGAAACAACTTTTAAAATATGTTGTTTCAGGATTTTTTCAAAAACTTTACTTATGTTGCTAATTAAACTAATTGGCCTGTAACTTTCAGGTTTATCTGGGGCTTTTCCAGCCTTAAGGATAGGTACAACCATTGCTTTTTTCCAACATTGAGGAAAGTATTGACATTTGCATGCATTGATTATAAATGTTGAGTATTTAATTCCAATATGAGGCAATTGTTTTAGACAGGCATTCTTAACTTTGTCTAGTCCTCCTATTTTTCGTGTTTGCAAGCACTTGATTACATTTCTTACGTTTTCTTCTTCTACAAATGCATTTAGAGGAGTTAATTCGTTTGTGGTGTCGAATCTTTCTATTCTGTTACCGACAAGTTCATTAGTTTCAAATTCACCCAAATGCTGAGAGACCAAGTGATTTTTTGAAAAACTTGTTCCAAATAGGTTTGCTTTTTCAAAACCTGTAAAAAAAGTAGTAGAAGAATCCTTCAGAAATGGTATTTTACGGTTTTTATTCTTGATTAACTTCACTATATTCCAGAACGGTTTAGCATTTTTATCCATAACGCTTAGTTTTTTGTTCCATTCTCTATTACGAAGGATTTGTATGTGGTCAGTGATGCGCTCATTAAAATGGGAAACCATTGATCGAGAAAAGGGCTGACGGTAATTCTGCCAGTTTCTTCGATGAATGTTTCTCACTTTAATAAGCTCTAAGATATGGATTGGAAGTTTTTTAAAAATATCTTTTTTTACTCTTTTGGGAATACTTTCATCAACCGAAGAAATTATAGTTTGTGTAAAGTTTTGTACAATAAGGTCAACATCATCTTTACAAGACACTCTTTCAAGATATGTAGTACTATTTTGAAGGCTTTTGGCGGGTATAGTTCCAATGAAACGCAGAGATATTTCGATTTGTATTAATTTAATTTTATTGTCACATTTAGTTACACAACTGGGGATTGAATACCCTAAAACATCCGTCGTTAGTCTAAACGCAGAGATATTTCGATTTATTTTAATTCAATTTTATTGTCACATTTAGTTACACAACTGGGGATTGAATACCTTAAAACATCCGTCGTTAGTCTACAAAATTTTACTCTGTCGATTACTTGTGAAACAAAAGGAAACACAGTTACGTCTTTCAGATCCCTTCGACCGAAAACAAGTTGTTCGATACTCGACGCTACTCTTAGGAACGACACCACAGTAAAACGACACACTATCGATATTTTTCGGGACTCGGTCTTGACACCACCAATCTTCTTCGTCTGGTTCTCGATTTCGACTATCCTTAATTCGCGTAGTTAAACATCACGAGACTTCGGGCCGGCGGTTTCTTTTATTGAGTTATTTAAATTCGTTACGCGGATAGCTCCTCGTCGGAGTTCTCTGACTGTTGCTCGAAGTAGACCGGTCGTCTCCTATGTTCGATGTCAAAACTCACTCTCTTGCAACCTATCGGATACTGTTTTTCCAGTATCTGTGTGTTTTGTATCTGCAGTTGTGCAGACACAATTTCCTGTAAGGAGAAAATTCTCACGCATACATATGGAAGCTTCACCGTCGTTGTTGACGGTGGATTCTATTCCCACGCTGCTTGGTTAAGTCGACCATCTGGTGTTGACGATCGCCTGGACGTCTAGTCCGCTGGTATCTATTGGATTTGAAATCCAAGAGAGTTTTTCACATGGTGTGAAAAACAAACATTCCGCTGATGCATTTCTGCTTGGCGGACAGTGGCAACGGCGCAATGCTGTGCCGTATTTATTTATTGCAGCTGGCCTTCGTAAAACTCCAAACAAAGTATTGTTTGGAGTTACGTGGTGCTTGGTTTTTCGCGCCATCTGGGTGTTTACGAGGCTAAGGAATGCGCTCCTTTGTTTGCGGTGAATATTTGGGTGATCTAATGTTTAGATCAACCGCACCACGTCCGTTGGTCGGTTAATTGTTTTGGTTGTAATTCCCTGCATCTCGTGCAGATGTTCAGGGTTGCCGACTTGTGGTGCTGGCATTCACTTAGCTTGCGATTGCACACGTCGAAGGATGCATGGATGTTTCTCCTTGTTTCAGGTCGTAGGTTTTAGGTATGGAGCGTTTAGCTCGGTATTAGAGGCTTTGGGGACGTTAAGTTCCTTGCCTTCTGGTGTCGACTCAACGTTGGGTTACTGGCGGTCCCCGCTGGGCTTGGGACCGCGTCTGTGGACGTGATGTTGTCCAGGTAAGTGCGTTACCTCAAGTTGGTCTGGACTTTTTCCTGTGGGGAATTTGTACGTTCGCCACAGGCTCATTTTAATCTTTGATTTGAATGAATTCCAATTAGCATTCTTCATGTCCAGGAAATATTGAATCTTTCTTTCACCCAACCAAGAAAGGTTACAAAGAACAGGATTATGATCTGAACTGAGAGCACTTAACGAAACGGGTTCTGTTATAAGACCAGGGACATTTGTCACAAACAAGTCAAGGACAGAGGGAATGCCACGAGAACCTGCGGGAAAATAAGTTGGACAAGGTGGATAAAAAATATTAATTGGTAGTGACAATGGAAGGGCAGCCAATATATTGCCCCAAGCATTTGCTCTTACACACCCCCAATCTCTATGCCGGCAGTTAAAATCACCACCTAATAGAAATTCACCATTCATTGTGAATAACTTTTTTAAATCTTGCTTGAGCCATTTTCTTTTAATATCCGACGAAGATCCACCAGGGAAATAAACAGAATAGATTTTTACTGTCTTATGGTTTCTTAACTTAATCATTACACCTACATTCTCCACAAGCCTAGTTGGAATTACAGGTAAAAGAGAATGTTGAATTGACTTCCTGATAAGAATCGCCACTCCCCCACCCCTTTGGTCTACTCTATCAATGCGATAGCAGTTAAAGTCAGATGATGGGAGTCTTATATCAAAATTAAGCCAAGTTTCTGTTACTAGAGCAACATCAAAATTTATAGCTATTTAAGAAGCTTAAAAAGTCATAAAATTTATTGCGTATGCCTTTAGCACTACAACCGGGATATGGTCTTGGCGTTATTTAGCAAAACTCTCCAGTGGTATCCGGTCCACATCCGAGACTTGTTAAATTGTCCATAATAATTTGTTTTTCCGGGCAAGGTTATTATCCTTGCGCCAACTTTTATCAGGATGTCGCTGCATGCATTGGTTCACTACTTAGCAGGTGACAAAGTAGCTATCCAGGGGTGTCACGTGGAGACTGCATGTCACCTTGGATTGAACAGGGACGAGGATCGTCCTGGCCGTTGGCGGTTTGGAAGCAGAGACTTTACCCCGTATGCTCGCTCCCATCCCCCCAAAAAATTACTCCTGACTGTGTTTAATTAAAGATTTGCTCAATTGCCATAAATAATTAAATTAATACGTTTTGATACGGAAAATAAATTTTTCTACCTGGTCAATTGTACGTGTACCCAAAACACCATGATTCACCAGCTTTCTGTACCAGATTAGATAGAGTTGGATGTAAACTTGTAATAACAAACGTCCATATTTCACCTAATCTACCATTAATAAATAACAAGGCGTGACTTAATAACTACCTAGAGTCGTTGTCGCCTCGTATGCTAGCTATCAGCGATCAAACATTGAATTTGAATCACCAAGTAACTCAATTCTGAATCGATAACATAAATGGTACATAATTTTAAAATCTGCTATTTTCATCGTAGTTATGTCTTTGATATTCTCCAGAAATCTTAAGTCTAGTATGTATGCTATCTTATTTTCAAGTTATACACGGCAATACGATTAAGTCAGTTTGGTTGGAACTAAAAATTCTAAACGATAACAAGATTGTTTGGTCTATTAGCGTGACCACACCGGATTGGAATGACTTACAGACCTTCAAACACATTTTGTTTTATCATTTCGCATTTAGTAACTAGAAATTTTACAACATCGAATATCTTAAGTGTTTTGTAACTTCCGTAGAAAAACTCGTTATCACGAACAGCATCAACGATTTGGTTAATTCCCTACTGTCTTCGAAATGTCAACCCATTAAAATGTTTATTAAAGAAAAAATGTATATATATATGTATATATGTACATTATATGTTTAATATATTTATTACCTATATCGACATTTGAACACGACATTTTTGGGAAGCCTATTTTTAAGTAGTCTAGTCTAATGCACAATTTTCCGTAACAACCCTTCAACACCAACTGCTTAAGAAGCCCACTAAGTTTTATCAGGTCTGGTCTAAACGTAACCGCGATTCAGAGATAATTCTTGGCAGACTAGTCATCATATGTGACTGTATATGGTGTTCTAATCTTAAGTGCGGTCAAATATTTCCTGATTGGTTAAATTCCCACATCTCGCTCCGTAAGCCGAAGCTTATTCCATGATATATTTTTATAGTCATCACTAGCAGCTTATAGACTCCTCTTACCGGATATTCTTTAACCACCCAAGGTAACCCTTAACATTTAACTTTGCATAATTTCTGTTCATACAAAAAATATTCACTTGTTTAGCTTTTCTTACATCTGTTTCATTGCTGTGTGCAGTCGTGTGGTTGGAAATGGTATCATCTGCCCAGAATTTGAGAGCTGCCCTCATTTTATAACGACCTTCAAATGCAAGCAACGTTAGAGAGGTTAGAAAGTAATTTAACTTTTTATTGCACTAACATTTGATAGTATTTGTATTTGTCGAATTTTGATAGAAGGTAATGGAGCTTTAAACGTCTTACGGTTTTTAAATTTATCTGTTTAGGTGTTTGCATTAACAAAATGTCACTATTTTAAAACAATTAAAAACTCTCAAAGTAGTAAATAGATTTGGAGGAAGCGAAATACTTCTGACCGACCACAACGATTCGATAGTTTATGTGGCAACACTATAACTATGTGGATATTGCATTTAATAGGGTTTTTTTGGGGTTTTGAAACATTATGCGGATTGTTTAAAGAATTTATTTAAGCCTCCATATGTAGGTGTTAGCGGTATTTGTTTTTGAGAATCATCTTTTATTCATAAGGCAGTTAAGAATTTCATTAGTCTCAAAGTTATTAAGATATTGTATAACTAGTTTCAGGATAAGGAAATTAAATCTTTTAGGAAACCAGATGTAGATCAACAGGTTGAATGAGAAACATGCTTAGAATATCAATTCCAGATATGAATGTGAAGATTAGCTACGGGAATAAACCAGTGATCTTGAGGAAGAGTCTATAATTAACGAACAGGATTTACTTTCGTCTTTATTTCTCCTAAGGCGTTCAAGAAATTATGGTTAGGACCTGAAAGAACAGTTAAGATATTTAAATGTATACAAAGAAATAAACTAATTGGCATGATTATGCTAGATTAGTGAACGGATGTGATTGTGATCATGTTTTAATAAATTGTATTTGCTATACGTTTTGAATATCGTAACGGAAAGTGAATTTGGAAAGCAATAAATACAAACAGACAATCCGATAATATATTATAAGTTTTATTTAATTCAAATTTGCATTAAAGATTTTATAGAATTTCATAGAATTTTATAGTATAGTTATTGTTTTCATTGGGGGGATGGGAGCGAACATACAGGGCAAAGTTATTGATTGTTTTCAACCCGCCGAAGACCAGGACGATCCTTGTCCCTGTTCAATCCAAGTTGATATGCAGTGCCCACGTAACACCCCTAGATAGCTACTTTGCCACCCGCCAAGTAGTGAACCAATGCATGCAGCGACATCCTGCGAAAGGTTGGCGCAAGGCTAATAACCATCCGCGTAAAAATGAATTATTATGGCAAATTTAACAAGCCTCGGATATGGACCGGATACACGACGACGACCACAGAAACGAAAATGGATAAGCGATTTAAGAATTTTTTCATGGAACGTCCGCTCACTATACAGAGCCCGAGCTGTACAGCAGGTAGTCGATGCCCTGTCCGAATATAAGGCTGACATAACAGGATTACAAGAAATAAGATGAACGGGGAGTGGTGTTATTCAAAGAAACGAGTATGACATTTATTACAGCTGTTATGCAAAACACCATGTGCTCCAGGTAGGCTTTCTAGTCAGCCGCGCCAGGCGCAGAAGTTCTACTAAATAGTCCGCAGTACGACACCACGCTGCACTTACTGCAAGGATAAAGAGGGTAATCTGATCACCGATCCTGAAGGCATTCTGGAGCGATGGGAAGTGCACTTCAGTGAATTGCTAAATGGTCACCTCACAGAAGAATTGGAGGCACCACCAATGTAAGATCAAGACCAAATGCTGCCGCCACCAAGCATTGAAGAAACATTAACAGCCATTAGACAACTCAAATCAAAAAAAAAGCCCCCAGAGTTGGTGGCATATCAGCTGAGCTGATCAAACAAGGGGGAACAGCTTTACATCACGCAATTCATGCGATCGTGGTGCACGTATGGGAGCAAGAGAAGATGGATGCCGGAAGATTCGCGGAATAATTTGCCCCATACATAAGAAGGGAGATATCACACTGTGCAGCAACTATAGGGGTATAACATTGCTGAGTACAGCCTAGAAGATACTCTCCACTATCCTACAAAATCGGATAGCCCCATACGCTAAAGCCATACTTGGTCAATATCAGTGTGGCTTCATCCCAGGCAAATCAGCGATTGATCAAGTATTCACCATTAGGCTGGCGATGGACAAATAACTACAATTTAAGATTCCATTATGTCATATGTTAATAGACTTCAAGGCCGCCTACGACAGCATAGCCCCAGGGTAGAACTTTATAACGGCATGAGAGAATTCGGAATTCCAAACAAATTGATACGACTTTGTACGCTGACCATGACCAACGTAACTACTCAAGTAAAAATAGCGGGATTGCTGTCCAAACCAATAAACATCTTTAATGGACTCCGACAAGGGGACGATCTGGCCTGCCTCTTCTTCAACCTGGCGTTGGAGAAAGCAATCCGTGACTCTGGCGTTACGACAAGAGGGGCTATTATCACCAAGTCCATCCAGATACTTGCCTACGCAGATGACATCGACATCATCGGTAAAACTGTACAGGACTCCTTCACCCAGATCGAGCAGACGGCACAAAAACTGAGATTGCACATTAATGAGGGAAAAACTAAGTACATGGTGGCAACCTCTGCGAAGAGAAGACGTAACGTTGGTCAAACTATCGGGGTAGTGGAGCACGAATTTGAAGTAGTGCAATCCCTTAACTACCTTCGGTCAATAGCATCACTCGATAACAATATGGAAGAAGAAATACGCGAACGACTGATCAAATCCAACAAAGCCTACTATGGTCCATCAAGGCTCTTTAAACCCCGAAATTTATCCAGAACATCCAAGCTACTATTGTACAAGACCATGGTCTTACTTTGTTTTATTACTTATTCCTTTATTCGTTTTTATTTGGATTCCTTTATTGGTGATATAAAATGTTTTATGTTAAACAATGGATAATATTTAAATTTAAGGTTAACATTGGTTTAGGTATTGTATCAACGTTTAACTCCACGCACACGGCAAGTTCAAATTATAATTCATTAGATTCTGTTAATTCACAACATAAGGTTATAATAGTCTTTAACTTAAACTGATTCGTTAATTCAAGAAGCGCTACCATGATCATTGGTGATTCGCGACCAATACTCGACTCTGGTGGCTCGTGCACCGTCTGTGTGAATACCGACTCCCGGAAGGATCAACTCGACTCTGCCGCTCATACGCGCAATCGCCACAGTTGTCGAAGTTCGACTCCATGATTTACCTCGACTGGTTATAAAATGACTTGTGCAGAGTCGGCCATCCGGCAGGGGTGGCTTTTCGTTTACGAGAGAAACCTGAAGTTTCTCTCTCTGGTGACCAATAGGAGAGGATCACTCTGCCGATCTTGGCGGGATTAAGTACTGCAATCCTTTAACTACCTTGGGTCAATAGCATCACATGATAACAATATGGAAGAAGAAATACGCGAACGACTGATAAAATCCAACAAAGCCTACTATGGTCCATCAAGGCTCTTTAAATCCCGAAATTTATCCAGAACATCCAAGCTACTACTGTACAAGACCATGGTCTTGCCAGAACTTATGTATGGATCTGAGACCTGGGTGCTCAATAAAAGGCACTCTGAACTGTTAGCCACGTTCGAGAGAAAAGTCTTAAGGAGAATTGTTGGCCCCGTATGTAAGGGAGGACGATTCCGTAGACGCTACAACCATGAATTGTACGTAATCTACCTTGAAGCTAATGTTGTAAGAAAAATTAAGCTCGATAGACTCCGGTGGGCGGGACACCTAGCTCGAATGAGCGAAAAGGAGCCTGCCCGGAAAGTCCTTTGTGGTAATATGTATGGAAGGAGACAGCGCGGCAGACCTTGTCTGCGATGGATGGACGGCGTAGACCAGGACGGCCAGAGCCTGGGAGTGCTCAACCGGATGACATCGGCTCGAAATCGAGACCGGTGGAGAGATTTGTTAAATAAGGCCAAGACCGTATCCCGGTTATAGTGCCGATGATGATGATAATTGTTTTCATTATTTACTATAGATGACAATAATTTATAAGCTTAAAAAGGTGGTTCACAGATTTTGATATTTGTGGCTGATAGGGGCTAATAACCTTGAGCTTGATTGATAGCTATCGCCTTTTATATTCCCACCTGTCTAAACAATCATATAAGTCAGTTTTAAGCAAATTTAGTGTCCTTCATGATGAAGAGCATTAGCGTTCAAACGGTTTACATCGTTAGTTATTTGTTTTATAATCAATGCATTATAATGGTAATACTTATCTTTAACCTGCCATTGATGATGGTGATACAAAGAAGTGAGAAAGTAAGCAACGACAGAACCAATGTTAATTTACATCCATTCTATCCTATTCCCAACCACCTTCTTTATAGTTACAATTAATATATATTGAACTTTTAAGAAAACTATGAACTGGGAAGGGAATAGCCACACTACAAGCCTTTCTTAAAAGTGTCCACAAGAGTATAAATTTTGAAAACTCATAACAAGGACGACCAAACTATAGTTTTCAATGCCTGAAAGACTCAATTATAGGTGGTGTCGGGAGACACTAATATAACTAAGGATTTTCCACACTACCGGGGATGTTGAATTCAAAAAAGAGGTGAATGAAATCTTCAGGTTGTCCTCCATACACGCGGAGGGGTATTGAACTATCCGACCACTTTTTCCAAATGGGTACTAGCGTAACATGATACCCCAGGCCAGGTACATGACAGATTACTTACCCGGCCAACCACTAACCGTCGGATGAAACCAAATCGACTTACGAGGATCATGCAGTACCTCGACTAAAGCTTTTGTTAATATTATGTTGTACTGCATGAAATGACCGATTTTATAGTAAAAATTTAAAAGCCAATATTGTTTTTCTGTACATTTTTATTCAATCAAACTAGGATCAGTTGGCTTCTATGACATTATTCCAACGTGATACAAGGTCAAATATTCCTTTTTCGTAGAAGTGCTGACTTTTTGAGGCAATAAAATCTTCAAAGGCTTTTATGAGATCTGCTCGGTTCCGGAACCCCCGCTTGGTAGAAACCTTCACGTGGCGCGGGGGCTTAAACTACAATGAATCACTCAGGCTATGCTGACGGAAGCATACGCTTCCAGTAGGGCCACCCATGTCAGACAGGCTAGTGAGGAGTAACACACAAAGATCTACCACCCCTAATCTAGCGTGTAACGCGTCACCGCGCCCATTGGATGGTTTGCAGCCAGGGGTATACCGGTTGTATTATAAAGGCGCCTCTCTAACACTGGGTGGAATCAGACCAGTAAGCAGACCTTACCATATCAAAGAGGGTCTCTGATATGGCGGACTATCTGAAACCCCGCGACTCGTGGGAACAAAAATGGATAATCAATACACAAAAACAAAAAAAAAAAAACATCTCACCAAAAACCCGGTAGGCGTAGGTGTGATGAACCGACACTACCATAAGGGAACAAATCATCAAGAAGACACCGACTTGGCAAAAAGAAGATGTAGGGAAAAACGGAAAAAGCTCACGTGGAATGTTCGAACGTTATATAAACCAGACGCGATACAGACGGTAGTAGAAAACGCGAAACAATATAAAATGGACATCGTCGCGCTTAAGGAAGTCCGACTCCTACATCAAGTAATCGAAACCAATGGGTTTACACTGGCGCGTGGAGGTAACCTCGGAAATGGCTTCATCATAAAGAAGAAGATTACGCCCTGTGTAAGAGATGTGAAATTTATTAATGACCGAATGTCGGTGCTAAAAATACAGGGCCCACGTTACAATTATGTATTTAAAAACGTACACGCCCAACAGAATCCACCGACGAAGAAACGAAGGCCATATTCTACGAGACCCTAGAGGAAGTATTCGATGGGATCTCTTCATTCGATGTTAAAATCCTCCTCGGCGACCTCAATGCGCGAATTGGAAAGGAAGACATCTCCCAACCAACTGTATGTAAAGAGGGCCCACACGACGTTTCAAATGATAATGGAATTCGAATTATCAGGGAGTGAAAAGCACGATGTTCAAGCACAAGCAAATCCATAAAGCCACATGGATATCACCTGACGGCGTAACGCGTAACCAAATAGACCACTTCCTTATAGGCAAAAGACACCACTCGAATATCCTTGACGTAAAATCATGTAGAGGAGCAGATTGCGACTCCGATTATCTTCTAGTGATGAGCAAAATCAGGAGTTGGCTCGCAACAAACCCGCATGGGCAGTCATGGGAGACGAGCAAAAAGTTCGACACTGATAAACTAAAAGACGCGCGAGTTAACGATTCACACAAACCCCAAGATAAGGAAATATCTACACTTGCAGATAACCATGGGAACATAGCGATAAGCCGCACAAGAACGAACCATGGGAACATCAAAGATAAGCCGCACACACACGAACCATGAGAACATCAAAGATAAGCCGCACAAGCAACCGTGGGAGTATCGAGATGTGTCGAACTTAGACTTAGGTATAAATATGAATGAAATTCAGTTAACAGGGTAGTTTATAATCTAGGATAGAGACGTTAAGTTTGATTTGATCGAATAAAGGACTGTAGGTCTTTGATAAACAAAAACATTCGTTCTTTTAATATCCGGTGAAATAACTAATTATTAACTGGCGATCCTGCCAGGAGGTTAACAAATCAACACATCTTCTTAAATTAAAGGCACATACGAATGCAGAAATAGGGAGACGATAACCGATAACCTCCAGTGAGCGGACCAACCCACGGACATAAATTAGTATATCTGATCCAGTTCCGGACAACAGGAAACAAGTTAACGTATTAACTCACGCATAACATCTTCATGGCAGATTAAATTAAATGAAGTTCCAGAAAGTGAAAAGAAGACTACCCCTGCAACCCCGTATTGACGACAATTCGTCCGACGAAGATTCAACTGAAGATTTGAACCAAAAATCAACCAGCACCATGGCAAACAACAATAATATAGTGAAAATGGAAGCAGAGATGACCTTTATGAAACAAGGTTTCATCGCAATGCAGCAACAAATGCAAGGCTTGATGACGCAGCTCGAGAATTCTATGTCCCAAGCAAGAATTTCAATCACGGAGTACGAAGATACACCGATTGTACTTAACAAACCCGAAGATGTGCAACTCAAAATGTTCGAGACATTGCCAGAGTTTAATGGTGATGTGAATAAATACACAGCATGGCGGAGGAGAGCTAAAAATTTGATGGACGCCATTACCCCGTTCATGAAGTATCCTATTTATGGAGCAGCCCTAAACATAGTGTTTAATAAAATAACTGGAGAAGCTGCAACAGTGTTAGAGAATAATAACACCAAAATCAACTTTAATGCTATAATAGATCGACTGGATGCAACATACAGTGACATTCGCCCATTATTCGTATTGGAAGCTGAAATGAGCAGAATCAGGCAAGGAAGCAAATCCCTAACAGCATACTACGATGAGATCCACCGAGCATTAAACCTGATAGTGACAAAACTACAAGCCGAATACAGAGTCGCAGAAACTAGAAGATCCTTCGTAGAAAAGGCAGAAAAAGATGCAGCCAGAGTATTCATGGATGGACTCAACAATCTCGACGCCCGAAGCGCAGTATTTGCATATAGAAATGCCACCCTATCTGAAGCATACGGCATCGCATTGACTGTTCAACATACAAGTCAATATAGTAACATCGCTCCGAATTTCACGTACAGACATAAAGCACCACACGCAAGTAAACCCAGAGCAATGTCGCATCAGCCCCATCATCGTGTGCAACAGCAAGAACAACCTATGGAGATCGACTCAACTATCCGAGACATGCGACGATACCCAAATCCATTCAGGCAACAGCCCCATCGACCGCCACCTCTATATCAGCATGAGAGTCAACCAACGAAGAGATGGCAACCACCTTCATTCAACAATCACAAGCAACAACGTATCAACAAGTCACAACAATCTAAGAACGAAGACGAAGACGACAGCAGCATTTATCCAGAACCGGAACAGCAAACGGTAAATAGTATTAAGACTGAATCTTTAAACTGGTAGACGGGTTGCCCACCCTCATATTAAAAGGTCAAAAAACAGGAAGACAATTCAAAATCCTGATTGACAGTGGCGCAACCCATAATTATATTAATCCCAAATGTGAATTATCTCATAGAATTAAGATTAAACCAATTAGAGTTAAGTCAATTCATGGAACTTCATACTTAGACACTAAACGAATTGTGCCGATATTCGACAGAGAAATAACATTTTACGAATTACCAATGGAAAGTTATGATATGATATTAGGATGGGAAGGTATAACAAAGTTAGGCAGGATGATAGATCCCGAGAATATGACATTCAAGTTAGTAAAGGAAGAAAAAGGATCTCGAATTAACTACATAGTAGGCAACGAGAAATATAAAGACGAGATAGAAAGATTAATCAGGGAAAATAATGGCATAGGACCACTACCCTTTACAACTACGATAGAAGCAACAGTTAGAACGAAAAGTGAGGAACCGATATGGACAAAGCAATATCCATATCCTATCGCAGACAATGAATTCGTGAACAAAGAAATTCAGAAGCTATTAAAAGAAGGAATAATTAGAAGAAGTGTTTCACCATATAACTCACCTATATGGACAGTACCCAAAAAAGGTTTTGATGAATTAGGCAAACCGAAGAAACGAATGGTCATAGACTTCCATAAATTAAACTCAAATACTGTTACTGATCGATACATCATTCCAGACGTAAACATGACCATATTAAACTTAGGAAAGGCAAAATATTTTACCACTCTTGATTTGGAATCAGGATTCCATCAAATCAAAATTGCTGAGAAAGATTGTGAAAAAACAGCTTTCTGCGTTAACGGAGGAAAATACGAATTCGTACGAATGCCTTTCGGTCTAAAGAATGCACCATCAATCTTTCAGAGATGTGTAGATGACATATTACGTGAATTCATAGGTAAATTCGCATATGTGTACATCGATGACGTGTTAATATATTCTTCATCTGAAGAAGAACACATGCAACACATCAGAACAATTTTCGAAGCTTTAAATAAAGCAACATTAAAAGTATCTAACGAAAAATCGAAATTCTTTCAAACTGAAGTAGAATATTTAGGTCATATTATCAAACATAATAGAATTTCTACAAACCCTGAGAAAGTTGAAACAATCAATAAATATCCGATACCAACAACTCTGAAAGAACTAAGAGGATTTTTAGGATTAACAGGGTACTATAGAAAGTTTATAAAAGGATATGCAGCCATAGCCAAACCTTTAACAATACATTTAAGAGGAAATAATGCACAAGTAGATAAAAACAAAAGTAAGAATACTGAAATTAAATTAGATGAACCAGCCACAAAAGCCATAGATAGTTTGAAAGCACACCTTCGTGAACAGGTAGAATTGTTTCAACCAGATTACAAGAAACCTTTTGAACTGACCACTGATGCATCCAACGTAGCTATTGGAGCTGTACTCAGTCAAAATGGGAAACCGATACATTTTTTATCAAGAACACTCAGTAAAACGGAAGAAAAGTATAGTACTAACGAAAAGGAACTTCTAGCCATAATTTGGGCTTTACAGAAATTGAGAAATTATATTTATGGAGTAGCTGACCTTACGATCTACACAGATCATCAATCTTTAACTTTTGCTATTTCCGATAAAAATCCAAATAATAAATTAATGAGATGGAAAGGAATTATAGAGGACTTTGGAGCAAAACTGGTATATAAACCAGGAAAACAGAATGTAGTCGCTGACGCTTTGTCCAGACAACAGATAAATTCATCATTATTATCCTCAGAACATTCTACAGATAGCTCAGCAAATGAAAAATTAAAAACACTTACTCAACCATTTAATTCATATGGCGTACAACTAAGGATACTTTACGATAAGGAGAAAAACGAAATTATTACGACGAACCCATATCCCAGGAAAACCCGGAGAATACATTCATGCTGATTTGTATTTCAACGACAAAAGAACATACTTAACATTAATAGACAAATTCTCGAAATACATAGTTATCAGAGAATGCGACACCAGAGAAAGAATGGACCTAAAGTTAGAGGAATGTCTGACAAACAATTTTCCCACATGCAAACGACTTATGACCGATAACGAACCATGCTTAAATACCGCAATGGTCAAACAAATGTGTATAAAAAGAGCCATTCAAAAAATTGAAACACCGGTGTACCGATCGACAGCAAATGGGCAAGTGGAACGGGCCCACAGTACAATTTCGGAATTGACCCGAATTTTTACAATCCAAAACGGTACTAATACAACCGAGGAAATTTTAACCGCAGTATCAGAAATTAACAACAGTATACATTCGGTTACTGGATTTAAACCGCGAGAAATTCATTTTAACTCGATACACATTCAGCCTGAGGAAATTCACGACAAATTACAAAAAGCATCCGAAAAAACTTTAAAAAGACTCAATACCGGAACGAAAGAAAGGACATTCGAAAAAGGAGAGCAAATTTTGGTAAGAATCGCTGGATTAAGAAAGAAGAACAACGCCCGATACAGGAAACACATCGTAGACAAGGATTGTGGGGACACAATTTTAACCACAAGGGGGATAGTAATCCACAAAGACAGCATCAAGAATTACACACTGAAAAAAGATGAAGATGAAATACCTGATATTACTCGTGATTGTCGGCCTAGTAAAATCGGTCATTCAAATCGAAAATCTGAAAGGAAAGAGATACATCCTGACACCAACTGACGACATATTCATCTTCTACAATTATAACTTCCTAGTTCATGTAACAAATCTTACAAACATTTTGAAAAATTATTAAAGACGTTAGACGTAAAAAACTCTCAGAGAAGATTCCTGTTAGAACAGATTCACGACCAACTTCGATTAAGTAGCGGAGACAATCTTGTTAGAAACATTAGACATGAATGATGTGGCAGGGTTATTGAATGTAGAAGACAAGCAAGTTCGATTAATCAACGTACTTGAATATTCGTATATTAGCATGGCAAGAATAGATGACAGCTTCGTTACAATCTACAAATACGCGGTAATCAAAGAATAATGTGAATTATTCAAACTCACACCAATAGGATTCCTACACGGAAAAATTAAAACAGATAATACGATAGCGTTGTGCAGGGAATATTATGTTAGAATGAAAAATTGCGAAACTTTATTTGGGTAACTTAATTTGCCAGAATAATAAACAGGAAGATAATTGTATAGTTCGTTTAACAAATACAACATCAACATCTGATGAAACAATAGCTAAAATAAAATATGAAAACTTACACAAGAGAATTGTAAAACCTATACATAGCAAATTAACTAAAAATTGTATCAATCAAAGAAATACTGTCAAACAATAACAATTTAAGATTTTCAAATATTAACTCGATGTTTAATACCAATCGAAGAGCACCCAACTAAGAGCGCAATCATAATGTTTGTGTTGATTGTACTAATTATAACTGTAGTCATAATCATTCATAAATTTACTAAATGTATTTTAGAATTTAAGAAACAAGAAAAAAATTGAAAAGTTTGTTGAAGCATCTCATAAAGGTCAACAAAGACTCCAAGCGAAAAATCGGGACGATTTTGTTTAACACCGGGGAGAGTTAACGATTCACACAAACCCCAAGATAAGGAAATATCTACACTTGCAGATAACCATGGGAACATAGCGATAAGCCGCACAAGAACGAACCATGGGAACATCAAAGATAAGCCGCACACACACGAACCATGAGAACATCAAAGATAAGCCGCACAAGCAACCGTGGGAGTATCGAGATGTGTCGAACTTAGACTTAGGTATAAATATGAATGAAATTCAGTTAACAGGGTAGTTTATAATCTAGGATAGAGACGTTAAGTTTGATTTGATCGAATAAAGGACTGTAGGTCTTTGATAAACAAAAACATTCGTTCTTTTAATATCCGGTGAAATAACTAATTATTAACTCGCGCAAAAGGGCTGAATATCAAGACGAACTAACGAATAGATTTAGCATCCTAGAGAATGGGAGCAGTGAAAAAGAGGAAGCCAATAATGTGGACACTAAATGGACATCAATCAGAGCCACAATCAAACAAACAGCCCAAAAGGTATTAAGTCCAAACCTTGGTTTGACGATGAGTGCAGACGAAGGTCGAAGAACGTAAACTCCTCACAGTGATCCACTTAGAAAGATATGATGAATTCAACACAGAACGATGCGCGACAATTCACAGAGAGACAATGAGACTTTTCAAACGCAAAAAAAAAAAAAAAAACGTGAATGGGAGAAGACTCGGTTCGAAAAAATCCTAGAAAATGCCAGAGCAAAGAATATCAGAGGTATGTATGCCGGCACAACCTCAATTTGGAAATGGCTACCGTGGGATAGCCAAAATAATTAGAGACACAAACGGCTGTCTGGTCACAGAAACAAACAATATCGTGACACGATGGAAGCAGTACTTTGAAAACCTGCTCAATGTGCGCACCCATCAACCAGAAATAAACGCACGAGACGTACATACAATCGAGCCTCAGACCCCAGTGCCCTCTTTCAACGAAGTTGTAGACGTAATAAATCGATTGCAAAACAACAATGCTCCCGGAGCCGACGGCATGCCGGCAGAGCTTGTGAAGCACAAAGGAGAGGCAACCGCTCGAAAGATCCACCAACTCATCAAAGCAATATGTGGTAAGGAAGTCACTCCGGAAGAATGGAAGACCCCAATAGTCGTCCCCATTTTCAAAAAAAGCGACAGATCTGACTGCGAAAACTTCAGAGGAATATCATTGCTCCCAACCACATACAAAATACGAACAAATGTCATACTGGCGAGAATCACGCCGTATGCAGAAGAAATACTGGGAGACTACCAGTGCGGATTCCGTAGGAACCGATCAACAAGCGACCAAATGTTCACAATAAGGCTACTGTTGGAGAAGAAGTAGGAATACGGAGAGACGGTTCACCAACTGTTCGTTGACTTCAAAAAAGCCTACGACTCAGTCGCAAGGCAAAGACTCCACCATATTGTAGTTGAGCTGGGAATCCGGAAAAAATATGCCGCCCTCATTCAAATTTGCATGAACGAAAACAAAGGGCGAGTTAGAATAGAAATCCACCTCTCAGAACCATTTGAAATCCGAGACGGACTAAAACAGGGCGACGCGACAGCCTCTCACCATGTCTCTTTAACCGTGCCCTCGAGTATGTCATCAGAAAGGTACAAGACGACAACATGGCCGGATCATCCCTGAACGGGATCACACAAGTGCTCGCATATGCGGATGACATCGCCGTTTTGGGCAATAATCTAGAAACTGTAAGTAAAAACAATCGAATCATCATGCAAGCGGCAGAATCGATGGGCTTATAAATACATGAAGACAAAACAAAATACATGATTACGACGAGAGCAGGTGGAACTCAAAGAACACATATAAACATAAGGGACAAGATATTTGAAAATGTCAAAGAATTGAAATATTGGGGAATAATACGAGTACTGATGGCCAGTAACGAAATGTCGAAGGAAATTAACAAAAGACTGTACTCCGGCAACGCTAGTTGGCATGCAGTCAGTAAACTGCTGAAATCCAAACTGCTATCACGAAATATAAAGCTCCGTGTCTATAGAACCATAATCATGCCGATTGCTCTATACGCATGTGAAACATAGGCTCTCACAAAACGGGAAGAAAACAAATTCCCCATATTCGAGAATAAAGTTCCACGAAATGGAAGAGCTACACCGAAAACCTACAATAGTGAGAGTAATCAAGTCGGGAATATTAAGATGGGCCGGACAAAATGCGCGAATGGGCAAGGACCGTGCATAGAATTCTTGACGGTAAGCCAACGGGAAAGAGACCGACAGGACGGCCGCGACGGAGATAGGAGGATAATGTTAGGTTGGACCTCGAGGAGATCGGATCGGATGGTCGAACGTGGAAGGAGAGTACACAGGACAGGGAACAGTGGCGAAGTAGAGTCGATGATGTCATAAGCTTTCGAGTTCCTACAGGCCAATAAATAGATAATAGAATAGATACTCACAAGGTGAGGGACTGTAAAGTGAAATTGGGCGAGTTAACTGAGGCCGTGGTCATCTCAAAGCGATAGGCGGGAGACATTTTGCTGGGTCTTTTGGAGATGAAAAGCTATCGGCGCTATGATTGGCGCATTTGCTGACCATCGACCAAAAAAAAAGCAGCGCGTTGATGATTTAACGGACTTTTTTCGATGTTTGCTGACGATGGGTGAAACTCGGGTTCATTACCATACGCCTGAGTACAATAGGCAGTCCTCAGAGTGGCTAGAAAGCTTCGGAGGCCGACCCAAGCGGCCAAAGGACCAATGCTCGGCAGGAAAGGCTTGGGATGCGCATTGCACAATCTTCATCGATTACTTGGAGAAGGAAAGAATAGTCAAACGAGAATATTATGCAGAGTTATTGGACAAACTGTACGACGAAATAAAGAAATATTGTCCGCATATTTCGAAGAAAAAAGTTCAGTTTCATTACGGTAACGCACCGTTATATACGTCCTTGAAAGTGCTGGCCAAATTGGAGCAACTACGATTTGAATTGGCTGCTCACCCACCGTGTTCTCCAGACTTGGGGACCATTATCTGCTCCCAAACCTCAAGCGATGGCTGCAGGGAAAGAGATTCAGCTCGAATGAGGATGTCATCGCGGAAATCGAGGCGTATTTTGAAGACTTGGACGTTTCGTACTACAGAAAGGTCATCGAAATGTTAGAAAATCGCTATACCAAGTGTATCACCTGTAGTGTACCCATTGAAACTCAACTTCTTTTCCCCGACAATTAGAACACAATTCAATTTCCACGATCATTGAAACAAAATACCAGGCGGGACACGCCGAAGCAAACATTATGATATGACAATATTCATTTCCCAGATGTTCCGATGAATATATGTCATATATGAGATATCACGGTGCATGACAACTGTAAAGTAAGTTATTGTGGATTTGTCATGCTATGTGCAATAAATATTTGAAATGGCGAACACGGTTTTCAGGTCACGATTGGTGATATTGGTATGCGATGGAAATGTTGAAGGATAAATAGTATTTAAGGACCGACATTTTGATAATAAATCAGACGAGCCTCAACCCGTATTGTTTCTCACATTTTTTGGCAGACATTTATGGCATTCGTACCCTGCCCTGCATACACATTTTTTATTAGTTGGCAGAAATCGATGGGATTCGTGCCCTGCTGTATAGTCTTTTAGAGATTTCTCCTTTAGCATCGTAACAGCTGACGGCAATCCAGCCGCCATAAGGCACAGCTTTTCTTACATTACACGTGGGAAATCTTCACGTTGAACATTACATGGCGATTCCTTCATAGGTGTACGTTACATGCACAATGGCTTCCTCGATGTCTGGATGCAAACTTCTTGATATACGGCCGTTTGTAGGTCAAAAGCAATACTAAAATATACTGGAGTGTGGATGAGCTGAAGAAAGACATTTTTCGTGAATGGAACGAGATCAAATTTAGGTAGCTTAAGATGCGTTTTTCGAAAAGTTCAGGAGGATTATGTGGGTCTTTGTGCCGGCGTACGACACGGAGTTCTACCTCGTCTCCCAGCATCACTAAAGTTCCGTTGATGTGTGGGGGGCGAAGTCGTGGCATCGACATGGACGTAGAGTTCTACTTCGTCCCCACCCATCACTAAAGTATCTAACAAGTACAGCACCCAGGGAAAAGCACAAACATCGGACCAAAAGAACGATTAGGTACACACATCTATGAACGCCGAAGGCACTGCAACACAGAAAATTAAAAACACGAATTGAAAAGTGACTACCGACTTTTTATTGATTTACTTCGAACGTAACATTAACTTGCTTTGCTTTTTATAATTGTTAACAATGTTGTGGGGGTTGTTCCTCAGGAAGTGCGTTTTCTTGTCCTGAAAAGGACGTTAGATCTCTTTGGCGATCGCTCCTGAAACTACACCCTTTAACAAGGGGCCGTTGCCGTGCTTCCTCTGACCCAGAGGGAAGAGCAACGTCCTGATTGTTCGTAGAACGTAACTGAGAGGATAGCGTCCCTATACTCTGCAACCTTGGTACCGGTTCCTGTAGCAATTTTTGGAGTCGTCCTGGTACACAAAAGAAGTATCCAACGTTGGTGACAACACACAATTTTCAAAATATTAAAAGAAGTTTCAATTTTTGTTTAAGTTTTATTGTTGATTTAATATTTGAGTATTACTGCAGATGTAAAACTTGAATTGGAAAAATGACTGCTCTGTGGCAGGAGGATTTAGATACTGCGGCCCGGAGATCATTTTACTATTCCTTTATAAAGGAAAGCAAATCAAAAATTCTATCCCAAAGATACACATTTTCGTACGACAATCTCGATTTTTGGATATTTCGATGATGCCGTGGGGCAAATGTGAAACGTAAACGAATATTAGATTCGTTTATTGTGACTTTTAATTTTAATTCGGATTTTGGGTTAATAATGCCGTGGGGGCAAATGTTAGGCTATAAACGAATGTTTGATTCGTTTATTGCGAATTTTGGATCATGTTTGGGTTTTTGTGGGTTTTGATAGGTTTTTTGGTTTTAGCGTAAGCTAGCTAGGATTTGGATGTGGGAATGGGGGAAAAAGGTAGTAGGGCTTTTTGGAGCACTACAACAAGGTGAAAACACGACTTCCTCACACGGCTTCGAGTATTTTTGCGTCCTCGGCGCGCGACGAGGAGCGAAAAAGGCAACTGTTGTCGGTGGATGTAAGAGGACTCACCGATATTAAATCGCTGTTAGAACGAATTGTGGATGTATTCACTTTTACGGCGGTGATAACCGGATCACTTAGAGGAGATCGTTACGATACACACGTGTGTGTACTTGGTTCCTTTTAAGGATTCGGCCATAAAAACATACCTGAAGCTCAAGGACGGGGCATAATGGGCATCCAAGAGATGTGTGTTTGTTGAAACAAACGAATCGCATCTCGTCGGATGCTAATGGATTTGTATTTGCTTATGCATCTAGTTCGTGAGGGAAAAGATTCGGCGGATTAAAGGACAAGGGAAATATGACCTGATGCATAGTTCGGTAATGATGGTCGGCTAGATAAATAGCAGCCGCTCATTAAATAGAAAATGTGATTCGGATACCACAAACGATGTGGATTGTCTATGGTATCGCAGGAAACCTATGTAGGAACAGCAATCTTCGATTTGCACATGGTGCGAGTTAGAGAATTTTATTGCTGCAAGAAAAAGGTCACAGGGCGATGTGTATGTAACGAAATTTACTTGGCGAAGTTGGGAAAATAGACGGCGCAATATTTATGATCACTGTCATGAAGGTTACAATGTATGTAAACCGAAGTATTTTGTTTACCGGAATTCATCTAAGGAAATTTGACTGGCCACGTAGATGCCGAAATTGATTGGGAATTCCTGGTAAGCTAATAAAGAAATCTTAAAGAGCAGTGGTGTGCGAAGAGAATGCATGAAGGTAAATTTTCTTTACAGGGACTTGAAGATCATAGATTTGATCTCTTAAATGCGTGCAGCATTTTTAGAGGCCGAATGCGAATGCATTGGCGAAGACTTATGCGTCTTGGGTGATGATTATGGGGGCTTTTAAGGTAAGTGTACCGTGGGGTTTGGCGGAACCGCTACAGATGTTCCAAGAGAAAAATGTCAACTGTCACGCACCGAACACTGTGCACCCAGAAGCAACAAAATGTAAAACAAGACACCCAGGAACACTAAAACGCTGAGTATTGTGTTGTTTGTGATTTATTGACTTTTTATTTTTAGTTTATGGTTTTCGTTATTACACTTAACAGGTTTCAACAAATTTGGACGAAAAAAACTCAATAAATATTGTTAAAAGTTATAATTGGTCGGCAGTCCAAGTAAACGACGCCGCCATTACGGAATGTACACAGCACGTACTCACGGACACAACAACTCAAACGATTACAGCGGAACTCACAAACACGCGCGACTACAATTGATTATCGCTTCCCCGTGCGCACCGGGGTAGCGAGAGCAGCAACGAACTGCTCTGGTCGAATGATGGAAATGGACTCGCCGAGGATAGAACTCTGACATGAATTCCATCCTAGGTTAGGGTTAAAAACAAAAGAAGAGAGAGAAAAACTTTTCTCTTAGTGGTGCGGCCGCCAAGGAAATGCACTCTTTCAGTGCAATAGTATGCGTGAGTGACCGTACAGATCGATACTATTTACGTGTGCTCGAAAGCAGTGGAACAACGAAACAGGCATGCTGCAAAGACAAAGGAGATTTATGATCCGTGTCTATGCTGTGCATTGCAGCTATCATAGACGGCAGTTCATCGGAGAAATGTGGTAAAAGCAAATAAGGGCATCATACAGACATGGATGAATGGTGCGGATGCGTAAGTAAATGTATCGCTATTAGGAAGAAGTGCTGATGGTTTTTCTATTTACACAATGGGAAATGTGTATCGCTGGTGATGCTAAAGGGATCGAATTGTATACATGATTACATGCGAAGGAATTCGTTTTATGACTCTGGGGTAAGATGAGAGTATTTGCTTTTGTCCGATGGCCAAAGAGCTGCCGCGGCCGTGGAAATGTCAGGGATATGTGGTATACACATGTACGGCGGAATTGCATTGGTGGAACAAGGGTGCCTAATGGTCGGGTATCTATGGTGCATATGCACGTTAAATAATTGTTTTTAGGAATTTCAGATAATGCGTTGTATGCATCAAATGTCCTTGGAGAGGGAAATGTTTTCAGGTGCCAATGCAAATGCATCGGCGGGAAACAATGGGAGTTGTGGAACTCCTAAGAAGGTAATGAAGAATTCTTACAGAGAATTGTATGCGAGGAGATGCATGATGGTAAGTTTTCTTTTACAGAAACTTTGAAATAAATAAATTCGGTAAGCTTGATGCGTGCAGCATTTACAGGTGCTAATGCAATTGCATTAGCGAACTTAAGAGATGGAATGGGAGTGATGGGGGTTTTTTAGGTAAGTGTACCGTGGGGTTTGGCGGAACCGCCACAATTATACTTCATGCTAAAGAAGAACGAAATTCTGGAATGAATTCTTAATATTTGTGTACTTTGCAACCGCGTTGATATATTTCAATAAAAATCATTAAGAAGGAACATTTACAGCGTTATGATAAGTATCATATATAATTTTTTTTTTCTTTTGTTTTTTCTTAATATTCGTACTATTTGTTAGATTTATACTTTATAATATTATTAGCTGATATTTTTGACGTCCCTCGACCACAACTTATCGCATACCAGTATCATCACATACGTATTTTAATAACCCCAAGCTGCTTAGACACAATGGGTCAACCAATGGTTCATTACTTTGATAGACGACCTAGATGCAAGAAAAGATATTAGCAAGAGTCAGCCTTGAGTCTTTTAAATACCACAGTTGTGTCTAAGCTTACACTCTGCAATGTGCTCCCCCTTGTTTGATTTCGTTAGTCTAATCTTATAAATAATTAATCGGGTACTTCCTTATCCACTTCTTAACCATAGACTGGCATTCCTTGTTTTTTTTTCATAGTATTTCCAGATAGTGTATGTCTCACAAATTGAACTTAAACGCGAATCTGGAAAGTGATTAGACACAAATCAAGATTTGAGGTCTAGCCTGCAATCTGATCGTATAATTATATATCATCGAACATTCTCATTCTATAAAAATGCCATTGTATGATACAAAATACTGAATTGATTTGTACACATATTGAAAAATAATCAACATATATTGAAAAACGTGCGCCAAGTCTGCGAATGCGTGCAAAGGTAAACGACTCAAGTTTGCTAATACATATTTATATGCTAAATACCAGCTCCATACTATACACAATTTTGTACCGTATTCAACATTGCGTAACACATTGTATGATAACTTATAAAGCAAAGTATAAAAAGAAAAAGAAAAAAAAAGACAACAGACAATATTTCTCTTAATCCGAAACAAAAAGCTAGTTTTGGCTGTCGCTGGTGACCTTTCTTAAATGATTCTTTCTTGTTTTGAATATGTAAAGCAACATTTTTTTGAGTTCCAAAACATGTTATGCTGCTATGCTGCCACTGACGCAAGAAGAGGATCTTCCACATATATTCATCGCAAGCTCAAGCCAAGACACTCCTTGCTAATTACGACAAAAGGCGCCAGTCTTGGACCTGTAAGGTAATACATTATATGCCTTATAGTGCGGCTTTATTTATTCATCAATTAAACTCTTCTGTTCCCCGAAACAGGATTGACGGGAAAAATATAAGTCTATTCGAGGATAGGCGAATCCGTTTCAAACATCTCTTAGAACATCCAATGGTGGGCTATTAAGACAACAAACAAGACAAACGTTGCAGCAGTGGCATTAAGTTGTTTATTAAAGTATTTAAGCGGCGATAGCCAAGTCCGAGATCGACTTCATTATAACTTGACTGTAATAAGATACAGTAAACGACTTCTTGACTCGAATACCAGTTTCATTTGTAGCCCACAATCGCGCAATTCTCAGACTAATTTTAGATATGTAAAACTTATTAGCAACTCGATTGGGTGTGGTCTTATGGATACGCTACCCAGTGACTTTTGTCAAATGTCCCACAAAGACCCTCATAGGAGAAGCCCTATTCTTGCAAAAGGGCGCTAAGCACTGTTGGCGATGTAAGTATTATATTTCTACCTTCATTAATCAACTGGTTTTTGTTCCATGGTCAACTTTACTTTCATTTCACTGACCGCATGCGAAATCGAAAGTCATGTTATAATTTCCACATTTTAACGTTCCTCTTTTTTCGAATAGAACAAGACTTTGAGATTAGAAGTCTATGAATGGTGAGATGATTCCTTTCTAACATTACAAATATCTAACCAATTTGAAAACGAGTTTTTCGTTGTTCTTTTCTGTATTTTCGGTGAGCCACAACGAACTTGAAAATAGTTGTTATATCCGCGATGTTTTTGCAAGTATTTAAAAAAAATTCCCTCTGTCACACGACACTTAAGTACTCAATTTGCATTGAGAAACCTGCTAGTGGAAGAGTGTTCAAAGCATTTTTCTGCAAATTTCCCATCGGAAGGATGTGAATTTAAAATAAATCATTCGTTCAAGCCATCGCAAGAGAAATGATGAATTGTCAATTGTAATCATGAAAAGAAAATTTATTTCATGGCATTGACAGGGTGACACGGCGTACAATAAACATCAATGGTAAAGTGTGTCGTAGAACACGGGCTGACCTTTTGGCAGGAAAGTCAGTCCTGCCGCAAGTTATCTAACGAAATTCGATACAAACACACCGCTGTGAACGTCATGGTGTCTTTTTCTGTTGTTTACTCTTAACGACAGTCAGTTAAAGTGTGTTGCTGATTTGTTAAGCCGTTTCCTATCGACACGGTGTCTTGATTGGATCTTCACCTCCGGTAGCTGACCTCTCGATGGGTACATATATCATTCTTAAATATCATCGCCATCATCGTCATCAGATATATTGTATTTTATAAACTAGTTTTGAAGTATTAATTTAGACTTCAACATCGTTTCCATAAGTGGTGTGCATGCTCAGAAATTCAGTATCTATTTTCAAGTCCATAAAAATGTCATATGGAAAACTTACTTCGATTCGGCGGCACATACATCATTATAATGAGCGTCTACAATCGTTATCACCGTCTAAGAGACGCTCGTGGTGGTTGTTTGGAAAATTGCGTAATCGCTTATTTTTCATGCTTTTTTGTTTTGCTTTTAATTTCTTTTTTTAAGTTCGTTTTGTTTAACTTTCAGTTAGTTTAATTAGTTTCAGTTTTTGCAGCAGTCGATGGATCAAAAAACAAGTTAAGAAACCAACACTATTAGCTCAATCTTGTTTGATTAAAAACGGTCATTTTGCTATGCAAAAATGTCAATTAAATATTCAGAAGCCGCAATGAATTTGGAAAAACCTTTCATAAAATTCAGGTAAGAAGTTTATATGCGATGACGACATAGAGAATGGAAATTCTCACAAAATGAGTCGTTTTTCGAGTTGTACTAGTTCCTCAATGGTTGCAATTGATTATTAAATTCCGGTTTCACATCCAATCATTTGACGAGGATCGATTCCACACGACATCTGATCTAGTTTACTGAACTCTATGAATGTGATTATACTAAAAGAACAAGTATGCTCATTAAAACAATAGACCATGCGGGTAACCTTTGTGATGAGGGCTTTGGTCGAAAGTAAATCTATTCTTAAAAATGATTTTAAATCTTTGGAAGGGATGACGGTTTTTTTTTTTTAAATCAACAGAATAGTTTTGTCTATTTTAAGGTAAATGTCAAAGTACAATGCATACGCAAGAAGAGAGTTATAATATTAGAGTTTAGTAGCGATGCACATTGCCTTGTATGTGTAGGAACAGATACCATGACACAAACGCAAGATCAGGCAGAATTTCGCAAGCTACGTATTCAAGGTAAAAGTCAAAGTACAATGCATATGCAAGAAGAGAAGTATGATATAAGAGTTTAGTAATGCTCATTGGCGTGGATGTGTAAGGATAGATACTATGACATAAACGTACGATCAGGCAGAACCTCCCAAGCTAGTGCCGTCGTTAATTGTTTATCCGAACATCTGAACTTGTGATGGGACTATCCGATACTAACATTGTCTAATGTGCACTACCTTTAAAATGTGCACTACTTATGCCAGCAGCAATCCCATTTTTTACACTAACGCGCGCACAAAAAGGGATTTTGAAGTACCCTTAAATGTCAGAGCACAGTACGCGCGGATATCTTAACTTGATGTTCATTCAAAGTGTCGACACCTCACGTTCAAAAGACGACACAGACCTTTCAACCGATGGAGAGGAAGTGGATAAGGAAAGGAGGTGTCGATGTATATTGGTCTTGATTGTCTGGACATCACAACGGCCAAGAAACATATGATCAGGCAGAACATTCCACATTCATGTGGTTCGGCTAAAGAATGTCTCTCTATGTTTATTTGTGCGACTAAAGTCCACTTTCAACGTGAACTGATGCGCATTCACAGATTGACGGATATCGAGAGAAAATGTCTGAAGGAGCGGAACACATTTAGCAAGTTCAGTTGAGCAACGACCGTGGTAATACCTATCGAAAAGAGATAGGCATGATACGTTGGGCCTGTGTTCTAACGACGGAATTAATCGACTTACGGCTGAGTCCCCAATAAGTTTCACTGCTCGTTTTTTCATCCTGTCGAGTTTTGGAGGCGCCTGACCAAATATGGGAGATGAACATTTTTGGACGAATATACGCCTTGTAAATAGTGGCCAGGTTGGATGTAGTGAAGTATCTTTTGCATCTCTTAAGGAACCCCATACACTTGGCTGCACTTTTCGCAGCTTAAATATGTGGTTGTGGCGGTTCCATTAAACGCCACTACTTGCCTTCCCACCAATTATTCGAGGACTTCCAACATAGAGCATCCAAAGGCCCTATAAAACAGTTCCATTGAACGTCACTGCTTACTTTCCAGCCTACAATGAGGAAACAGTTTCCTAGTGCACTAAAACCCGGGAATAAATTCACTTACCTGTCCATTGTTTGCTCAAACCTTCGCCTAAAGTATCTAAACCTATAATTTTCGCTGATGTAAAATCCATCAGCACCAAACAGATATTTCCCTAAAGGCACGGTTTCATGAACATTGCCTTAAAAGCAATTTGGTTGCACCATCAAGCAACCAACATTAACCAAACCACATAAATGAGATATCTCCTAACGAGTCAGCCGCACACGGACAGGAGATGTTTCTTCTTCTCCTTTTTATCCATGCCCACGTCGGTCGGTCATCCGACCGACAAATACATTAAGGCATACGGCTGACCGCCCAAGGAAGTCGAGTTCTCCTAAATGGAAAATTTCCATAGAGAATTCGACTACGTGGAGATGCCACCAAGATGTGCACGATCAGCATAAATGCTTTATGCAGTCGCTGATCATGTAAACACAAAATATTCGTCGAGATATTAGCACCACCTGCAACCATACCAGGTAATGTTCCCCTTGTGGATTCGGTTAATCCACGGTCCGCATATTTGTGGACACACACGATGAGCAGCAGAGGCGATCATCGTGTGTGTGTTTCGCGCCCTTGTGCTGGGACCGATACAAGGAGAATCATCCCCTTGTGTCGACAAGCGAATGATGAAATTATCTTTCGAAATAATACAACACCAACGTACACGAAGGTACCAAGCTTACGCCTATGGATTGTCTCTTTGGTTTCACCCCGGAGGTACCATCTAATATAAAACAACCTTCGGAACCGGTGTACAACCATGAGAGTTACCAGAAGCTATTAAAGTACAAACTCCAACGTACGTACGAAATAGCAAGGCGTAACCTGTTGATTTCCAAGAGGAAATCCAAAAGGTACCATGACCGTACAGTACGCCTTTCACGTTTCACGTGGGCGATAATGTTCTGATACGATATCCGCAGAAACAGGGAAAGTTAGCTCCCATATGGAGGGGTCCCTACAATGTAGTGGCAATACAAGGCCTGGTAAACGTGATCTTAAAAATAGGCAAGAAAAGAGTGGTGGTGCACAATAACAATTCGAATAGAGGATAAAACCTGGGGTTAGCAGCGCTGTATTGAGACTTTGGTGCCAGTAGGAAACCAGTACGGTTAAAAGAGCGAAACTAGGGATAGCCTTTCTTTACCAAATTAAGATGGCAACCACCGGAACGGGTCATCCCTTATGAAGCACATATGTTTGAAAAATAAAGAAATCTTAATAATAAATAAAAAGCATTGTAAATATAATTTAAACTATAAACTACATAAAAATCTTAATAATAAATAAAAAGAATTGTAAACGTAGTTTAAATATAAACGATATAAAAATTCTTAAAAAATTAATAAAAAATATTGTAAATAATATATTTAAATATTATTAAAATATATAACAATTTGGCGCAGCCGGCGCCCAGTATTTGGCTCTGCACTGGTGATCGAAAGATCAACCTTAAATCCTAGAGCATATAAAGCTCGGAGATACACGACCATTGGTGGGAAGGGGCCTGAGGCTCTTACGAACTTTCGCCAACCACAGCAAATGAAAAATAAATAAGCTCGGTTTACTGTGGATTAGGTTGAAACAAAACGAAATACCAGAAGAATTTAATTTCTTCAAAAAACCAAAAAAATAAAAAAACAAACAACTTCACATATCAAACATTTTCAAAAATTAAATAAAATTTAAATAAACAGAAAAAATTGCTTATAACGAAATTTTATAAAAACAAAATTAAACAAAATTTCCAAAAAAAAAAAAAAACTAAAAGTAAAAGAAAACGTTACGACAGAAAACAACAAGATTTTGGTGGACAAACAAAAACCTTATGCAAGTATTGTAAACAGACTCCACTAAAGCGTTGTGAGCAGTTCGATTTGGGAGGTGATTGAACCAGAAAATATTATAACATCACCAACAGCATCAGTTTAAAGTTGCGGAAAAAAAAATCACTTATTAGTACATTCATTTAATTTTATCAATCCATAAACAATTTCAAGTTTTTTAAATAAGAATAATTTATGTTAAATCAAGGATAGAACATAATTTAGTTAGTGGCATATGTGCTTTGTATATAACCGTTTTATTTTTGGTTTCAGCATCTTACTAAATAGTCCTTTTAATAGTTGGCATTTTTCTTTCTGGTCTCTCTGTTGTCTGGTCACGTCTCACAATTTTGATTCAAGTATCTAAGATTGCTCTGATCAATTAGAGAACCCATTGCCTTTGGTTTCATTGGGTTTAAATCTTCATTTTTTTCCATGGTGAGTGTTAAATTCAATCCACTTACTAGTAGTCACATTCCTTTTGGTCGAAGGAAACATTGTATTGTCTTCCCAACGCATCTTTCGGTGACGTTCTGTTACAAGCATTGCAGTTAGGTTTCACTATTACCACAAGCGCCTCGTTAATGAAGACAAGACAAAAGAAGAAGGAAGTTCAGACCCCATCCTTCCCTGAAATGTCATGAGGCGAGATTACCGCTTCGATCGAAAGACCGGACACCAGGGAAGAGAGAAACTCTTCCTCTCCCGAGACAGACAAACCCATAGACAGGCTGGGAATTAGCCAAATTATGGAACTGGTCCGAACATCGGTACCAGTATATAATGGTCTACAGGGTCCCACAGTCGCTATGGAACTGGAAAAGTACATACACACCTGTAAAAGGACCCTCAGAGGTTTGTCCGAAGGAGAGGAAAAGAAGTTCATGCAGTGGTTGCTCATTGCGGTTAGGCGGAGAAACCTACCGGAGTTACAATGAGGCAACCCCAGCGTTGTTCAGTGAGTATGAACAACGACTCCGGAACGCGCTGTTACCACAGCCTTCATACGAAGATGTGTATGAACAACTCTCCGAGATGCGACAATTCCGAGCAGAAAGCGTCACAGGTTTCGTTTTCCGGGTGAAACAAGCTATGGTGCTCTGCAAGGAATCTGCCACGCGCTCATGCGGAAAGACAGGCAGTGCCACATTCGCCGCACAAATAGAAGAGCTGGCGAAATCCGTACTGATGTGCGGAATTCGAGAGGAGTGTAGCGTTCTACGAACGCACAATTCTGCGCAGGTAAGGTTCCTACCTTCAAAGAACTTACTTACCTGAGAGCGTTGCACGCGCCCACAGACGCGTGCCCCAAAGTCCCACGATAGGGCCTGCAACTCGCAGCCAACGTTGAGACCGACACCAAAAACCAAGGAACTGAACGTCCCCAAAGCTTTTTAGGTCAAGCTCAACAATTATAACTCTTCATGCCTGAAACAAAGGTATAAACATCCATGCGTTCTATTCCTAAAAAAAAAAACAATTCCCAAAATGCCATACATGCTGCCTGCGCCCAGGAACATCTCATCGAACCGGCAATTCCGAAATTCAATACAAAAGAATTGCTATCATCAAAGAATGCGCCGATCAACGGATGCACGTGCGGGTAATCTAATGCAAGGACCACCCAAATCCGTTGAACAACAGAAGGCAGCCACGACCTATCGCAATCAAAAATATCTCAACGAGATATGCGATGATTTATGAGGAGTTAAGCCAACAAAGGCAATACTTCGGTCCCACGGCCACGCTAGAATTTCACACCATTATAAAGATCTAATGGATTTCGATTCCGGGTACCAAGTTCAAGTAAGACCCACGGACTGTACGTCAAAACAATCGCCGAATATCTGTGGTCTGGGCGCCAGATGTTCTGTGCAAACAGAAGGCCGTGGAAATGAAATTCTATCACCAATGATAATGATGTATGCAAGGAATGACTTTCCCCTTTCAGGAAAATAGGAAATTACCCCTGGGATGAAATAGCATGTTGTTAACAGAGATTTCCGGAATTCTGTTAGCAGATCGAATAGAAAAATTTTTCCGTACAGATACAGATACCAGTTTGCAATCTGGATATCTGTGTGAGAGACAGGAGTCTACCCCGAACGCTCGAGACATCAGGTCTATTAGGTAGTTCACAAGCGGTCGTCAAGGAGACAAGGAGTTGGGATGTTGAGGTCGAAACGGCATCGTTAGAAAACCTCCAGTTAAGGAAAAGGAGTCGAAGTAGTGTTGTTTGTGAGAAGTACCCAAAAGGGTTTATTTTGTAATGGAGTCCGAACCACGATCGTTTTGAGTTACCGATCGTGCCGTCGCGAAAATGTGTGTTGTCGCCTCGCGTGTGTCGCTCGTTCACGTACGTTAAGTCATTGTAGTGTAATGAAAAATTGTGATCCTTCGGAATGACCACCGAACTCAGTTATTAAGACAAATAAAGTAAATTAAACTGGATCTATAACCATCAGTGTTTGTTTTTGGCAATTGTTTTCGCTCCATTTGTGCTCCGGTGTGGATATCGCTTTCGTAGACAGTGTTTAGCGGGACACTTACAACATACACCAAAACACACCGCCAGAGTTAATCAACATCGAACCGCCAAAGTGGTGACTTCCCGACGTGGGAAATAAGAACACGCGAAAAACAAATTTTTTTTAAAACAGTGAACACGCGAAAATAAAAAAATAAAACAGTTCGGGAAACTCAACACAAATACAGACAGTTCCAGTGCCAGTGCCGCGAAACGAAAGAACTTGCTACTGATCACAATACAAACAGTGATATTAACAATTACGACACATACACCAAAACACACCGCCAAAGTTAATCAACATCGAACCGCCAAAGGAGCCCTTCCGAACCAGTTGCTGGCAATTAAGGAAGAAACTCTCGAAGGCATTATGTCACAGCTTCTCAGAATGGTGAGGAGACAAAGGAAATTGGGAGGGAAAAAGAATCCCAATGGTATGAGGGACATGTCCAGAGCAATGGACTGCCCAACATAGCCCAGTAGTGAGGACAATTTCAGCCGAGGATATTAACTAACCAGGGACACAACACCAGACATGTACACAACCAACCCTTTTTCAGAGGTACAAAATATGGAAAGCCTGATGATACAGGACAAAAGAACAGATCACACAAGGCGTAACTCGCCTCGTCATTCACAGGGAGAGGAAAATATAGATGACCACCCTGTGAAAAGACAACATGATTTTGACCGTCCTGTACCCAGTAGGCGAAGCATCACATGGGGAAGCCCGCCTCGGGAGAGGGAAATATAGATGACCACCCTGTGAATCGACGAAGTGACTTTGACCATCCGGTGCCCTGTAGATGAGGCCCAACAAGGCGGAGCCCGCCTCGCCACTCACAGGGAGTGGACTATATAGAGGGGTTGTTCCAAGCTCTCTTCGAGCAGTCATACCTGGAAGCATAATTCATGGCAAGATTATCATCTTGCCATGACATCAATCCAGCATCAATCGATTTTTAAGGCATGTTCTATGATCTTTCTTGCCAAAGGAAGAGAAGATCAAATTAAACATTTGCCTTTCAGGCGCGCACATTTACTTGGTTATCTGCATGAACGATTTTATGATCCGTTGCCGTATCTTGGAACGATCGCTAGCATCGGCCAGATCACCAATATTTATTTAAGCAACGAGTAGCCACGTTTCTCACGCTGGCTATCGAAGCTGCCTTCGTTTACACAAAGTAAACGCCCAAGCGGATGCTCTCGCCTGATGGTACCACCAACGGGAGTAATATACCCTAAAACAACACGCATTAAATTGTATCTGGCCGTTAAGTGTTTATTTTAAACAACTGGCAACGGTTGTATCCTGTATTCGTTTGCAGAACCAAACGTTGCATCCATGTCTTTAGGATTGTTTACCTACATCGAGATTTTCTATTATCGGCCGCCAACCGTCCGCGGACCTAGAAAACAGCATGTTCATCAACTAAACGTTGATTTATGGCTTCTCCTAGTGCGAACAGATCTTCGGTGCGTTTTTCACACCAAAAAGCTCTGCCGCCGGCAAGCGTTACACAAATCAATTGTGTACACAGCCGCCGACCCATGCAATGTTGGCGAACTCAAACAATCCATATCCCATTGTTCGATCATGGAAATAGCGTTTCTGTTGACATAAGATCGCAGAGATCCTAATGATCATTACGATGGGTTACAATAACAACGCCCGCATCCTTTTATGTTCTTTCGTTGCTGGTTTTCTGTAGCGGATCCACATACATGGAAAATCCACCCCATGTCATCTAATCCAACCACGATTGACTGCCTCTGGTTGATCGTTTCGCTCCTCCCCTTTTGAGGCTATTCGCTGCCAGGCCATTCTTATGTTGGCGAATGGACTTCAGTCAGATTTTATTCACCGAAGGGTGAGGTTGTCGAGAGTCCACCAGACAGTTTCCTTTTGCCACGCCATTTTTTTTCGTGTGCGAGTAAAATTTCATTCTTCAAGATCAGTCGCGTGTTCACCGGTGTGGGCGATCGAGTTGTGTTACGTTTGGTTATACATGTTGTTTTGTTAAGAAGTCGCTGTGCGAGTCAATAAGAGTCCCCTTACGTGTCGGATCTTATTCTTGTGTGAATTCTTTTGTGTGAAATGTGCACCTCAGGCACCTTTTTAGTAAAGAATCAAACATTTAGTGGCATAAACTTAAGACAATTTTAAATAAAAAACATTCATCATCAGACACATCCGGGAGTTTTATTTCTTCTTCCTGGTGATTGGCAGCGTCAAGCGGAGGGACGACCAGAGTGGCAGTAAGTATTGTTTAGTGCGTCAACTGAGTGGAGAACTCCCAAATCAAGACAACATACCTACGACAGATAAGACCGCCTCGAACGCGTTGACCAACTGTGTGCTCGTCGTAGAAACGTATCCTAGCATCCACGGCGTACTCGAACATTAATGCTGATTATCACCAGAAGTGATCGTTTAACTACCAAATTTGTGAGAGTTCTGTTTGTTCCACATGGTCTGAGTGTGCACCTTACGTGAACTTGTTAGCGAAACTCGGTAAATCCGTGTCCATGCAGACACATAACGAAGTTATTAGCTACAGGACCACCCGGTGAGTGGACGATACCTTTATAGCCGCCCAGGGTACTCGTCACAAATACCATATTAAAGAAAAAATAACCGGGAACAAACCTATGGGAAATATATACCAGAATCGCAGGAGTCGTTCAGTAGGCAACGTCAACCTACGAACGACGCGCTTCGGAGAGATGGGGAATATTATAGTAGGTCGACCGACAGTGCTCGAGCTTTTACAGGTCGACCCCACTCCGTTAGCCGCCCCTAACCTGCTCAAAACCCATTCAGGTCCGTACGTACCACCACACGGTTACCAACGACTAAGCGGGACCAGGCACGAAGGACCTGGAGTACCAGTACACTAACAGGGCGGGGGTGATTATTATCACCATGACACCCCCATCCAGGTCAAGAACGCACAACCATACCCGATAATTGCACGCCTAGCGTGCAGCTTTTGCCATAAAATGAAGCAAACAAATCAGGGACAGGCCCAACCCTCTACTTGCCCTTCCATGAAAACGATGATCGGCGGACACCTGATTAAAACAGACATACGATGATCGGGGGCTGCGACGATGTACCCATACATCGTTGATGATGTATGCCAGGGATCGAAATAGATTTTTGTTTCTAAGTAAACAAAAACTCCATTTCACAGATCAAATGGTGGCACACATGATGTAAATGATGTGCCTATGATACAAGGGGTAGTCAGGGTATTTGCCTAAGATTCCTTGGAAACACCGATGTAGACAATATCCAATCTAGCCGTATGGCTCCGGTGCACAAGGAGGCAAATTATTTTGTTGACATAAGTCAGCAGAAACCTCTCGACGGCGGCAAAGGGTCAGGCTGGATGGCTATATGTTTGATTAATATGCGGGTAAGTAAAACGCACACAGTGAGAAGCTGTATGTTTAATTCAGGTTTTCAGGCGGGTCATCATAGGCATGGCATGGGTAAGGTGACCTAAACAATGTTCATATCCATGCCCAATTTCATGATCGGTTGATAACCGATAACGGGAAATGATCACAGCTGTCGCGGACCTAAGGCATAGGCGCGATATACAATTGCGTACTATAGAAAGAATATCGGGTACAGCTATGTCAACAATACGCTGGCCAGCGTTTGTTTATCGTAATTGAAGGCTGAGCCGATAGGAGATGAACTGGTTTATGGAATATGAACCAGGGAAATTTAGAATGTGTGGATGCCGTCGGGTAGGTTTTCCTTTCAGGTTTGATGCTGTAGGGGAGCTTACGCTGCCCCTAATTGCAGGTAAGTACTATGGCTTGGTATGGTATGAGGAAGTGGTTAATTTAAAGAGGATAGGCGGTTCTTTGGGAATGTATTAAAGAACCGCCACAGGTTCTAAACAAGGCTCTATTTAAGTGGGTTGAGGTCAATAATATTATTCCAAATAACCAGTTTGGTTTTAAAGCTGGTCATGAAACCACACATGCCGCAGCTAAACTGGTTTCAGATATCCAGCGGAATAAAAATCTGAAACAGTGTACAGGTGGCTGTTTGATTGACTTGGAGAGAGCCTGCGACATTGTTTGGCTAGAAGGGTTATACTACAATCTAATGAGACTAGGCATTCATAAACCACTACTGTATATACTATACGACATGTTGAATGAAAGGAAATTCGTCGTCAAAAGTGGCAATGTGACCTCCAACATTACTTACAAAATAAAAAACCGTCTGCAACAGGGAGCGGTGTTATCTCCGATCCCTTTTAATATTTACACTAGCGGCCTGATAAGGTCTTGTAGCGTTCTACGAACGCTCAATTCCAGCCAGGTAAGGTTCGTACCCTTCAAGGAACATACCTACCATGAAAACGTTACACGCGCCCACAGATGCGTGCCACTAAATCCGCTAGGGCCTTGAAACATTTGGCCAACGTTGAACCCGACACGAAAAAGCAAGGAACTGGACGTCCCAAAGCTTTCAATGTCAAATTCAACAATTCGAATATGGCGTACCTGAAACAAAGGAAAACATTCATTCATCCTATCCCCAAAGACTGAAATGCGCCGCATTCCAGCACTGCACAATCGAAAATCCTGAACATCTACACGATGTTACAAGGATTTACTATCGTCAGCAGTAGCCGACCAACGGATGCACGTGCGGGTGGTCTGCCACAAAGACCACCAAAACCATCGGCAAACAAAAGAAACGGCAACTTCATGCAATAAAGCATATCGCCTATCCGCTACCAAATTGTTGGCAACCGTAATTATCTCAACGATATAATTCGGAAAATTTATGAGGTTTAAAACCTACAAAGGAACTATTCCGATACCACGGTTCCATTTTTGTATTTCACACCCATTAGAAAGACTTAATGGATTGTTAGTTTTAACCGAAAGAAGTTAAACAAAACCCATGGACGTACGTCCATTCAAACTGCACGATATCCGTCGGCCTGCGCGCCAGATGTGCTATGCAAATAGAGGCGGCACTCTATCGACGGCCGTCGAAATTAAATTCGATCACCACCACCGAGGGTGATAATGATGTATGATGATGACCGAGTTTCTCCTTTCAGGAAAATAGGAAATTATCCCTGGGATAAAATAGCATGCTGTTAACAGAGATTTTGGGAATTCTGTTGGCAGATCGAATAGGGAAATTTCTCCTGTACGGATACAGATACCAGTTTTGAATCGGGATATCTTTTTGATCGTCAACGCGACGAGGAGTCTATATGGAACGGTGGAGAAGAAGAGTCTATTTCGAGGTAGGACAAGTAAAGAAATGTCGAGAAGGAAGTCGGCCTGCGGTTTCACCAACTTTTAAATTATATCGTGTGTTGAAGGAACTATCCACTTTGTGCAAAAACTCTTTAGGTGTTTCCGAATTAAATTGTACAATGTGTGTAAAGATTCACATGTAACTCATTTTTTAAGTGTTTCACCGCGGTAGAAAAGAACAGTGTATTAGTTTAACGTTGCTGCTTATAACCATTCATAAATAAAAGGAAATTGAATAAACACTTCCTAAAAACAATTTGCTTGAGTTTTATTCTTGTGCTGTATTTGTTTTCGTGTGTAGTTGCAGAACAGTGTTCGGTGGAACACTTCGACGTAAAAACCAAGTGACATTGGAAGGAACCACACCAACTTCCGCCACAGTCTCTTCATCAGGCTATTGCGTATGCAGACGACCTGATAATATATAGAACTGCTCCAAAAATTGTAATCATTAACGGATTATTACAAGGGGATTTCAATGATGTTCAGCGATATTGTGACAACTGGAAACTCAAAATCAATATCCAGAAGTGTGAAACCATCCTCTTTAGAACACCACTGGCTGAAGCTACCAGAGACACCAGGGAAAACTGGCGAAAGTTGGCTATTATGGGACCACACCAACAAACACTGGAAACCAAAAATGTAGTCAAATACTTAGGCATCTGGCTAGATCAGTATCTATATTTAAACAAACATGTGGAGGCTGCGCTGGCCAGGGCAAAGAAAAATTATGCTATGACAAGAACACTGTTTCATAGTAGTCAACTTGACAGCAGAGTTAAAGTTATATGCTACATGGATCTCATCAGACCGATGATCATATATGGATGTCCAGTGTGGTTTAATGTGGGACCTAGCTTAATGGAAAAGATTCGGATTTTTGAGAGACAATGCCTCAGGGCGTGTCTCAACTTACATCCGACTCCTGAATCTGAATACACAAAAAAAACTATCCCAATGAAGCGCTGTACAGTGGGACCAATATAAACAGAGTGGATAACTTTATGATCAAGTTGATCCGAGGGCACCTTGCGAGATCAATGAGCTCTCCGAACGATTTAATTTTTGGTGCATACGAGGATTGCCTCTTATGTTTCGGGATTTGGCAACCCTAGCGTTGCAATCCGGCAATTGACATCTCTGTCGTAAAGTTGGACATTTTTGAGGTTATACGCACTCAGAACGTTTTGACATACGAGCGCTATTTGTGTTGTTTACAGTAACTTAAAAGATTCATCTCGGCCCGAAAATAGAATTAAATCGTCAACATTTTCGTGCGATTATTTTTTACAACATTCGGCGTGGATTAACTCAGCAACAGTGCATGGATGAACTTATTCCAATTTTTGGCGATGAAGCTCCATCGAGGACCACTGTTTATCGATGGTATGGTGAATTCAATCGTGGTCGTAGTTCACTCCAAGATGAATTTCGTGAAGGTCGTCCAAAATCAGTTGTTGTTCCGAAAACCATTGATGCTGTGCGCGAACTGATATTGGAAGATCGTCATGTGACCAATCGTGAGATTGAGACAACCTTAGGCGTTAGTGGGACCAGCATACATTCAATATTGCATAAACATTTGACTGTCAAAAAAATTTGTTCGCGTTGGATCCCACACAATTTGTCAATCGCCCAGAAAAAGGCTCGTGTCAATTGGTCGAAAGAAATGCTCAAAAAATACGGTCGCGGTGCTTCGAAACACGTCTATGACATCGTGACAGGTGATGAATCGTGGATTTACGCGTATGAGCCCGAAAGTAAACAGCAGTCGACTGTCTGCGTGTTTCAAGATGAGCCAAATCCAACAAAAGTTGTTCGCGCACGAAGCACTTCCAAGCAAATGGTCGCCTGTTTTTTCGGAAAAACTGGACATGTCGCAACCGTACCACTAGAACAACGTAGAACAGTCAATTCTGAGTGGTACACAACCATTTGTTTGCCAGTTGTCTTTCAAGAAATCAGGAAAACCAACCGCCGAAGACGGATCACTCTTCACCACGACAATGCGAGCTCTCACACATCGGCTGCGACAACTGCATTTTTGAGCACCCAAAACATCGATTTGATGGGTCATCCGCCGTATAGTCCTGACTTGGCACCGAATGACTTCTTTTTATTCCCGTACGTAAAAAACAAACTGAGAGGTCAACGTTTTTCGACACCGGAAGAAGCGGTTGCTGCATTCAGAATGCATGTGTTGGAGATACCTCAATCAGAGTGGCAAAAGTGCTTCGACAATTGGTTCAAACGCATGCAAAAGTGTATAGATCTTCATGGGGAATATTTTGAAAAACAATAAAGTGATTTTCGATGATCAATATTTGTTTTTGTTCTCTAATCTCGGAATATAAAAGGCAACCCTCGTATTACCCAAACAGACATTGCGATACGTCGCAATGGCTTTATTCCACCAGAAGCATTCCTTAGTCTTGACATGAACGGCCTCATACAAAATGAATCGATAAACGAATATGTTATAATCGAGAGGTTGCGCACACTAATGAAGAGCGCCTACTGCAGTTCAGTAGGGCAGTAGCACAGAAAGACCGAAAAGACACGAATAAGCAACACTGGTGGCTGAGTGGCAATTAAAAACCTGTTTCCTTATAAAACTAAAGCAATAATTATAATAATAATAATAAAAAAAAAAAACCAAACAAACAATGGAAAGCTTACATAGATTTGGCATTTCGAAGATTTAGTTTTGATATTAGGTTTAAGATAAAGTTAAGGTTAAAACAAAAAGAAAATAGTTTAGTATTTAAGTTAGATATAAGGTAAAAACAATAACAAAAACAAAGTTTTTTCTGTTCTTCATTTTCTTTGTATCTAATTTAGTTCTCTAAAAATGCATGTAAACAAAATAACGTCGAAAGACAAATTTTCATACTTTAAGCGTATGCATGTAACTTAGAGAGTCCGCAAGGGACCAGTAAGTTAAGAAATAAGATAACATAAGCTAGAGTTTAATCATTTTTGTCTAGCGAGTAAGTAAATTATAATAATAGGAAGAAATAAAAAATGATATAAAAATGAAATCAAATGAATCGGCTATGGAAGTGTTCAATACATCACTTTCAATCCTGAGATAGTGCGTGAGCAATCCTGAAAGAGATAAAAATCACCTTGAAAGACTCGATGGAGAAAAATATTGGTGGTTCGATTGGACTGAGGCTGGTGTATACTCCGACCGAGCCGAGTCCTGACATGTGTTTGACCTACCGATTGCAGGAACTAATCCTTTCACCTATAGATGTCAATTAGATTTACATAGCCTTTTTTAATTATAATATTTAAAAAAAAAGAAACAAAAAAACAATTAATACGACAGTCAACATCGATTTTTTCACTTTTCCTAGAATACAATTTAAAATAATCATATATTATATTACAACTCACTAAGTAGCAAATTTTCCAGGTGATGTATTAAAATATGGGCTCCTCGATAGTATAGTGGTTAGTATACCCGCCTGTCACCCAGGAGACCGGGGTTCGTTTCCCCGTCGGGGAGCCCCTGGCGCAAGACTAATGACCTTGCCCAGAAAAAAAAAATCATTATGGAAAATTTAACAAGCCTCAGGACTTGCTAAATAAGGCCAAGACCGGTTCCCGGTTGTAGTGCCGATGATGATGATGATGATGATGATGATGATGTATTAAAATATAATAAAAATTACACTTGCGATACATAAAGCATTGTGTGCCATAATGGCTTTGTGGTTAAAAAATGTTTGTTAATTTAGACTAAAAATATTGTAATAGAGTTTTATTAAAATAAATAAACATCATGAAAAAAAAACGTCATGAAAAAAAAAAATATCTTTTGAAGATATCCACCTCCCTACTGAAAAAAAAGAAACATGAACAAGCAGAGCATGTGTGTGGTTCGGCAGAAGAATGATTCTCTGTGTTTATCCACATACGTGAACTGGACTTGTAGCGTAAACTTATAGTGTTTTGCGGCAATAGTGGAAAGAATATGACTCACACCAACGCTATGATGGATAGAATCACAACAATTAGAATGAAATCGGTATAATTAACAAATAATGAGCTGAACCGTTGAGCAGGCTGTCCAAATTTAATTTGTAAATTTTGACTAATTATACATTTCCATACTTTTTGACTAACTATTGACAGAATAAGTATCCACCATACCCTTCTTTAATGCAATACATAAACAGGTTTCAATACCATATTAAAATTAATGCAGATTGGTGCAGAATTTACAAGTTTCCCTGTAATATATCAGTGGCGAATATTCCACAGGGACAGAAAATATACCATTGGCATTGCAGCCTCCCTATCAGTCAACAACAAGAGGGTATACATTAACATATACACTAACATCTCGTATCGGTTTTGATAGCACTGCATCCATGTTCTTACGGAAATGGATGACGCACCCATTGTACATATTATGGCCATGCATCCACTCCTACACTCAATGTATATATTTCCCTGACAGATTAATGAAACTCTTCGGGATGCATGTAAATTCGTTTTCGACTGACTTCATGAAGAAGATGAATCTGGTATCTGTCTTCGTTGCCAAATGTATTGGACACGCAGTTCACGGTTTGTTTGACACAAAACGCACCACGATAATTTATTCAAAATATTTATCAAGTCAATAAATACGCGACAAAAAACAGCACAGCATTGTTGCAAGCATTTGGTAATGACCCACCCAACAGGTAATATTAAGCCCTATAAAACCGACAGTTAGAGTGCAGATAAGCCATTTATCATAATCCAACGAATTAAATGTTTACTTATGCATTTGAAAAAACCACAACCTAGTCGCTAAACAGCGGAAGATGTCGTTAATCAATGAAAAGCCGGATTCAAGGCCAAACGTGAATCTCAGTCGTGCAACTAAAAATACACATATTTCCAATGACAAGCGTTTTGGATAATATCTCGGGAAAAGGTCGCCGAGTCCAGAATCTTAATAAGCAAGTCTACGTTCGATACTACCGATTTGTGAATCTTGATAGTAAAACTGGTCATTGGCTATAATCTCTGTAAGTTTTACCTCCAAACAAATACTCCGACTTGGATATTAATCAAACAAATCAAATGGAATGCAAAGCGAATAGCCGGCGGATGGGCGACACGTGAGAAAGTACTGCGAACGCATATTTACGGTAATCGGTTGTTCATGTGGACCCCATGTTGTGGATGAGATACTTTAGAATGGGCGAAGATTTCCACCTGGCTAACGGTTCATTGTTTTTAATTCCAAGGTTTGGGATTTTCCAAGCGTTAAATATTGAACTGTTTGAATATTCAAACTGCCGCCAGCCTTGGCTTTTATGCCTCACAGTTCTCGATATCTCAGTTGTATAGCGAAGTATTGCATTTGGATCGAAAAGAAAATGAAATAACCTAGACTGTTAAGTGAACTATCAGATGGGCGAAAACGGGGAACGAGAATCTGGCTTAACGACATGTTCAGGTTAAAATTAAAGATCGTATATATCTCGAATCTAGAGGTATGCGTCGACCGCAAATGTCATAATAGCTGCCAAATGTTTCTAGTCAGCGATGCTGGATAGAATGTCAAAAGATGCCAGTTAAAGCCTATGTTCTAAGACGACCTTAGATACGGCACAGTCGACAAATAATTTCTCGCAGAGATTGCTTGGTAGAATAGAGTATGGAAATTATTATAATTTATGTTGCGCGCGTCCGTTGAAAGGTGTTTCTGGCTCACAGCAGTACAGTACAGTATATCGGAATGTAATTTGAACCTATCGGCAGCTTATGAGTCGATGCTAATGTTGAATATTACCATAAATTAATAGATAGTCTTGATTGTGCGACTAAGCATTCGTTGTATACCACCCAGCTCTGAATCGCATATTCATGTGTAGCATGTTGAACAGCATATTTGAAACGGTCATGTTTTTTAATGCGGTTTTTAATTAGACTCAACAAACAGCTGACACGAAGTTGATGTTTATTCCTTTTAGGTAAGAGAGGATTTATGGCTATCTTTATAAAATTTTATGGCGTGTAAGAGAGAAGTGGGCTACTTATATAAATAACCAAAAATCGATATAAATGTGCTCTTCGTCGAAAACAATTGTAAAATAAAGACTTGCGAATTGTGGTCTGAGTTAAGGAGTGGTTTCATATTTGTCACCGCTGTCGACGCTAGTGTTCTGCCCATTTAATGAATATCGAGAAGCAAACTGGCACTCCGTACCCTCTAGCCATAAACCGCCATTCAGTACCCTCTAGATATACGTCTCTTACCACCTGACTCGACCAACAACATAAAAGACATACATGAATGGGACATTTGAATGTATTCACAGCTAAGTTAGATCGCTTTAACAGTAGACTAAAGGCAGAATGGTTTGGTCCCAATGCAGGCCATTGGAATAACGCCACATAAAATCCTTTATCATCTTTCAGACCTAAACTGATGGATTCGGCCAAAAAAAGTTGGAACAGGCGCTAAGTCGATCCCAGCGTGAAATGCTTATATGTTTCGTGATATAGCCAGGAGAAATCTTTAATTATTTTCCGTACTTTTGGATGAGAGGCCATTCTTAAGTTGGGAGAATAACATGATGGTATCCTCTGAGATAAACAAATTTCGGAGGGAAACTAGTCTTGTGGCGGTTCCTTCGAACACCACTACTAACTTCCCATTAACCATGTAAAAACTTCCAACCTAGACCAATATCTTCACAAATTCTTTAGAACTATAATTGCCCTGATGCAAAATCCATCAGCAACAAATAAGTGTTTTTCCACAAGCATGTGCCTTAAAAGCAATTTGGTTGCACCATCAAGCAACCAACATTAACCAAACCACATTATGGAGGGTGTTTAGCTATGCACCAAGCACGGGTGCGGATTCAGCTAACTCCCACTGCTAGTTCTCCACGATACTGTTCCTCCGAATACATCGAAAACTATGCACAAAACTCCGTTGTTGCGAAATACGAGCGGACACAGACAACAAACAAATAAATTTCGGAAATCATTTATAATCCTTTATTATTTCAATAATATAATAAATACACAGGACTCAATTTAAGTAACTATCACTTGGTTGAATACGGAATTCAATAGAAGATTGTTCCCAGTATTACTGGTGATAAAATGGTCCGCACTGCTATTACTAGATTTAATATTTTGTTCTTTTTACATTCAAAAGTACACGTAACTCTGGTACACGCACGATAGCGATACTTCCTAGGTTCGCTCTTGATTAAACGCGATATCAAAAGAAAACAGACACTACAAACGAAAGTAGACAGCCGATACTTCAAAGTAAAGTAAAAAAAACTTCGACACCAATGAAAAGACTCCACTCTCAGCGCGTGTGTGCAGTTAAACGGTGAAAATCTGACTAATTTGACTCCGTAAAATTGGCCCAGCCTCCGGCGATTGTGGTGGATTTCCACCGCACACCATCGCAAGAGAAACATCCCTTCCGTCATGCAGTGACCAATGGGAGCCGATCAGCATCCCATTGGAAAGTCCACGCACAATATCGTCTCTATGGGAACGAATGTCTTCCCATTGGAAGGAAGGACAAACGAACGCGAAACGAATAGACGAGAGATATGCAGCTGGGTACACATAAACATTGGTAGGCCTAACATCTCTATCCTAACAATAGAGGGTATATTGAATACCGAAATGTAATCCAATGCTTGAGCGCTAAAATATTGTGGACACGTGTAATGCATAAGGTAAGTATGTTCTTTGAAGGGTAGGAACCTTACCTGGGTGGAGTTGTGCGTTCGTAGAACGCTACACAGCTAAGTGTCGAAGCGAAATAACTGCAGCTAGTCCAAGTCAGTTTTGTAAATTAACGCCGAGCTTTATTGAAGTTATTTTCTAATTCAGTTTGTATAAATTAATGCAGTGCTTCACGATTTTTATTGGAGACAGTGTGAAGCCCTTTTGAACGGCGGAGCCATTTTATTTAGCAATTGTTTTCCATTTAGTTACATTATTTTTTTTTTATATTAAAAGAATAAAAAATGTATAAATACATCTAATGAAGATGAATCGCTGGCGTTTTCATTAATAAAAAATATTAACCACACCATTCGGCGAACTAGTGACGGACTTGGGAAGTCTCGGTGAACCTGTGTCAGGCCGGCACCTAACCGAGATCAAATAAATCCATAGTCTCTCTTTCGGATTTCCGGGAAGAACTATAGAGTTTTGTGACAAAATGCAGACTGTGATTCGAAACTACGGTACGAAAAGATTAGAACCAAAGTATCAATACATCGGACCACGACCGCATGTATATGATGCTCTGGTCTACAACTCTGATGATTTCCTCTTCAATTACCATTTGAGTAGTATTCATCATATGGCCGTGTGTTTGTGTATGTGTCTATTGGGATCGCCACAGGACTATCACAGAGGGAATAACATTTAAATATTATCATATGAAATTAAATTATCAAAAAATTGTTTCTGCGGAATCAGGTCTGGTTGCGAAGTTGTGTCAACGGTCCATTATTAATGGCATTTTTTAACATCAGTTTATCGGTTTTACCGATATGAATATATGCACCATCCACCAAAATTTGTGAACAGAGAAGCCCGATATTTTAGCTTTAACCATGACCCAGGTTGACTCTTCGACTGATTCGACGTCTCTTCGTTGCCCAGAACGACTTACATTCAAGATCTCATTTGAAGCGTCTCCATCTTCATTTCAAAGGGAAACAAATCGTGCCGATGGGTTTCTTCATCATATTTCTTTGTCTCTCCCGCTCGATGACCGATCAGTCATGCTTTTCAAATATCATTGATTTACCGTTGAGCAGCTACAGATTATTATTTGTTGGCATTTTTAATACACATAACTTCAGCTGCTTAGTATATTATAACAGAACAGACCAAGCTAGTAAAAACGACACGTGCCAGCTGCAATTTGTCTCAGTCAGAGGCGCCTTCGCAAATCCCAGATAACTAGGGCGATTCTGCGAACACCTTGGATCTGTTTTTGTCATCTGAACCAAACATATGGTATATTTTGTGCAGACATCTGCGCCATTGGGAAACTTGGATCATTGTCTGATATCTTTTGCATAATCACTTACATCTCAAATGATAAGACATCCCTAAGGCTGGTTGCCAAATATGAAAATATGGAGCTAACAAGAAATGTAACGATTTGTGGGATTTCTTCGAGTCCTTTCGATCGTTATACGTTTGCTCTAGAAGCTGCGATATTAACGCGAACACAGAGTTAGCCACGAAATATATTATTGTATATATATATTGTTTATATATATATCATCATCATCATCGGCACTACAACCGGGATCCGGTCTTGGCCTTATTTAACAAATCTCTCCACAGGTCCCGATTTCGAGCCGATGTCGTCCAGTTTGGCGCTCCCAGGCTCTGGGCGTCCTGGTCTACGTCATCCCTCCATCGCAGGCAAGGTCTGCCGCGCTGTCTACTTCCATACATCCTGCCACAAAGGACTTTCCGGCAGGCTTCTCTTCGCTCATTCGAGCTAGGTTTCCCGCCCACCGGAGTGTACCGAGTTTGATTTTTCTTACAATATTAGCTTCAAGGTCTAAGCCCTAAACCCCACCTGTTCACCCGACCAAAGGTGACATTCATACTGGTGTCAACAACCCCACGTATCCACAGATACGTGGGCCACAAGTCCCGAACAATTTTTCTACGCCTGCACGGCGATCGAAGGACACAACCCAGCATAGAAATTGTGTATCGATCTATCAACTGGATAAACACAAGCGGTCGGCACAGCTGCGCCAGATGTCGACAAACATCACATCCCCGGCGATAAGCGAATTTCCGGAAAACAATCCGCCGACAAAACCTTTTGTCCCTGCCGCAATGTACTTCGCCTAAACAAAAGCCATTGCGGAGAAACAGCAATAAACGAAAACGCTGTTCCCATAGGACAAAGCAAACATTATGATTACCATTATCTCAGGATCGCCTAAAATAAATCACACACTCGAATGTTTGCATAGGCAACGCAACAGAAGTGTGAAAATTCTGATGAACCCACAGACGGCAACGCCCCTGTCTGTATGTGTGAGCGCGATTTTTCCTGGTGGAGAGATTCTCGATTGAGAGAAAGTCACCACCCAGGGAAAGCGAACGGAGAAAGAAAACTATGGGTTGAATAGATTCATCCCCAGAAGAAAAAAGACACAGTCCACGCAGAGAACCCTAACAAGTAGGTTTAACGGGCAAGCGATAAAACGGGGAAGTAACGTTCGACCGGAGTTTTAAACATAGTAAAATACGCGAGGTAACCGGAGGACGTTTGTTTACTGTAATTACACTGTGTTCTAAAGTATTTAACTTAAGTGCGGACAGTCCATACGGAGACCGGCACGATTACCCTCGTCGTGACGCTTTCGTAGCTTCTTAACGTGTGTCGTTTTTATATAATGCCAATTTTCGGCAAACACCAAGTGAATGGCTATGTGCGATAAAGAGGATTAAATAAGGATATTTTCAAATATTAATGCGATTAAGGTGTGGTGGAAGTTTGTTGCGCTTTATATCTACCTGAGCTACTATCTACCTGAGCTACTATCATAAACAAAAATCGACATTGTGTTCTAGACGCAAGTGGAGACCGAACTTGATAAAAAAAAACAGGGAAAACAGTTAAAAAAAAAGGTTAAAAACAATTTCTCTCAGTGTTTCATTTGTGGCCGACCCGCTCCGGGTTTGCTTTCATTTTCTCTTGAGTGGACAGTGTTCGGCGTAACACTTCGACTAAGACAACAATCCGATAAAGTCCTTCCTCACATACGGGGCCAACAGTTCTCCTTTAAACCTTCCTCTCGAACGCGACTAAGAGTTAAGAGTGCCTTTTATTAAGCACCCAGGTCTCGGATCCATACATGAGTACTGGTAAAACCATGGTCTAGTAGCTTGGATGTTCTGGATAAATTTCGGGATTTAAAGAGCCTTGGTAGACCATAGTAGGCTCTGTTGGATTTAATCAGCCGTTCGCGTATTTCTTATTCCATATTGTTATCGGCTGAAACTATTGACCCAAGGCAGTTGAAGGATTGCACTACTTCAAATTCGTGCTCCACTACCTTGCTAGTTTGACCAACGTTAGGTCTTTTCTTCGCAAAAGTTGCCACCATGTACTTAGTTTTGCTCTCATTAATATGCAGTCCCAGTTTTTGTGCCGCCTGCTCGATCTGGGTGAAGGAGTCCTGTGGAGCCGAATCGGTTCTACCGATGATGTCGATGTCGTCTGCGTAGGCAAGTATCTGGTTGGACTTGGTGATAATAGTCACGAATGGCTTTCTCCAACGCCAGGTTGAAGAGGAGGCAGGCCAAACCGTCCCTTTGTCGGAGTCCATTAAAGATGTTTATTGGTTTGGACAGCAATCCCGTTATTTTTACTTGACTAGTTACGTTGGTTATGGTCAACGTACAAAGTCAATTTGTTTGGAGTGCCGAACTCTCTCATGCCATTATATAGTTCTACTCTGGCTATGCTGTCGTAGGCGGCCTTAAAGTGTATAAACAGATGACATAATGGAATCTTAAATTCCTGACATTTTTCCATCGCCTGCCTAAGGGTAAATATCTGATCAATTGCTGATTTGCCTGGTATGAAGCCACATTGATATTGACCAAGTATGACTTTAGCGTATGGGGATATCCGATCTTGTAGGATAGTGGAGAGTATCCTATAGGCGGTACTCAGTAATGTTATACCCATATATACTGCACAGTGTGATATCTCCCTTCTTATGTATGGGGCAAATTATTCCGCGAGCCCAATCTTCCGGCATCTCCTCTTGCTCCCCTACATGTACCACGATCTCATGAATTGCGTGATGTAACGTTGACCCTCCTTGTTTGATCAGCTCGGCTGGTATGCCATCAGCTCCGGGGCTTTATTCGATTTGAGCTATCTTATGGCTTTTGATGTTTCCTCGATGGTCGGTGACGGCAACATTTGACGTCTCCCGGGGACTTTATTTGATTTGAGCTGTCTTATGGCTTTTAATGTTTCCTCAATGCTTGGTGGCGGCAACACTTGGTCTTGATTTTCCATTGGTGGAGCCTCCAATTCTTCTGTGAGCTGACCATTTAGCAATTCATTGAAGTGCACTTCCCGTCGCTCCAGAATGCCATCAGGATCGGTGATCAGATTACCATCTTTATCCTTGCAGTAAGTGCAGCGTGGTGTATACCGGGTCATACTGCAGATTATTTGGTAGAACTTCCGCGCCTGGTGCGGACCTCGCTCTCTACTTTTCTCTATTTCACAGACAAAATTTTTTTTCCAAGCACTTTTCTTTTGTCTGTGAATCCGTTTTCCAGATCTTCTGATCTCTTTGAATTTCTCCTGGCGTACCTGCGTCCTATGAGACTGCTACATTGCCCGGTAGGCAGCATTCTTACGTTCAGTCACTAGTTTGCACTCATCATCAAACGAGTCGCTCCGATCTCTACGACTACTGCCTAAGATTGAGTTGGCAGTATTCTTAAGGCGTGTCCATTTCTCTTCTACGCCCGGCATTCTGCCCCCAGGACTTACTCTCCCTCCGTCGAACTTTTCGAGGTCGAGTCTTAACACATGACCAAAGGTGTTACTGGTATTTTCATTGCGTAAGGCAGCCGTGCTGATTCGTACCTGATCCGCGGATGCAATACGTCTCCGTAAGGCAATCTGCGCTCGGAAAACTGTACCAACAAGATAGTGATCCGAGTCGACGTTGGCACCTCGGTACGTTCGTACCGTCATCAGGCTCGAGGAATGGCGGCAATCTATCAACACGTGGTCAATCCTTGGGTGATACCCAAGTGGCTTTGTGGATATCTTTACGCGGGAACTTCGTACTCGCAACGACCAAGTTCTTTGATGCTGCCAGTTCGATGACTCGTAGTCCATTATCATTAGTGTTCTCATGCAAACTATAGGAGCCTGCGTAGTGCTTGAAAACCGAAACCAAATTACCAAGAATGATTCTCACATCGTATCTTGTTCAGCCATTGAAGGCCCGTTCGACGTTCTCGTAGTATTCTTCCTTTTCGTTTTTGGGGGACTCCTCTGTAGGTCCGTGAATGTTTATCAGGATTATGAGGCTTAAGACAGTTTTATAATTCTCACTTCACTGAAAGTAATATTTCAAAAAAAGTTATTGGACGAATGGATTTGGGAAGATAAGGTCCCGGAAATAATGCACGGCAGCTCCGGGTATGAATTCGTGTACCTTACGTAAATTTTGAAATGAACGTAAATAGTGGAAATCAACACATTCGAGAGTGCGGTGCATACCATGAGAACTCAGCGGTAAGTCACTATAATACAGTGGGCGAATGTATTATAATATGCGAGCTACGTATTTTAGATCACTCTAAAATATAGAAAAATACACAAACATCAATTGCTTTTCGTTGATCTTTTACTTTCTTTATGTAAAGAGTTCGAGCTCTGTTATGAACAATTCTTTATGTTTCTTTCACCTATAGAGTTAGGGCTATATTATTAACATTTCCATATTTGTCTTTCACTTATTTAATTTTCCTTATTTACCAAACTCGGAGTCTATTATTTAACACTTCTTTCATTTCTTACATTTTCCTTATCATTTAAATTATATTATTTAATCACATCAAAGTTGGCCTTTTAAATTCTTCACGGAGTTTCTTTTAATATTCAGTACTCTGGTCTCGACGCTGCGAAGACACCTTCGAATCCCAAAAATAGATTAATTGTTATATCTGCTTTTATCTCAGGTTCTTACCTTGGGGTCGGCAGCTTCCGGTGACGGTAATGCAAAGTGTTCATCAATTGACCCACTTTTCATTGTGTGATCGTGTTGAAATGCAATGTCCCCATTAATTAATTTGACATACAGCCATCGAGTTGCTTAACATTCCAGCCTCCGCGATTTTGCAAAATGTTTTATTAGCAATTAATCATTTTCCATTTTTTCAATTATTATTATGGCGAATCGAAAAATATTGGACAAACTTTGAACGATATTTATATTAACATTCCCGGGGTGATTGGAGTTTGAAATATTTTATGTGATATGTGCTGATTTATTTCGTTATTTAAGTTGATTGTGCTTTGATTGCCATACATTTCAGCGAGATTATCTTCTCACCCTCATCATGAAATTTTAAATCCTTCTTAATTCTTCATTTTATTTCATTGCAATTATCAATCCGGCATTTCTTCTGCTACGATTTAAATCCTTGAGACGAGGATAATATTTAAATAACCATAAGCAATGCTGCAAGCTCCGCATTATATTTCTTTAATATACAGTCATTTCAGGAGTTCTACTGTTAATATGCGTTTATCACATTAAGAGAAAGAGTTAAGTGACATCTCCGAGATCAGTTAAAGCAGGATATTGACAGTTATGGACACGATATGCCTGCTGTCATCTTTAAAACCTTGTCAACTTTGTTAAATGGAAGAAATAAATAAGAAGCCATACATACTGTACTTGCCAGGTAGGAAAAGAATTAAATCAATTTTGCATTTTTTTTTTTTGTTTTTTTAAATTGAAATTGTAGATCAACAAGTTTTTTGCTCCATTTATCCGATAAACCTGGAATTGGTGTAATAAATTTGAATACGTTGTATCACGACAGACACGGATTTTAAACAATGGCACTGTATTCCAACGGAGGTTAATAGAAAATGTTTGTACAAAGTACAAAGTAACCAAGAAATTATTCAAGTACTCAAGCCTGGTTGGTGGCAAAGTCCTTCCGCCCATTAATGAGCGTCCATGAGCGGGACGCTGACCTATAATTCATATATTTTACGCGAAATTGCTTAGACTTTTTTGCAACGATCCAATATCATTTCTTTCATACGATAATATATTGCTGATTGGCGTACAATCACTGTATGATTCTACGCGAAAGCCAACTGTCTGAACGACTTTTTTGGAAGGTTAAATTGGTCGTTATTTTTTCTCAAGGATGATGTTGACTCTATCGCATTTGCGACGACGAAAGTGAAAAACGTGTGATTCGAACGAATAAGAATCACAAAAAATTGAACCAATGCTCAACACATCAAGCCTCCGCCGCGTGTACAAATTCTATTTCTAAGCTCAAGTACACTCAACTGATGTGGAATCGCTATATTATTGCTTGGTATATGGCTAATGATTTTTCTTATTCAATTTTCTTTCTGTGTTCTTTGTCACTATTTGCTTGTGCACTGTTTCTGTTGGAAACGCCGCAAGTCTATAGCGGACACAATGACGGACACCATTTTACTTGGCATGCGAACCTTTATTCCACTCCGGGTAAAAAGTATCAAACCCAAGAAAAAAATGTTCAATTCCAAGTGCAGAGAAGCAATTAAGGCTAAACAGTTGAGCTTCCGGTTGTATAAATCAAACAATACTGAGGAAAATCGGAAAGAATTTAAGGGTACATTCTCATCAGTTGGGTCAAATTTTGGTCAACATTTTTTTTTGCGGAATTCGATAGCTATAACTGTCTAGAATTTCCTTTTGTTAAAAGGAAAAATCGAAATTCGTAACGGTTAAAAAGTTATGAGCCTTCGAGCCGACTGTGTCGAAGCAGTTTTCATTTTCATTTTTAAAACATTTTCTATTTTCTCTTTATATTCTTAGTTTCTAAATTAAAGGCTAGACAAAAAATGCTTAAATTCTAGCTTAATTATCTTATATAATAACTTACTGGTCCTTCGCAGACGCTCTAAGCTAAACATTACTTAACCATTATATAATTTGCCTTTCGGCGACAGAATTTTGTGGCAGTACTTATACGAGGGTTGCCTTTTATATTTCGGGATTAGAGAACAAAAACAAATATTGATAATCGAAAATCACTTTATTGTTTTTCAAAATATTCCCCATGAAGATCTATACACTTTTGCATGCGTTTGAACCAATTGTCGAAGCACTTTTGCCACTCTGAGGTATCTCCAACACATGCATTCTGAATGCAGCAACCGCTTCTTCATGTGTCGAAAAACGTTGACCTCTCAGTTTGTTTTTTACGTACGGGAATAAAAAGAAGTCATTCGGTGCCAAGTCAGGACTATACGGCGGATGATCCATCAAATCGATGTTTTGGGTGCTCAAAAATGCAGTTGTCGCAGCCGATGTGTGAGAGCTCGCATTGTCGTGGTGAAAAGTGATCCGTCTTCGGCGGTTGGTTTTCCTGATTTCTTGGAAGACAACTGGCAAACAAATGGTTGTGTACCACTCAGAATTGACTGTTCTGCGTTGTTCTAGTGTTACGGTTGCGACATGTCCAGTTTTTCCGAAAAAACAGGCGACCATTTGCTTGGAAGTGCTTCGTGCGCGAACAACTTTTGTTGGATTTGGCTCATCTTGAAACACCCAGACAGTCGACTGCTGTTTACTTTCGGGCTCATACGCGTAAATCAACGATTCATCACCTGTCACGATGTCATAGACGTGTTTCGAAGCACCGCGACCGTATTTTTTGAGCATTTTTTTCGACCAATTGACACTAGCCTTTTTTTGGGCGATTGACAAATTGTGTGGGATCCAACACGAACAAATTTTTTTGACAGTCAAATGTTTATGCAATATTGAATGTATGCTGGTCCCACTAACGACTAAGGTTGTCTCAATCTCACGATAGGTCACATGACGATCTTCCAATATCAGTTCGCGCAGCATCAATGGTTTTCAGAACAACAACTGATTTTGGACGACCTTCACGAAATTCATCTTGGAGTGAACTACGACCACGATTGAATTCACCATACCATCGATAAACACTGGTCCTTGATGGAGCTTCATCGCCAAAAATTGAATTAAGTTCATCCGTGCACTGTTGCTGAGTTAATCCACGCCAAAAGTTGTAAAAAATAATCGCACGAAAATGTTGACGATTTAATCCCATTTTTGGGCCGAGATGAATCTTTTAAGTTACTGTAAACAACACAAATAGCGCTCGTATGTCAAAACGTTCTGAGTGCGTATAACCTCAAAAATGTTCAACTTTACGACAGAGCTGTCAATTGCAGGATTGCAACGCTAGGGTTGCCAAATCCCGAAACATAAGAGGCAACCCTCGTAATTATTTGAAAGACAAAGAAAAATTTGAAAAACTTTGTCATTTTTTTTTTTTTTCTTAAAATTGAACTTACTTAACTTACCTATTTTTTATTTATTTATTTATTTATTTATTTATTTTTTTTTAATTTTTAATTTTATGTAAAAGTACTTAACTTAACTTAACTAAAATCTTATACTATCATAACTCTAGAAAAGCTAAGTCTATGTAAACTAGCTGATGATAGTGTGATTCTATACCGACTTTGGTATCCAGGTCTTTATATGCCATTCAACCACCAGAACTGTTGACGCTGTCTAATACTATCGTCCCGGTCTGTGTGGGAGATAGCCCTACTGAAGCGCAGGAGCTTTTCTTCGGTGCGCGTTATTTCCCAGTCGTAGCACAATCGCCCGTCTACGGATGATCTACTTACATGATAGATCAGCGGAATTCCGGATCTATCCTGTATAAGCCCATTCATGTCCAAGTCAAGGAACGCCTCTGGTGGAACAAAGCCGTTGCGACGCATGCTCTCATAGTACAGAGTGTTTGGATAATAGGCCCCGAAAATTAGGTCATTGGACGAGCTTATTGCACTCGCAATATGTCCTCTGATTAATTTAATCATAAAATTATCCACCCTATTTATGTACGCTTCATTATATAAAGTCTCATTTGAATAATACTTTTTATAGTCCGATTCCGGTGTTCGATATAGTCTGAGACAACTTCTGAGACACTTCCTTTGGAACACCCGAATCTTTTTCATCAAATTTGGACCTATGTTAAACCATGCTGGACAACCATATATGAGCATTGGCCTGATTAGCGTCATAAATGTGTCAAAGCAGTAAGTATGTCGAAATAACTACATTTAAAAGTTTAAACGCGTTTTCTGGAAAACAACGTTTTTCGAGCTGGCGACTGTGATAACTCAGTCAATTTTCAACGAATCTTAATGTTTTTTTTTTAAATACGCATAATTGAACTCTCTATCGCATGAACCATAATTATGCCGCTACGTTGTAAATTGATTTTTTTATAAACAAAAAAAAGAACGAAGACATTCATTAAAAGCGCATATAAATTTCAAAACGCCGCCATTTTGTTATTTTTGGATAGATTTCATTTTTCGTGGTTTATGCCATAACCACACTCATACTAAACAAGTAACCCTTTTCGATTTTTTGTTTCAGATAAATCTTATGACCTGTAGGGCTGTCTCCATCGGGGTCCTTTATTTCGCAGCGGTCTACGGCGCAACGTGCTATCATGAAATTAATTGAAAATTTTTAAAAACTACTTAAAAGTACAATAAGTATACCTGAATAATCGCGAGTGTGTAGATTTATTACTTTCCTCAAAAAAAAAACATGAAAATAGCCTATTTTTCGGCCTTACTGATGAGAATGTACCCTTAAAAGACCTAGGGATGACTGCAATACGCATATTCAACGCGCCAAGTTCTTGCATGACCAGAAAGTGAGACAAAAAATACTACACTCTCCCACAGGTAGTAGACACTTCGCCTGTTTTTTCGGAAAAACTGGACATGTCGCAACCGTAACACTAGAACAACGCAGAACAGTCAATTCCTAGTGGTACACAACCATTTGTTTGCCAGTTGTCTTCTAAGAAATCAGGAAAACCAACCGCCGAAGACGGATCACTCTTCACCACGACAATGCGAGCTCTCACACATCGGCTGCGACAACTGCATTTTTGAGCACCCAAAACATCGATTTGATGGGTCATCCGCCGTATAGTCCTGACTTGGCACCGAATGACTTCTTTTTATTCCCGTACGTAAAAAACAAACTGAGAGGTCAACGTTTTTCGACACCTGAAGAAGCGGTTGCTGCATTCAGAATGCATGTGTTGGAGATACCTCAATCAGAGTGGCAAAAGTGCTTCGACAATTGGTTCAAACGCATGCAAAAGTGTATAGATCTTCATGGGGAATATTTTGAAAAACAATAAAGTGATTTTCGATGATCAATATTTGTTTTTGTTCTCTAATCCCGAAATATAAAAGGCGACCCTCGTACGCACTCGTGAAAAACATCCAAAACTCGGTCTCCGCTATCCATTTCATCGCTTATAGTCAATGACAGACCAGTCAACAGTGTAGAGAAGGCGAATCTAGTTGCTGCACATTTTACAACGAACTGCCTGATGTTATTAGTTATTGGCCTCGCTCCCATGTAGCGTGTCTCCCGGTCCTGAACAGGATGAGGGATCTCTATTGGCCGCTTCTGAGGGGACCTGTTGCGGTTGCCGCCGTGCTTCCTCAAACCCGAGGGAAGAGTAGCGACAATCGTTGTCGATTCTAGGGCCGCAAACTTCTGAGGGCAGCCGCCACCGGCTTCTGCTGGCTTCCGTGGGGCAAGTGATCTCCAGCATCAGCGACAATCTGTGAAGAAAAACGAAAGGGGCGAGAGCCACAGCTCTATTCACCATATCAGAATAAAACTCCGTGTTATTTAGGCGTACAGGGTCTTCTTTATTTTGTCAAATCATTTATTTATTATCCTGCAGCACTTCCTCCAGAGACCATGTATATCTATCAACTGCTCCCGGAGATCGTTTTTTTTTTTTTTTTTAATATACTGCATTTATTTGACCAAAAATTAATAGTTACAATAAGTAATACAGCTAACTTATAATAGATTGGTTACATAATAAGTGTTTACTTGCTATTTGTTAACATTTTTCAAACAATTCTTTTTAGATGTGCTTACGATTTAATGTGATTATATATATTGTTAATTTTGTTTTTCCTGGAAAAGGTCAGAAGAAAAACCAGGAACTCTGTTTATTTTAACTTAGCCTACTTAAAATTACTTAACATAACTTAATCTAACTTAGTCTAATCTTATATACAATTTACAATATTTGATATTGCAATGATAGTGACAATTCGAATTTGACTTAAAAATAATATTTACAATTTTTAGTTATGGATGGGGGTGGGGGGTGGGGGGATTTCTCGTTGGGATTGAGGATACTAAGGGATAGGATCAGGTAAGTTCTTGAAGGAGGGGAGAGCCATTCGGTTCTGTGTTAAAGGTAAGGATCTTGGAGAATGGTTGGATGTTGCTGTATTTGAAATGATTGGGTGCCAGTTCGGTGTTGTGGTACGCGATCTCGTTTAGATCGTTAACCAGTCTGCCTGCGGCAAAGAGGGCCCTGATTTGGAGACAATTACGGTAGTGAGCTCCCGTATTGGAGGAGGGTGATGGTAGGTCCGTTATTATCGGGTTGGGATTGTTAGGAAGGTTTTCTATGAAATTTATCGACAGTTCTAGGATCCGTCTATCCAGTCGTTCGATGCCTGCGGTGTTGTAAAGGTCGTTGTTACAATGGTATCTATATGAGTTGGTTTTGCGGTGTAAGCCAGTGATAAATCGGAAACATTTTCGTTCAAACACTCGTAATTTCTCCATTTGGGAGGGTGAGATGTGGTACCATAATGGGCAGGCGTATGTAAGAGTAGGTCTGATTATCTCTTTGTAGATGAGCTGTTTGACCTTAAGAGAGAGGCCTTTAGGCTTCCATAACACTCGTCTGCACAGGTTAAGCTGTATTAAGGCTTTTTGAAGAGAATTTTTGATGTGGGTTGAGAATGACCAGTTGTTGGAAAGGGTTACTCGCAAATATTTTAGGGTTTTGGAAGGTTTTATGAGGGTGTTATTAAGATTTAGTTTAATTTTGTTGTGGCAACGTTTAGTGTTGTTTGTGCAGTGAGCGTTTTTGCCCTTAAACACTGTTAGCTGGGTTTTGGTTGGGTTGAGGCGAATTTTCCATTTGTTAAAGTATGCTGAGATGAGCGGGAGGAAGTTGTTAACGCGGTTTCTTGCCGCTTTGACAAATCTACTGCTAGAGTAGATTAAAGTATCGTCAGCATAATTTAGCATTACAACACTAGGTGGAGGTTGGGGGATATCGGATGTGTATAGAAGATATAAAAGTGGTCCAAGAATGGATCCTTGGGGAACTCCTGCGGTTATGTTGTGAGTTTGTGAGAGGGAAGAATTTATTCTGACCATGAATGTCCTCCCAGAAAGATAAGATGCTAGGAGCTTTGTGATATTGGAATTCAGACCAAATAAGCAGTGCAGCTTATAAAGAAGTCCTGAGACCGACACAATCAAATGCTTTGGAGATATCGAGAGATATGCATACGGTAGGGCATTGGTTTTCTAGACCAGTTGTGACATCGTGTGTAAGTTTTAGTAACGCATGGCAAGTAGAGTGTCGCTCACGAAAGCCAAACTGAGAAATAGGGATGAGAGCGTTATCACTGGCAAACGAAAGAAGGTTTTGGTAGATCTTACATTCCAATATTTTGCTTATGGGAAGTAGATTTGGCGGGTGAAGTCTTTTAGATAGAAGGTGTGGTATTCCATCTATACCGGTAGATTTTTTGTTGGGTCGTGATTTTATGAACTTGATGAGTTCATCTGTGGTTAAAAATGTGGTGGTGTCTGAAGGATGTGACGCCTTGTTTGTGTCGTTAAATTCTCCGACGAAAGGAGTATAAGATGCGGGTAATCTGTGTGAAATATATTCGTTGACAGTATTTCGAAAATTAGGGACTGAGAGGGAATCATTTTGTTGATGGATCTTTGAGAAGTGGTCAGCGAGGCAATTGGCTATGTCCGTGTCGGATTGGATAAGATTGTTGCTGAGTGGGCTGATAAGGTGATCGATTCGCGGTTTAAACTTCCGACCAGTTAGTCGGTTGATGTTTTTGAAGAGATCACGATTGGGTTTAATATTGTTAAGTGTAGAGGTATAAGTCTGATCCGCGAATTTTTTTAAATGTTCATTTATTAAGGTGGTTAGGTGTTGGATCTGACTTTTAATAAAAGGACAGAATCTTATATGAAGTTTTCGGCGGAGTTGTTTTTTGAGACGCAGCAAATTAATTAGGATGCTGGGTAAAGGTTTTCCTAGATGATTATGAGGGATGGTGGTGGGTGTATTGCTGGTGAGGGCATCCTTGAGTGTCTGTTCAGTTTTTAGGGCTGCTCGATCGATATCAGCAGGGATTAGGTTAGAAGATTCGGGGATTTGCAAGTTAGAAAACCTTTCGGCGACGTCTCTATTGACCTTTTTCCAGTTAGTCTTGGAGAAGTTTGGGACAGGACTGTGTGAGTAGAGCAGTTCGAAGGAGGGAACTTTGATCGAAGTGTGAACGGAAACGTGATCAGAGGGAAAGAGGAAGGATACTGTGGGGGGGCTCGTTGAGTAGACATCAGCCGACTTGAGAAAGAAGTCAATTGTTGACCGCGTCGAGTTGGTGACACGAGTTGGCTGCAGTGGACTGTCGATATACGTATATGGGTGAGATGAGAGGAGGTGCAAAAGTTGGCAGCCGTATTTGTTATTCTTTATGTCGTTGAATGCTGTATGTCGAGCGTTCCAGTCTCCACCGATTATGAATGGCGCCGGGAGAGACTGTCTGATTATTTGAGATATGTCAGAGTCAGGGAAGTCTGGTTCTCGTGTTGGGTGGATGTAAACGGATGTTACTAAGATTACTTTTTTGTTTTCACAAAAAAAGTTTAACTGCTGTGTATTCAATATTGAGAACATTGGGAAACCTGATTTCGGTGAATTGAAGTTTGTTATTTATTAGGATGCCGGTACCTCCATGGGATCCAGTAGTTCTGGGGTTGGAAATAAATGTATAATTGGGGATGGATACTCGGGAGTTGGACTTAAGCCAAGTTTCTGAGAGGAGAAGGATGTCTGGGGAGAAGGTTTTAACAAACAACCGTAAGTGTTGCTTACGGATGTTGGAGTATATAGACTCTGCGTTGAGGGCGACTATAGTTAGTTCAGACATTGAGGGAAAGAATATGGGAGGTTATAAGTGAAAGAATCTGACCTTTTTTTTTTAATATCCTCCCGGAGATCGCGATGCACCTTCTTTATAAATGAAAACAAATCGAGATTTTGTATCTTGAAATAAACGTTTCAGATGGAAAATCTCGATTTCGGGTGTGATGTTCAATGTGCTCATTAGGGTAATTGTTCGGTTTTATGAGTTCTCATAAAACTATTATGCATAATTAGGATATGAATTGGAATTTGGGTTTTTTGTTTTTATTATCCGTCTCGCTTATGCAGACAAGAGTTTGCGTGTCCTTCGGATGACAAGTCATAAAACATCTGGCATGCGAAGATATGTAATAGGATGTTTATGATTGCTTGAATTGTGTGTCGGCGGAAAATAGATATGTCTTTGTTTAAACACATGCATGTTTTGAGCTTTGGATCTTCTAGGAATTTGAATTGAATTGAATTCAATGTATGAGAGTTTGAACGTTTAGTTCGATTTGGTTGACATTGAATTCAATGTTGATTTAGGTGTAGGGATTTGTATGTGGGGGAAGGAGATTGTTTCAATGGGGTAAGGAAATTGTAGGGCTTTCCGGGGCACTACACTGATACCCCATCACTTGAGCATAAGCAGCACGCAATGAGCCAGATTCACTTCCGAACATGCACTATTGCCCGCGCACTCAAGGTGCTAAACGCGAACGAATTCGCTGGTCCGGATGGCATTTCCCAATTCATTTGAAGATTTGTTCCTCTTTACTCGCTAACCACTGCGGAAACTCTTCCATTTGTCTTATTCTACTGGCCGTTTCCCAAATAGATGTAAGTCAGCGAACATATAGCCAATTCTCAAAAAGGGCGACAAATCATCCTTGTCTTTTTACTGACCTATAGCACTAACTTCTATTTTCTCGAATGTAATGAAATCCCTTCTTAACCGTCAACTTTCGAAATATCTGCAATCAAATAACCTCATCAATGACTGTCAATATGGCTTTTGTAGCAACAGCAGATTTGATGATGTACCTTACTGAAAAGTGAAGCCATTTCTACAACTACCTCGACGAAATCAAGATAGTCACATTTTATATTTCGAAAGCCTTCGACGGAGTTTGGTACCTAGCCCTTTTGTCAAAATTACATTCCTATGGAATGGACAATTCTCTGATCCAATGGATAAAAGACTATCTTTCTGGTCGTTCAATCCAAGTGGTCCTCGATGCTGTCAAATTTGCCTGCTGTCATATTAAGTCAGATATTCCTCAAAAGTTCTGTACTCTCACCTACTCTCTTCCTCATCTTTGTAAATTATATCTTGTCTACTACGTATAACCCAATTCACTCGTTTGCTGATGATATCACGTTGAGTTTCCCATACTCATATTCTCGACCAAACCCTTAAAATGTCATTACCAATCAGCAGGTTATGTTTGCTTCATTGCATTCCAACCTCAACAGGATATACCAATGTGGAATATCTAACCGAGTAGAATTCAATGCCTTACAAACCCAGTGCAGTGTCTTGTAAATGTACTATCAATGAACGACACTTTCATCGATGAAGCCAAGGAGCTATCAATCCTCGGCATTCGAATTAGTTCGATTCTTAATTGGAGCGACCACATTTTTGAAGCTGCGAAAAGTGCACCCAAATGCATGGGGTTCCTTAAGAGATGCAAAAAATACTTCACTCCATCCAACCTGGACACTATTTACAAGGCGTGTAGTCGTCCCAAAATACAGTTGAACTCCCATATTTGGTCAGGCGCATCCAAAAGTGCGCTACACGTGCTCGATAGGATGCTAAAGCGAGCACTGAAATTTATTGGGGACCCTGCCGTAAGTCGTTTAATTCAGCTGCTTATTATTATTATTATTTTTTTTTTTAATATACGATATACGGAGTTCTGATGCAGAGATGTTCGCGCCGTCGGGAGATGAACGGGAGACTGGCGCGATCCGTCGGATTGTCTTGTGGAGCGCATATAAGCCGAATCGCGAGAAACAATACCACGAATCTCCGAAGAACACTACCCGTGATAATATATGTAAAACAAACAGAGGTTGGCTACACGCCTTCGATGCGATAGCGACTGTAGTCCCTACGTCAGTGCCGTATCCCCGATCAGGTGGGTCGCACGTCTCTGCATGCTCTCAAGTAGGTTGATGATAGGCTTTGGGGGCTTCCAAACATGAGAGCAATATTCGAGGGCCGGTCTACTTGAGATTCCTTAAATTCTCTTGCGTTTATTCCCGGGTATTGATCTGTAAGTATTGTTCTAATTTTATCCGTTTCCAGCACCTTATTTACTAATTTGATTAAGTCAGCTGCATTCTGAGTTTTAGATGTTAAAATGAACACATATCTTGTAAATTGATCCACAAATAGATGTAGGTATCTTTTTGTTGATCTTTGTTCTCCGAAGCCTCCAATGGTGTTGTGGCGCTTCCGCCAAATCCCACGGCTTACCTTCCTAAAAAAACCCCCATCATCATCACCCAAGACGCTCAAGTCCTCGCCAATGCATTCGCATTCGGCACCTAAAAATGCTGCACCCATTTAAGAGATCAAATCTAGGATCTTTAAGTCCCTGTAAAGAAAACTTACCTCATGCATTCTCTTCGCATACCATTGCTCCTTAAGATTTCTTTATTAACTTACCAGGAATTTTCAATCAATTTCGGCATCTACGTCGCCAGTCAAATTCCCTTAGAGATGCCATAAACATCCAATTTGCTTTTAGCACCTTTTTCTCCTAACGTCGAAAATAGCGACGATGGATCGTGTAAACAATGACCCGCATTACCAGCGGCGCATGTGGTCATTTTTCCCTATTGTCCTTGCCGCCTGCCTGTTTTCGAACACATGCAACAACATTGAATCTGTTCGATCGCGCACATATACCACTGCGCCACTAGTTACACCCTTAAGAGAAAAGTTTTTCGCTCTCTTCCTTTTCTTTTCCTTAGCGAAATCATCTCTGCATGAGATGACGATCAACGAGTCAAATTCCATCCTTCGACCGGACCAGGTCGTGTCTCCATCGCTACCCTGGTGCGCACAGGGGAGCGATAATCGCGAGAATCGCGAGTCGCGTTGGTCGTTCACCAAGTATAGAAATAATGGACGGAAGTCGGTTAAAATTGATTATATTAAATCATTTACAAGGAATAAGGCTTATTACGTGTGTATTAAAATACCCTGTCAAGTTCTCCGTTCATTAATAAAACTAGAATCAAATAAAATAAAACCAGTTCAACTAAATATTAATCTAGAGTGTTTCATTATTTTTGTGCCGCAGCTTCCGAGTGTTTTATCTCCTTTCCCTGGTGATCGTACTTTTCATCCTTCTCGGTTGTGGACGAACGTGGCGGCGATTCGTTCATTTATTGCTGATGACTTTCGGTTCAGTGTTTTGCACGGTTAACAATTGATGATGGAGGAGGAAGATAATCAGCGCCGTACGCCGGTGCACTACTTCCTACCCACAGTGTCAATTGACATTATTTCGAATGGTTTTGTTGCTGGCCCCAATTGTGACATCAGTCCATACTTTTCTTGCCCTCTGGATTTGTTTTTAATACATATCTCGCAGTTTTTACCTACTTTTTTTTATATTTCCAGTTATATTTTTAGCTGTGTAATAAGGGCATATTCTATTCATCATTTGCTTAATCCCTATGTGACACCATTCAGAGTGGATTTCTTTAATTAGGTCTAAGCTTAATTTTTCAGATAAAATTTTTTTTTTTTTATTTCTAATTCTTTTATAAAATAATTCATTTTGTTCTATTCGTTTGGTTTTGGTTTTCTGTAATGTTTCATTCTCTTTTTGATCTATTTTTATTTCGTTTATTGTTACTCGTATTAGGTGGACTATTTTTAGCATTTCTACCGTATTTTCGAGTGGCTCTAATATTGGTTTTCTACTCAGACTATCTGCTTCCGCGTTGTGTTTTCCCGGAATATACTTGATTTCAAAATTGTATTGTGACAAATAATATGTCAACTCGCCAAGTTCTTCATCCGTTCTAGCTTTTACATTCATGTCTTCTTTTTTATTTTTTTTTTATTTGACTTCTCTCGGGAGAGGCGAATCTATAGCGCCGAGTGGGCGCCCCAGATGCCACCAAATAACTGTTGCAGTTCTTTTTGAACAGTTGCAGGTTGTAACGCTCCGGGAACACTCGCGTGGGAAGGGAGTTCCACAGCTTCCCCGCCCTGTAACGGAACGAGTTCTGATGCAGGGATGTTCGCGCCGTCGGGAGATGAACCACAAACGGGTGCGATCTGTCGGATTGTCTTGTGGGGCGCACATAAGCCGAATTGCGCGGAACAATACCACGAATCTCCGAAGAAATGTACCCGTGATAATATCTGTAAAACAGACAGAGGTCGGCTACGCGCCTTCGATGTGATAGCGTCTGTAGTCCCGACGCCAGCGCCGAGTCCCCGATCAGGCGGATCGCTCGTCTCTGTATGCTCTCAAGTAGGTCGAGGGTATGTTTAGGAGCCGAGCTCCAAACATGAGAGCAATATTCGAGCGCGTGTCTAATTTGGGATTTATATAGGAGAAGAAGTTGGGCCAGCGTAAAATATTTCTTGCCACTAAAAAGATAACTCAGTTTTTCAGAGGCGAACTTGGCGATGATCGACACGTGCTTATGTCACGATACATTCCCACCGACCGTGACGCTGAGCAATTTCATGCTTTTTCCATATTCGGGGACCTGGCCATTCATCATCAGTTGTGGAAACGATCCATCGATTTTCGAGGAAGTTCTTCGTCCAGTCGCACAGCTGCTGAGAAAGTCCGAATGAATGAAGTTGGTTCAGCAATGCTCCGCGCCAGACGCGGTCAAAAGCCTTGGAGATATCCCATGCGATCGCTCTTGACTCACCATACCCCTCAATCGCAGATGTCTATATATCAGTTATATGGGTCAAAAGGTTTCCCGTGGACCGCCTACCGCGGAATCCGCATCGAAGACGGTATCGGCACTTTCACAGGTGGTTCCAAAAGACCACCATCGGGTCGGAAATCGCGGAAAATAAACTCTCGAACACATTAGCTCTATCTTTTGCATTTGTGACTAGTCTCCCGCTGTCTGTCACTAACGGTGGAAAAGAGGAGGAATCAAAGTTATTGCTGCCAGCCCTTCCAATTGGCCAGAAGGGACGCGCACCAGTTGAGCACTTTAGGAGTTTCTTCGTCACCAAGTCGTTTAAGCCTTCTTCGTGGTATCAATCGCCTATTTCACGCGTTTCAGAATTTAACAAACTTCGTCATATTAACCTCGGTGGGATTAGTGCGCCGTTGCTTAAAAGCTCTATTTTTTCCGCTGAATCTGCTCGCGGTTTTTATGAAACCAAGGTTTATCAGATGAATTTCGTTTGATAGAATGAGGAATGGAAACCTCCATCCCGAGAAGAATAATCTATGTGACCGACTCCGCGGATGCGTTAACATCGGAGTCTCCAAAGCACACCTCTGTTCACGGAAAGGATACGAAGAAATCTCGCAAATCGTCCCAGTTGACAGCCCCATACCTCCATACATGGAGAAGAAAAAAACGCTTAGGTTGATTATTCGCTTGAAATGCAAGTGGTTGGGCGACCGATACCAAGCAGTGATCTGAGTTTCCCAGTGGAACAGCAACCTCCACTGTATAAACGCTCGGCTTGGATTGGGTATTCGGCACTCGCGTAAATTTCTCCACGAGTTGAGTGAAATTGCGCCTAACAGTGAACTTCCTCTCCATCCGCTCGCACTGTGCTCTGACATTTAAGGGTACTTCAAAATCCCCTTTTGTGCACGCGTTAGTGTAAAAAAAATCACAGTTCAATAGGCGTGTTGATAAATATTTCCGTACTTCGGTTTCAAACTATCTGCCTCTTAACTTTCCACACGAGTGGGGTGTGAAAGTGTATGCATGGTAAGAAAGTTGAGGAATATTAGATATGGAAAGTTTGTGTCCTGAGTTGGTAAAGATTTCCGGCATGCAGCTTTTATAAGGGCATATCGCGGTCGCTTTCACTCATCGATATCAAGTTATACATGTTATAGAGATCAAAAATCCACTTGTTCTTAATAGTCTCTTTAGAGATTTTTGGGATCTAGAGTTGCGGGCTGTATCGTGCTTCTGGCACTCTGGGAAGAGCGATGACTGTTGATGATGTTTTGATTGAAATACTGTTCCGTATTTATTTATTATTTATAGAAACAAATCAGTTGTGGCTTTTTGAGGTTTGTTTATAAATTTATATTTTGAGTGATTGGCGTCCTCGACAGCTTGACACCAATCTAGAAACCGACCCGTTTTATATTTTATTTTTTATTATTAGATTTTAGTCTATATGTTTGTACTTTGCATTTATATTTTAATTGAATGGCGTCCTTAAGTGTCGGACGCTAATCGTCTGACCACCGAAAAAAACAAGTGGTACGGGCCGATATAAACGAGACCAGCACATCGTGTCTCTGGCTTCTGCTCATCTTGCGACAATCAGAGTCAAGGTATCTGAAAAAGAACGGGGGAGGTATCTAAGGATAGTTTGTGCAGGGTTTCGTATTCGGCAACCGACCTTAAGTAACTTTATTACTATAGAATATTTCTAATCGAACTTATGTTACCCGCGGAGGCGCGACAGAAGAGACTCGACTTCTCTCTCTGAAGAAGGTATTTTGGGTGTCCGCACTTGAAGGAGGATGAAATCTGACTTGAAGATACTATCCATATCTGCCAGATTCAACGGTGTATATTACATCGGTGTGGGAGGATTGTATATGTGTCCGTGTAGGACAAGTACGTTGCCCTTCAGCCTGCATATCGGCAACGACGAAAATGCCCTAAATAAACATGGGCTGGTGTAATGAATTGGTATTATACTCGTAGAGATATGCGATAGCGAAGACGCCGCAGGGAGAAATAGGTTTCTGTATCTTAAATAAACAGAAACGCTATTTCGAGGGCCATAAATCTTTGGTGACCTGCGCCTGAGAACGAAATAGGTTTTTGCTTTAAGATACACAAAAACGCTATTTCAAGGCTCACGATGATATGCACATCGTGTTTGTTTATTTAACAGGCCGGAGCATCGTTCGGCATGATCTGGGGTATGATTGTCTAACGTCAATCATATTAGTGCCCAAATCCAATGATCGGTAGATAACCGATAAGGGAAATTGGTCGCAAGTGTTGCGACCCTTGGGATTTGGGCAATATTCACTCATGAACCGTAGCAAGAATACCGGCTACAGCTATGTCCGTATTGCTGACAAGCCGAGCCGATTGTATGAATGAAGTAATTTGTTTGATGTGGATGCTTGCTGGGGTTTTGCTTTCAGGTGAAAGAGAATGAAGGGTAGCTTACGCTGCCCCAAAATTGCAGGTAGGTATGGTGGGTTTGGAAAGTGGTTAATTTACGAGGATGGGCGGTTCTTTGGGAATGTATTAAAGAACCGCCACAGATCTGTTGCCGTACTTTTGATATTGTTGTCTTCATCAGCAGGTAATTCAATTTGATGTGGGTCAAGGTCAACCAATTCGTAGAATTGGTTGCCTGCTCCAATGTACTGTTTTTTTCTTTTCTTTTGCATTTTTATAGCCATCTGTATTTGGCTTGCGCCGCTTCGTCATAAGACTCGGCTGTCGTTCGAGTCGACGCCGTGTCATTGCCAAATGTGCGTTTCTTTTCTTTGATGTGCCGATCATGATGCTCGAGTAGGTCCGCACTGTTCTATGTCACATTGATTGTTTTTTTTTTTTTTGTTTTTTTTTTATGACAGTTCTTGATGGCGGTTACACTGTGTGATAACACACAACTCACACGCGCGTTCGCACACACACTGTGTGTATAATGAGCACACGTATATTTCGCAATATGCTATACACCCGTTCTCAGTGACGTCCACACTGTTTGCGCAATTCAAATAAAAGGACGCGGGACAGGACGATCGGACTATCCGTACCGTTTGAACGTTAGATGTTGAATGTCCAGATGGCATATGTCCCGGATGTTGGTCGTGTCATTCCGATACGACAAGGATATCGTATTCTCTCACGAACGGGAGATTGTGGTATAGCGTTTGCGAAGATAGTGTAGACCGTGTGATTCAAACCGACCCTATGGTGGTTAGAATCACTAAACATTTAACCAATGCTCAACACATCAGGCCACTGCCGCGTATACGAGTTCAATCGTTATTCTCAAGTACACTCAACTGATGTGGAATTGTTTTGTTGTTGTTTGGTATACGGCTGATGCTTATTCGATTTTCTTTCTGTGTTGTTCTTCACTATTTGCTTGTGTACTGTGTGCGTATCTGTTAGAAACGCCACAGTGGAGTGCATGGTTGGGAGTATGCTGCAATGATTACGCCGCGTTCCTCAAACTTATAGATGTACAGCCAAATTCGAAGAGTTCGAAGGGCATCGTGACGGCTGTCTCTTCGCCGAATAGCACCTGGTAGAAAGCTTTGCGCAGATCAATCATCAGGAAAGTCGTCCCACAGCTCTCCTGGTGCAGATCCCCAATAAGCGGGTGTGGATAGTTATTGAAGAGGGTGCACTCGTTGAGCCGATGGTGGACGTCTGTCACGCGCCAGGAGTTGTGTTGTTTGCGGATCATGTGGAGTGGGCCTGCCCACTGGTTGGAAGAAGCCGAATGATATCCTTTTGAGGAGATCTGCGAAGACCGTTTAATCAGCGGTGAGGCCTTCAAGATCATCCACGGCTTGTCCCATTCAACTGCGAAGGCACTGGTGCGAAAATCTATTTAGCGCGGTGTAACCAAGACTGACATCGGTTGGACACGTCACAACGAGGACTGCCAACGCCCCCGTAAAATTGATAAACTAACAAAAAATTTCCTGAAACTGTTTTTTTTTTATATCAAAACTAAATTTGGCGTCGACATGACTGAATGACACGGGAAAATAATGTCAAATCAGGTTTAAGAAGATGGCAAGTTCAAGTTTTCTTTCCACTATTTTTGATTTAGCTAGATTAAATACCTTGACATTGTTCAAAACCACGACAGACGAAAATTTATCAAGAAAAGACTTTTCGTGTATCTAAAGAACTTCCTTCTGAATATTGTTACATAGGAATCTATTGCACGAAAATAAATATATAATATAAGAAATGAAAAATATTCCCTATTTGGACTCGCTCGATTTGTCGACGATTTCCTTTAAATCCTCGAACAGTTGTTTAAGTTTAAGGTCTATATTCTCAGCCAGCAAGAATGTTTGCGAGCGCTCAATGTCTCCTTGTGGTATTTCACTAATCTATTTACAATCGATTTTTATGTTGTTTTATTTTCTTTTATTTTGATCTATTTTAGTTTACACTAGGTTTTGTTCTGTTGTTTTATTTTCTTTACACTAGACTTTTTAAAAATTTTAAACTACATGAGAGACGTCGCACCGCGTTTACTTTTATTATTCTACTACACAGGAGCTTGTACCATGGACGCTTTCAATACCACACGAGTGAGATCTCTGCCCATTCGCGCCCTTTTATAACGATCGCCCTTTCCCAATCGCACACTCATCCTCATTTTCCCATTTCACCGCCCACTAAATGCGAATAAACTCTCGAGAATTTATTGAGCATCACATTAATTATGTAACAATATAAGGTTTCGAGGGAGAAATCACAAGAAGCTGACATATTAAAAATGATATCAAATAGTACATGGCAATAATAATAATAAGATACTGGTAATATTTACAAAACCATGAATGAGTAAATCTACCCAAAACAAAATGCACGTATGTAAAAATTGTGTCCAATTAATAACTTACAATTAGTTTATGTTTATTAATTTGAATAATGTTATTTTAATTATCTACTTAATGAATTGGTAATTAATAAAAATATATTTTAGTATTAAAATTAATTTAATGCCATCACGTTATAATTTTGTCAAATATATAAAAACTGGAAACCCCACTAAGGTTTTTTTTTAAAGACCAGTGGTTTTGACTGGTTTCGGCAGAAATAGGTATACTTCAATTCCTGATATATCTAATATTAAAGGGGATTATCATAAGATTAGATTGGAACTAATCAGGTTGCCTCCATTTTATAGTAACTATTAATGGCATTGATGTGGTCATCAAGTAGAGATACGAGTAATCTATCTATATGGTAATGATAGAAAACTATTTAAGACTATTACTTCGGCACTTCAAAGCGAACTTGAAAACGTCTCGACTTGGAGTATAAATAATTGCATAAAACTTACTATTGCAAATGCCAATTACTCTCCTGCCCGACCACATTAACTAATCAATATAGATTTATCTGGTTCTAAGGTTAATACACAAAAGGTACTCAGGGTTTCCGTGCTGCTGTCGTTGCTTCCGGTGCGACTGTCGGAATCTCTCGCAGGCCGATCGAGGAAACAGCACGAACAACTCTGTTACCGCAAGGTAATTTCAACCGAAAGGTAATTTCCTTATGCGGCACCGGGCACCAGCAAATCAAGGTTTCTTTGTCCTCTTTGTATTTTTTTTTATAAACACTTTTTGTCTAACATTTATTTACTTAAATCCATTAATATTTCCGGTTAACATTTATTTATTTAAATCCAATAAAATTTTCAAACACTTTTCATCTATACAACTTCCTGGTTAACATTTATTTATTTAAAAGCATTTTTTTTTTTTTTAATTTATTGGCCTGTAGGAACCCGGAAGTTCATGACCTCACCGACTCGACTCCGCCATCGTTCCTTGTCCTGTGCACTCTCCTTCCACGCCTGACCATTCGATCCGCCTTCCTCAAGGTCAAACCTAATATTGTCCTCCCATCTACGTCCAGCCGGTCTCTTTTCCCGTTGGCCTACCGTCAAGAAATCTACACACGGTTCTATCGTTGCCCATTCGCGCCACGTGTCCGGCCCATCTTAATCTTCGCGACTTACTCTCACTATTGTAGGTTTGCGATATGGCTCTTCCAATTCGTGGTTATGGAGTTATTTAAATCCATTAACATTCTAATTTAAATCTATTATTTATTTATATAAATCTATTAGCATTTCTCAAAAACTTTTCGTCCATGTAACTTCCTGGTTAACATTTATTTATTTAAATCCATTAACATTTTTATTTAAATCTATTATTTATTTATATACATCTTTCTTGTTAACATTTATTTATTTAAATCCATGAACATTTTTATTTAAATCTATTATTTATTTATATAAATCTATTAGCATTTCTCAAAAACTTTTCGCCTATGTAACTTTCTGGTTAACATTTATATATTTAAATCTATTAATATTTTTCAAACACTTTTCGTCTATACAACTTTCTGGATTAATATTTATTTACTTAAGGCTATTAACATTTTTCAAACAATTTTCGTCTACACAAAGTTCAACCATCAACGAGAGACCAACACAACGATAGCTTTCAAATCCCACACACGAGAGCTGTTCCGCCCATTCGCGCCTCTCTATACCGATCGCCCTTTCTCAAACACACACTCATCCTCAATTTCCCATTTCCCCGCCCACTAATTGCGAATAAACTCTCGCGAATTTATTCAGCAGTCAAGGAACCCAAGGAGAATGGGTTAGGGGTTGATTTGATTTCCCTTCCAACGTAAAGTGAAACCAAAGGGTAGACTGCGTATCCTCGTTTAGAGGTTTGGGTAATTCTTGGAATGCAGAATTACGATGTGCATTACGAGAACGGGGGAGATGGAGAGGATTGAAAAGTATACTCGTGCACACTTTTCGTCGGATGTTGAAACAATTCATCAGTGAATAGTCTGTACTTTTGGTATTTGAAATGGGGAAGATTGGCTTGGGAAAACGTTCACATCGGAATTATTACTATTATTTCATTATAAAATTACTTATAATCGTACTACTGTTTTATAATCGTACAACCTCGAAGTCTTTCGAAGAGAGATGTGGTAAATGGATTAGAAGAGCATGACATTCACCGTTGTATTGAAAATTTATGGTGGGGTTACGCCAACTTCTTAACAGGCCGTACCAATATCCGCAGCTGGTTTCCAAGGTGAAGAGTCTCTAGTCGATAGAATAATGTAGGTAAGGAAAGTCAGTAAATTAGATCCGTAACTTCGGAATAAGGATTGGCTCTGAAGATCGAGAGAGTCGGACTTGATTTGGAAGCAATATGGTTTATGTACTCGTTCTGGGTATATAGAAATGATTGCATTTTGTTCCTCGGATAATAGCTTATGTAGTCGATTGTGGAATTTTCTTGCAAAAAATCTTAAGTTATATTTAATCAGTAAACTCTTTTGAGTTGTAATGACAACAAGCAATTCAGAACTGGCACGGACTTCGGGAAGCCGACTATCTAATTAAAACAAAGCATTGTGATGGCCCTAACGGGTCTAAATGTCAAAGTGAAGAAATTCAAGTAAGCCCGGGTAAACGGCGGGAGTAACTATGGCTGAACAAACTAGTTACTTCCTCGTTGTTCATTTTAAATGGGCTTGACATTTTAAATGGGCCCCCAAGGTCAACCCTAATACTGTACTGGCTGGCGGTGCCAGTGTGGGAGAGACATTACATCACGAGTCTGTTTAAACAGCCTGAACAGTCTCAGATCTGCATCCAATGTGATGCTCTGGAGATACCAGAGGAGGATTTCGATCCGTGGTATCTTACTCTGATCGGCGGTGGTTCGATCTCATCCTTTATTGGGTTCGGGCTCTGCGGCGAGAAGTAACTTCCTCTCTCTTTAGGTAGCCAAATGCCTCGTCATCCAATTAGCGAGGCGCATGAATGGATTAATGAGATTCTTACTACCTCTATCTACTATCTACCGAAACCACAGCCAATAGAACGGACTTTGAATAATTAGCGGGGAAAGAAGACCCTGTTGAGCTTGACTCTAGTCTGGCATATAGTGACATGTCTACCGGGCGAAATCAAAATATTAAGCTCGCACTGATGTGGTTAAGGATTCTTCAATCAGCTGACTATAATATAAATGCTATTGACCGCAAATTTGTATTGTCGGGCCATTCGTTTCCTTCAAACGACTGAGATTTTGGAGTAGTGTAACAGCAGTAGTAACAGCATTAAAGAAAAAGGATCATACTGCTCAACCCTATTATAATGTAATAAAGACGCCGAAAAAAAATTTTGAAGGAACTAAAAAGAGAAAATTTGGTCTCACCCAAATCGCTAGAAGAGGCAATGTCAAACAGCAAAAAAAAAAATACAGACGGAGAAATTATAAACTGGTTGAAATTATGCCGGATGAGGTTTAAAAGGGACGAACCCCACAAAATTGTTTACAAAACTAGTATGGAAGAAAATGTTCTATTATATATAATAATTGTTTTATTTGGAAAAAAAGGAAGACCTAAAAACCTCGGCAAAATTACTATTTTACCGCTGTATAATACTTCAAGACCTATGTGGAGGTTATATTTTTATTCAATATTGTTTTCTTACCTCCGTCCTTCTAGGGTGGACGTCTGTTCCAGCTGGAGATGTGAGGGTAGCGTAATGGATGTTCCCCGCCTCTTTACTGGGACCCTCCCCGATGAGTCGATCTCCTAACGCAAGTTCCTTCCAAATTGATTGTTTCTGGATTTTGATTTTTTCGGCGAACGGGGTAATAAAAAACAATGGGTTCTCGGAGTTTAAAGTATTACTTTATTTTATTTTATTTGTCTTTAAAATATTTGAGCGCAACTTCGGCCCTCTGGATTCCAACTGATCTCGAATTAACAAAAAAAAAAAAAAAAAAAAAAAAATGGGGTGGCGAGAGGCTGACTTTAGGGAGACAAGGACAAATGTGTCCTTCATCTTGTCTCTGGCTTCTGATCATCTTGCGATAAGCAGAATCACCCACATCCGTGAAGATGTTGGGCTCGGTCTCAAGATATCTGAAAAGAAAGGGGAAGGACGTATCTAAGGATAGTGTGGAGAGGGTTAGTTCAATTGTTCTCTAACTACCCCAGATGGTGGGAAAGAATTCGTACAAGACCGGTCTTTGGCGTGACTGATCTCGAAATACAAATGTGGCGCCCTTTTATACTCTGGGTCATCGGGATTTGTCAAATTTTATTTAAAAATTCCAAGAAGTACAAACAAGATTTTGTGTGCTTCAGTTGGAATAGGATTCGGGGAAGTTGATAGGAATTTATTTGAGTTCCTGGAAGGGGAAATCATGAAATGCATTTAGAGTTAAGTATTTGATGATGATAGGATTATTAGGAATTGAATCAATGTACGACAAATGGATTTGGGTTTAATTTTGTCGTGCATATGAGTCAATTGGGGAAACATGATTTGGATTATGTGTAAGGGTGAGGTAATTAGGAATTGTAGCAATGTGCGACGAATTAACTTTTGGTTTAATCTGTCGCTCAATAATTCACTATGGGATATGGTTAAGGTTATAGGAGATAATGGGGATTGGATGGAAGTAGTGATTTAGGATCACTACACCTATAACAAAAGAGAAATACAAGGATATGATGACTTTATTGGCTTACATTCCACCTATTTACTATGAATACTTCGCTATGCTAACAGTAAAAGAGAAATAATTTTAACAAAAATACGGACTTAGACTTACTCTTGTTTTTATTTCTTATAATATGATATTTTTGAAAGTGGTAAAAGTCCATTTGGAGCTAAGAAAATCATTAATTTTTTTAAATAATTTTAATTGAGTCGATTTAAGATCGCCAACGAGACAGCACGTGCGCTTCTGCCTCGTGATCCGTACCATCGATCCATTGTGCAATCCATATTGAGAATCTTAAATATACGCAAGATACGCAATTGCACTATCGGTTCGCGCGAGAAGTCTTACTGTGGGATCCTAAACAAACAAACGGATCTTCCCACACGCGTCCAAGTGCAGTGCAAAATTATCTCTGCGATCCAAGGCAAATAAAGGGATGCCGACACACGCGTATTAGTGCTGCGGAAAGCGCAACGATATACACACGAGTTCTGTGCAGTGTGGGAAAACTCTCTACTCATTCCATCCTTTGTGGCTGTTTTCCTTTTTTTCGCACCTCTGTTTGCGTCCCTCAGGCATCGATACTCTCGATTGATTTATAATCTTTGGAGAGTTTTTGGTGCCTGAGTGGCATAATGCTCGTCATGGAGGGGATGTGACCTGGATTTCGGGATGGATCTAGTCGGTCACCTACTACCAGGGCATAGCACCTGTAGTGGTTGCTTTCGCTTATCTATTGCTGGTCACGACTTGCATCCTTTCCCGAGGCGGTTCGGGTCTTGAGATGCAATATCTCTTCTGTGTCTGCGCACGTTTCTAACCAGAAACCAACTAACCTTGCACTTAGCGAAACCCAGGTAATTATTAATACAGATATTTCCGATTTTAATCTACGTGGATATAACTTAGTGCCTCTGTTCTTTCCACATCGCGGTATAGGCTTATACATACGAAGTGATATTGCTTATCAGCTTCTGCCACAACATGGACCCTGCTCCAATCCAGAATTTAATTTCTCGTGGCTAAAACTTCACATTCGTAGGCATATCATAGAACCCCAAATTTGGATAGAAACGCATCATTTAACGAATTTGATGCTCTGTCCGATTCTATCGATAGGATCTTGATCCTTTAATCCGCACACAGAAATCGTTATTGCGGGTGATTTCAATGTGCACAACTCTCGGTGGCTTCGCTACTCTGGACACACAGCACCTAAGGTCAATATGTTCAGCTCTCTGCCGAGTCAAATAATTTAACTCAACTCGTCAATGAGCCAACACGGGTACCAGATATAGATCGACTTTCCGCCATCACACTGGACCTGTTTCTCACCTGCCACCCAAACAAATACACAATTGAAGTTTCTTCCCCCTTGGGAACTTCAGACCACTGTGTCGTGTCAGCTAAATTTCCTCTAACCAATAGCAACCCTAACGATAAAACTTACCGAAGAACAGTATGGTTCTATGAGTAAGCCAACTGGGAAGGTCTGACCGACTTTTTTGGGAGGTTAAATTGGTCGTTATTCTTCCTCAATAATGATGTTGACTCTATAGCGGACTCATTGACAAACACGATTCTACTTGGTATGCGAAACTTTATTCCACACAGGGTAAAGAGTATCAAACCCCAGAGAAATATGTGGTTCGATTCCGGGTGCAGAGAAGCCATTAAGGCTAAAGAGTTGAGTTTCCGGTTATATAAATCAAACAATACTGAGGATCACCGGAAAAGATTCAAGAGACCTATAAATGACTGCAATGCACATATTCAATGCGCCAAGTTCTTGCATGACCCGAGATTGAGACAAAAAATACTACACTCTCCTACAGGTAGTAGAAGCTTCTGGGCATTCGTGAAAAACATTCAAATTTCAATCTCTTCATCCATTCCTTAGCTTATAGTCGATGACAGACCAGTCACCACTGTAATAGAGACAGCGAATCTGCTTGCTGCACATCTTGCAGCCAACTCAACGCTGCCTGATAGATACCACATCACTTCCGCCTCAACTTGAGCATAAGCAGCACACCATGAGCCAGATTCACTTTCGAACGTGTACCGTTGCCCACGCACTCAAAGAACTAAACGCAAACAAATCCTCTGGTCACGCAATCCTCTTGAAGAGATGTTCCTCTTTACTCGCTAAACCACTGCGGAAACTCTTCCATTTGTCTTATTCTACTGGTCGTTTCCCAAATAGATGGAAGTCAGCCAACATTCAGCCAATTCCCAAAAAGGGCGACGAATCATCCCTTTCTTCTTATCGACCCATAGCACTTACTTCTATTCTCTCCAAGGTAATGGAATCACTTATCAACTGTCAACTTTCGAAATATCTCGAATCAAATGACCTCTTCGAAGAGAGTCAATATGGTTTTCGTAGCAATCGGTCCACAGGAGATCTGATGGCGTACCTTACCGAAAAGTGGAGCCATTCCATCCACTACTTCGGTGAAAGCAAGGTAGTCGCATTGGATATTTCAAAAGCCTTCGACAGAGTTTGGCATCCAGCCCTTTTGTCAAAATTGCATTGCTATGGAGTGGACAATTCCCTGATCCAATGGATAAGAGACTACCTTTTTGGCCGTTAAATTCAAATGGTTCTTGATGGTTTCAAATGTGCCTCCCATCAAATGAATGCAGGTGCTCCCCGGGGTTCGGTACTCTCACCCACTCTCCTCCTCATCTTTATAAATAATCTCTTGTCAATTACTCATAACCCAATTCACTCGTTTGCTGATGATAGGAAGTTGAGTTTCTCATACTCATATGAACACACAAACTCTTCGAACGTCACTACCAACCAGAAACTTATGCTTGATACATTGAATTCAGACCTCAACAAGATATATCAGTGGGGATTATCTAACTGAGTAGAATTGAATGCCTTATAAACTCAGTGCTGCCTCTTGCGGTTAAAGGCGAACCCCAAAGTAAATATACTGTCGATGAATAGCACTTGCATCGACGAAGCCAGGAAACTATCAATCCTCGGCACTAAAATTAATTCGACTCTTGACTAGAGCGACGACATTTTTAAAGCTGGAAAAAGTGCAGCCAAATGCATGGGGTTCCTTAAAAGATACAAATGAGACTTCACTCTATCCAACCTGGCCACTATTTACAAGGCGTATATTCAAAAATGGAGTTTAACTCCCATATTTGGTCAGGCGCATCCAAAACTCCACTACACGTGCTCGATAGGATGCAAAAACCGCCAGTGAAGTTTATTGGGGACTCAGACGTTAGTCGATCAATTTCGTCGTTAGAACACAGGCGCAACGTATCATGCCTATCTCTTTTCTATGGGTATTGCCACGGACGTTGCTCAACTGAATTTGCTGAATATGTGCCACCCGTTCAGATATTTTCCCGCGATACCCGTCAATCTATGAATGCGCATCAGTTCACGTTGAAAGTGGACTTCAGGCGCACAAATAAACATAGAGAGCCATTCTTTAGCCGAACCACACGAATGTGGAATGTTTTACCTGATCATATGTTTCCTCGTCGTTGTGATGTCCAGACATTCAAGACAAATATACATCGACACCTCCTTTCCTCGTCCTCTTCCTCTCCATCCGCTCGCACTGTGCTCTGACATTTAAGGGTACTTCAAAACTCCCCTTTTGTGCGCGCGTTAGTGTAAAAAGAAAAAGTACTATTATTTCATAATAAAATTGATAAGGTGTATAGTGTTAAGAACATCACTCGAGTAGCTTAACGTTTGCCAACATTTGTAAATTAACTCAATTGAAAACCCTTAAATATGTCGATACATTAAAAAATGGACTTATTATTATTTATTGGCCTGTAGGAACCCGGAAGTTCATGGACTTATACCGCTTTCAAAAATAACAGCCCATTTCTCAATTTAACTCTAAAGTTTATATCCCTTTTTTAGAATTGGCCACTGGAAGGTGTTAAACAGGGCATGCAAAGCAGTTCACACTAACAGTCAATTTAGGAGGGACAGACAAACACTGGGAATCGTTCTTCAGTCGAATTACACGAGCTCTGTGCTAGATTATGTGTTTACTCGCGGCTGCAACCCTCAGACATTTAAGACTAATAGGGTTCCAACACACTCTTCTTAATCTTCTACCCCTTCTTAAGATCGTACTATGCATAGTATTTAGGGGCACTAACAAACGTTTTTGTGTGCGTATTAAAAAACTCATAAAGCTACAATACTTTGTTAACTTTTTTTTACGAAAATCTGTTTATTTAACATCATTATTTGTTACCTATTGCGGATTCGCATTAGAAACAACCGGCGAATTCGCAATAATTAAATCTGTGGCACCACTCGAACAATATGTGGCATCACCTTTGTCAGCAATCAGCTGACATTTATGAATTCTGTTGGTTGTCATTTGACAACCATTTTTACTTTTTATATTTCTTCTTCGTTAACTAACCTAAGCAATCGGATGTATAGTCAAATTAATCCATAAAAATCGATGTACTCGTGGGAAATAAAAGTAAATCCTAAAATCAATAAAGCGACCATCGAGGCATTATTTCGATTTGGAAGATTCTTTCTGTGATTGCGGCAGACAATTGAAGGTATTCTTTTTCCCATTTCACACATTTGGTTTTTAGCCTATTGTAGAACAAATACCGTGTGCTGGTGGACAAGCACAGTTTGGAACATACGATCCGTTAATAAACTGAGAAATCAGTTTATCGCACCAGGGATCCATCTGTTAGTGGAAGGTATACTCCACGCTTGTTGGACACACAATTTTGGATATTCCCCATCGACATTCATCACGTCAGGAGACAGCATTGTTCCTGACGCCAGCCCACAACCCAACAATAACCCGGTGTTAGTGGAAGGTGCGCTCCACGCTTGTTGGACACACATTACCGAATCATCAACTTTCACATTGCAACATAAGGGCGAATCAAAGATCACACCAAAGAGCAAACCAACTTCAAATGTGATCTTATTGGCGTACAATGTGAAGAACAGAACTAATTTTGTATTTTGATGGAACATCTGCTACGTCTGGTATTCAAAATTAAGGCTGTTAGAATAAAACTGAACACCGACGATTAAGTGGATTTCATATTAGATGAAGTTAGAGCGACTGCCTGTTGACAAATTAGACTAACGTGTTCTAATGCCCACCACATAGAAGTTATCTTTGTTTTTATTAATCGCTTTGATCTCGCGCCCAACCTTTTCCATACCATGACAACCGCGTTTTACTTCTCAAGCGCTCTACTACCTACAAAAACAACCCGAGTCCACCTCTGCTAAATAGATTACACACTTACCCACTGCGCAAATAAATAGTCTGACGACAGTTTTTTTTACATGGGAAATCTACTACCTAAACCAAAGACATCATTTACATTTACATAGTCGAGTAAATTGATCACAAAGTTATTGTAAACATCGTCCAAAATAAAGGATCTTCTACGGTAGCGCTTAAGTTACCAACCGGATGAGTTTAGTGGGGAGAGCAAGGTCATAAAACAAAATATACAGTTTCAAATGAGTCTTAAAACACACCGAAATTTTAGCAATTTATCCATACGACGGCATATGGTTAAGATCAAAGGTTTTATGTATGCTAATTTAACTATGCTAAATCACTAGAATCAATTAGACAAGGAATTGTTAAATTCATCCCACAACGACGTCGGAGTATTTTTATTGAAAACGTTCAGACATATGGGACTAAATTTAAAACGGAATGTGATAGGTTTTGACGGAATAACTAATTATAAGGAACCGGGCGAATTTCACGCGTTAAAATGGATGGAATGGAAATACTCGTAATTTAAGTCCGAATTAACCTCGGCCATAGTAACTGATAAAAACCAAGATGTGATTTGTCTGAAGTAGAAAAGTTGCTCAACAATATGTTAAAAAAATGCATACTTAACACTAATAACAAATTCAGTTCAATGTGTCAAACAGGATTTTGATTTTGTTGTTTACGGAACTAATTTTATTTAATATGGTTTTCTTGACTCGCATTAGACGAGATGGAATGAGTTATTCCTTTGACATAGGTGTCTTGTATCTTTGTTTTAGGGCATGTCACTCTAGGAAGACTTTTACTCAGTGTAAATTCAGTATTTCACTTTCGCCATAGTAAAAGTTAATCATAAGAAATTTCTGATAGGTTAAAGACGCGCACGAGAGGTGAAGAACATATGTGGGGGTGCGATGGTTGGATGTACCAACGTACGGCACAAGTTAACCGTCGCCCCACTACAGAGTTGTTTACCAGCGAAAGTGTCCGCAAGCGCAAGGAAAGAAATGAAACACTGAGAGTCGGCCGCAAGAGTCTTTTTATTTCATCGTAGGATTTGTCATAAGTTGTCTAGTTTTTATCCGCGAACTGCGCCCGAATGTTTTTTTTTTTTCTATTCATTTTCGACGCTGTACCCGCGGCAATTGGAAGGAAAACATTAGGGCGGACTTTATTTGGCACGCTGGGGCGGCGTGCCCCCGCGTGGCCGCAGCGGTTACAGGGGACTACCGATACGCGCGTTGTGGTACTTGGAGGACGACTAACTTATGAATGAAAATAATTCATTCAATGCGTCGTGGCGGTGCGTCATACCGAAATTAGGCTCGCTGCCAATTACGAAGAATTTTGGAGGAGTTGCTACGCTCGCATAAGAACTCAGTTCCAGCGAATTCTGGCCGTACAGGCTGGGTTGACTTCGTTGGTTGGGCGTACCGGGAAATTGGCTTTGGGGACGCGAGCGAGTATGGCCATGCATTTTCGGAGGAAATTGGAATGGCTTGGGTGCAATCAAGGGATATCGTTTAGATAGAAATGTTAACCGAAATAATTTCGGGGAAATGTGCGTGGTTTAGTTGGTTGGTAATGTTCCGTTGAGGATTTGGATATGCGTTTGTTATGGCATATGAATTTCGGGGAAATTAAGATTGCTTGGTCACAAAGAGAAAATATAACTTAAGTAGGAAGTTGACCGAAGCAATTTTGGGAAAACGTATGTGGGGTGATGTAATTGAGGGAAATGATTAATATTCCGTTGTAAATTGGAATATGCATTTATTTCAGCTTGGGAAATGGGTTCCTGGTAAGTATGGGATGTATGCAAATGCAGATTTTGCACGGGGAGTTGGATTGAGGTGACGCGCTGTTAGCGGTCAAGATTGGTTGGCATTGTGGGTTGGTTCTCCATGTGGTTAGAGAAACCCCCACAGTACTTCTCCCCCAGTGACGTAGTCACGAAATGATGGTAGGGCGGAGGAGTTTGGTGTGGTGCTGGAAGGAGGGCTAGACGCTTGAAAGATAAGGTAGGTCTTCTCGCTTCGGAAGGCGCGGTGGTGGGGTATTGGAACTGTCCTGAGTGACGGGTTCCTGGGTCGTGGTGGGCCTGGGTCGATACAAGGAGTGGACACGTTGTTGCCGCGTTGATGCCACATGGGCAAGGGGTGTGCGGCGTGGCCCACTGGCCTGTTGTGGGTCGCTTGGAGCAACACGTTTGTTGCCCGAATGGGTCAGGGCCTATCGGGAATTCGCTCGCGTCCGCAGTGACGAAGTGGCGTGTGCGGGATGGAAGAGGTTCGAGCCAGGGTTGATCGCATCCGCGGGGGTCCCTAGAAAGAAGAATCCTTGCGTGGGGTAAGGGTGGTAGAGGCGGGCGTCCTGACTATTGTTTGCTACTCGGAGTAGCGGGTGGATAGTAAGGAGCCGGCCTGGGAGTCGGGCGTCCTACTGGTTGTTTGCTACGCGCAGTAGCTGTAGTTCAGTGAGGAGCCGAGGTTGTGAAAGCGCGTGAAGCCGAGAGGGTTGAGTTGCGGCGTCGTGTGCCAGTATGCCCCTACGGGGCAGGAAGGAATCGAAGGATCGAAGTAGGTCGCACTGTGTCGAAAAGGGTTGGTCGGTGTCGAGCGATGTCGAAGGGGTTGCGCAGGGTCGAGGGGAGGCGAGCTGGGTCGCATGGAGTCGGCTGGTGGGCAATGCTGTGCCGAAGTTGAGAGAGGAGCCGGTTTGAAGGAAATTGTGGATTTCGAGGAGTGTCGCGTGGAGTTGGGCGGTGGCGGAGGGAGTCGGGTTGATGGAGTGAGGTTGGGCCGATGTCGAGGAGGGGGGGCGAGCGCGAGTCGTGCGAGGTGTGTTAATGCGGTGTTGTGCGCGGGTTGTGCCCGGAAGGGGCTTACGATGGTTAATAATATGATTATTTGAAGGCGGATAAAGTAGTATACGCGTAAAATAAGGCGTTTTTTATATTCGTGAGGGAAAATGAAGAAAATTGCTTTCGGTCCGGATATATCTCTGGTTACTGCGCTAGTTTTTCTTATTTTAAACGTATAGGCGGTATGTGCTCGTATAATCTAGCGGAGAGATATACGTGTTATGATATTGTTTAATACGATTTTCTTTGCGCGGGGGCGGCAGTTCGGGGAATAAAATACAAAAGTGGATGGTAAACTTAATTATCTAACAAAAATGGGACGGGCCGATTATTTGCTAGGCGGTTATCTGCTTAAATTACATACAATGTCTTATATATTTATACGCAGTTCTCTTATATATAATAATAATTATAAAACGAAAATATTTTCTTTGATAAATAAAAAAAATTAAGTTATGTTCACAAAGGGGCCCGAGAGTGCCTACGGAATATTATTTAGTATGTTTTAACGTTTACGTTAAGTATGAGTCCTTACATAAAAATTATTCTAAGTGTGAACTTTTGGTACATTGCGTGCACTGGAGTGTTGCATGTATTTTTAAATGTGCAATTTTTTAAATGCGAGAAAATTTATACAATATATATAGCCTATATTTCTAATGCTAAAATTTAATTTGTTTCTATTGGTAGTGAATCCTGGTTTACATTGCAATCGAATTATCGTTAAGCGTATGTGTATCATTTATACTTGGTTTTTGAGGTTGTTCGGCAGATTCAATTAAGGCTAGGCGTGTTAGATATTTTTAAAGCTTAATAGTTAATTCTATAGTAGGAGGACAAAAGGAAGGCCGTCTTCATTGGCATTACTAATGGATAATATATGTTGTATTATACATATAGTGTGAAGAGAACGTATATTTGTAGATATGCGCTGGCATATATATCTGTATATATATTTAGATATATACATACTAGGTATATGTATTTTTTAATTTTCTTCTTATATTAATTTAATAAGGCTTGGCTTGATTTGACTACCTATTCTATTTTACAATAAACGGCCGAAAGTTGGAAAGTACCGTTTATTTTAACTAACCGATATTTGTAATACAGTGCAAGGCGGGCAAGGCCCATGAGACATTTGTTTAAACAATTTATGCTTATAATCTAAGTATGTACATTACATTTACAATAGAGCGTGTAAAATAGTTTGAAAGGAAAAAAAAAAAACTATTTATAGAATTCTTTGCTTTTCTTTAATAACCTGCCGTTTGTTAAAGTTAAAATTGTTTTTTCGTTTACCCCGAGAGGGGCTTACAGTAATTGTAATTTAGACAATGGAATTGTGTATATTAAGGATTCGTGATATATATGATTGCCGTTATAATTAGTAATCTGTTAAAATGTTTAAATTAATAATGTAATTACAACTTTTATTTGTTTATGTTTATAATTTTAATATTTGGGTTAGTACGTGTACAATTGGGCGCTTTACTTGCGAGATTAGTATGTATTTAAAATATGTATGTTCGTTTTGTATTACTGGGCTATTTCTTAAATATTTTTAATTAAGCTACTAAATTTGGTATTTTTTGGGTGAGTAACATTTGTTTTTAAGTTGACTATTTAGGGTATTTCCTCTTTTCAATTTAACGAAATAAATTTTAATCGATTTTTGGGAATATTATTTAGAATTTTAGGTTTGTGGCTCGGAAGGAACTCACCAAAGGGAGAGATAACAATTTGAAGAAAAAGGAAAAAAAAGTTAGAATAAAAAGAGAGAGAACAAAGAAAAGGGGTAAAAAAAAACCTGGTGTCCTTTTGATGATGTGACTGCAGTCCCTGGTATGGTGATGGTGCGTCGCTTCGACGTTGTTCGGGTTGACGTGATTTGTTGGGGCGCTGGTTGCCCTTTAATTGGTGTCCTTTTGAATTTTTACACTGGCACTTACTTCTGGCAGACTGTCTTTAATGTTTTTTGGTTTATTTACGATGTCCTGGTGTTGAAAATGCTTAAATTTCGAATTGAATTCTCTGGTTGGGAATAAGTGTTTAAACGGTGTGTATTACTGTTGGGCAAGTGAAGCAATTTTGTAAATATATGCGGTAAGAAAGTGTAGGTTGTGGCGTTTTGTAGTCTCTCGTATGTATAATTTTATTTATTTTAACATAGATTTTGTTGCACTTGCTTTGGGTTAATGTGCATCGAAACAATTATGTGCACGTGCTATTTTTGGTGTTTTCGATTTGATTGTCCAATGAGAGATATTGATAAACAAAATCGACCGAAGCCCAATAAGCGTATTGGCTGTCTTACTTCACTTTCGGATAGAAAACCTTTGCCGGATTTCACTCAGAATTTGTTTAATTACCAATGGTACTAATGTTTGCGTTATTGTTGTCTATTATATTGGATTAATAGTTTTAAAATGAAATTACATACGCGCATAGGGAAAATGTTGGGTATTTAAGCGTCGCAGTGGTTCGGAAGGTGTGTCTTTTTATCGTGCACTTTGTAATTGTTTTGAAAAATGTTTTAAGTTACGGGCACAGACACTGTTCTAGTTTTTTTGGGGTGGAGGTTGCGTTGTTTTTGTATCAGGGGGGCACCAGTGAAATGTCACAATTTTTACGCGCAAATGTTTGAAGGTTGCTTGTTCGTTTTCGCGGTCACCAGTGTGGGGGTGCGATGGTGGATGTACCAACGTACGGCACCAGTTAACCGTCGCCCCACTACAGAGTTGTTTACCAGCGAAAGTGTCCGCAAGCGCATGGAAAGAAATGAAACACTGAGAGTCGACGGCAAGAGTCTTTTTATTTCATCTTAGGATTTGTCATTAGTTGTCTAGTTTTTATCCGCGAACTGCGCCCGAATGTTTTTTTTTTCTATTCATTTTCGACGCTGTACCCGCGGCAATTGGAAGGAAAACATTAGGGCGGACTTTATTTGGCACGCTGGGGCGGCGTGCCCCCGCGTGCCCGCGACGGTTACAGGGGACTACCGATACGCGCGTTGTGGTACTTGGAGGACGACTAACTTATGAATGAAAATAATTCATTCAATGCGTCGTGGCGGTGCGTCATACCGAAATTAGGCTCGCTGCCAATTACGAAGAATTTTGGAGGAGTTGCTACACTCGCATAAGAACTCAGTTCCAGCGAATTCTGGCCGTATAGGCTGGGTTGACTTCGTTGGTTGGGCGTACCGGGAAATTGGCTTTGGGGACGCGAGCGAGTATGGGCATGCATTTTCGGAGGAAATTGGAATGGCTTGGGTGCAAGCAAGGGACATCGTTTAGATAGAAATGTTAACCGAAATAATTTCGGGGAAATGTGCGCGGTTTAGTTGGTTGGTAATGTTCCGTTGAGGATTTGGATATGCGTTTATTATGGCATATGAATTTCGGGGAAATTAAGATTGCTTGGTCACAAAGAGAAAATATAACTTAAGTAGGAAGTTGACCGAAGCAATTTTGGGAAAACGTATGTGGGGTGATGTAATTGAGGGAAATGATTAATATTCCGTTGTAAATTGGAATATGCATTTATTTCAGCTTGGGAAATGGGTTCCTGGTAAGTATGGGATGTATGCAAATGCAGATTTTGCACGGGGAGTTGGATTGAGGTGACGAGCTGTTAGCGGTCAAGATTGGTTGGCATTGTGCGTTGGTTCTCCATGTGGTTAGAGAAACCCCCACACATAGCACAAAACAGATCTAGTTGACTAGATATTTCTCGGAATGATCTTATGGCATGTGTGGTACATTCGAACCGTACATGCGTGGAGAGGTTACCATGACCTTTAAATTTCTCGGCTTCAAAATTTGACTGGCATTAAATGCCTTCCCTACCGAGTTTTTTGAGGACTTTATAGGTTCGCCACAGCTTTACAAATGCAGTACTTTTGTCGTAAGATCAGATTCATAAGGGATATTCTTCAAAAGTCAAACTGTAATATGCTGTGGCTTAGACGTTGAGTGCCTGACATGGACACGGGTTAACACCTATCACCCACGAAGGAATTCCTCTCTTAAATTGTTTCCAAAACACAAGCACCAAAGCGAAGATAAATAAAAAGGCACTGTCGAATTTCTTGTTTAACGTTTCAATCTCTTTATTCTTATTTCCGAAGACTATCATATTCTAACTACATGGAACAGATAAATGCACACTAAAGTTTGTAAAATTTCTTATTGTCACTCGAGTCAATTAATTTATATTAATTAATTTAGTAAACACACACGAAACTTTCGGTGCTTTACGCACGAATTAGACGTAAAAGGACACCACAAACGTAATTAATCGGCCGTACAGCGGAATATAATAACAGTATCCGACTCCTTATGTAACGCGGCTAGAGAAGAAAATTATGTTACGATGGCGCGACCGTCTGCTATGGAGATTGACATCTGACTCCTGGATGTTGGGCAACATTGACCCAGCCTCTGGGATTGCGATGGGTTTCGGCGCACACCATGGGGGGGGGGGGGGGGGGGGGGGGGAAACAAGCCTTCCTTGGCCCCCAATGACCAACGAAAAACGATTTTCATCCCATTGGAAGGTTCGCATGAATATTATCCAAAAAAATCGGATGTCTTTAGCGAAAGAAAGGGAAAAAGGGAAAAAAGGAAAAACACACATGCCACGGGTCAAACATGCTGATCGATGCATGGGCCGGGCATATCGCCGCCGTCTGATAAGGATAAATTCAATAGAAGTCAATAGAGCCTTTGCCCACGCTGGCGGAACATACCGTCATAAATCATAGAAATTGGTTTTCTTTCTGTTGGTCTTAAATCAACAGACCTCGAGGAGACGATCGAGGTCACGATGCATGGCTGCATATTATTTTAGGATACTTTAATCCCAGAGATGTTGCCGACAGGCGAAAATATTTTCTTGCGTTTATCTTGCCGCAATGAAAAGAGAAAACCGAAACAACAAACGGCGCTTCTCTAGCGCTGCCTCAGTCTCTCCTTTAGTGGACTGTATTCCGGCGCTGGCCGGCCAAACGATGTTTCCTTAATTCGAGGGATTGTACCTCCAGAGCCGGACTCTTCTCTGGATTGGCGGGCGTTTGAGTCTTGCCCAGGACAAATCCTTAATCTACCCGACCAACGAAGGAGACAAGCCAACCGACCAAGGAAAGTTTCAACAACGAACCGAAAAACCAGGTTGCAATAATATCTGGGGAATACTTTGCTTATTTCCTATAGTTTATTTGCTGAATTGAATACTTTATTATTTTGTTTGATCTCTTTATTCTGCTGGTCTTGAACAAGACCTTTTCATTAGGAGTTCCTTCGACGACTCCCGCTGCTCAAAAAAAAACAAAATTGTGGCGAGAAGGCCGAATTTAGCGAGACAAGGACATATGTGTCCTTCATCTTGTCTCTGACTTCTGGTCATCTTGCGATAACCAGAATCACCCACATCCGTGAGGATATTGGGCTCGGTCTCGCGGCATCTGAAAAGAGAAGAAAAAAGGGGGGTATCCAAGGATAGTGTGGACAGTGTTAGTCCGAATGTTCTCTAACTACTTTTATAGAGGGATGGTGGGAAAGAAATCTTACAAGACCGGTGGGTCTTGGGTGCGGTAGTAAACGCAGATCACGTCTTTGGCGTCTGATAATCTGCTCTTTGGTCGGTGTGTATGTTTGTGTTTGTGCCGTCTTGTACTGTGCGTTCGTGTGTTTGGTTTGTTAATTGTAGACCCTATGCGATGGGTCCAGGAATCCTCTATTATAGAGGGGAATGTTGTTGGGAAGGGTGCTTTCTTCAGTTTTGTACTGAAGAAGGAATTGTGGGGGTTTGATCCGAAGAGATCGAGAGAGAGAAGGGTCAAGAACGCAAGAGTCCCGTACAAGTAGGTTCTCGCTGTTCTGAGTGTTTTCGAGGTACTTATATGCTAATTGAAGCAAGTACTCGTCGATAGGGGTAATGGAGGCGCCTTCGTATAGGTGAGAGTTGGGGTAATGACGACCGTCAGGCCTTCTAGAATGATTGGTGCATCTTCTGAGGAGTTTCCTTTCGAAAACCCGAAGTCTTTCCATTTGAGCCGAAGATATGCAGGACCATATGGGGAAGGCGTACGATATTCCAGATCGGATTAGCTGCTTATAGCAGAGAAGCTTAACTTTGGTGTCAACTTTGTTCCTCCACTTCAGGATGTTGTGCAGTTGCTTAGACCGACCATGGCCCCTTTGGAGAATGTGGTTCACATGTTTGATGAAATTCATTTTTGGGGTATAAGTGACCCCGAGATATTTCATCTTGTCCTGTGGTCTAATCGTAGTATCTCCCATTTTTATTCGAATATTCTGTGAATATCGAGAAGTAGGTTGGGAGTGTTTACTACTCAGAATTATGGCTACTGCTTTGGATGGATTAAGTCGGATTTTCCATCGACTGTAATACTGATACAGTTCGTCCAAGTGACGGTTGAGTCGATTTGTTGCGAGGTTAGGGCCTTTGGTTGACGTGTACACCAGGACGCCATCCGCGTAGCATATCTGGTTTACTCTCCCGTCCACAGGGCGGGGAATATCGGAGGTGTAAATATTGAATAAGATGGGGCCTAAAATGGAGCCCTGTGGTACGCCTGCAGCGGCGTGAAAAGTTCGGGAAAGCTTTCCATTCACTCTAACTTGGAAGGTTCTGTTTCGAACGAACTGGTAGATGATACTACATAGCGTTCTACTGAGGCCAGTATTTAATAGTTTAAAAGCGAGACCTTCGATCCATGTCGTATCAAAAGCTTTTTCAATGTCTAGGCTTACCGCAACGGTGGGTTCCTTATTAAAGAGCCGCACGCAGACGTGGTTTTGAAATAAATTGAGAGCCATAGTGGTGCTGTGCGCTCTTCGAAATCCGAATTGGAAATCAGGTATTAGGTGCCTGGCACTGACAAAGTTATTTAGCTTTTCGTATATGAATTTTTCATATATTTTGCTGATGCAAGTGAGAAGCGAGATAGGGCGAAAGCTTGAGGGGTGATACGTTGGTTTCCCAACTTTTGCTATTGGAAAATAATAGCGTGCCTCCAAGCTTGGGGAAAGTACCCCATGTTGTAAGCATGGTTGAACAGAATGGAGAGCTTTATAAAGAATAAGGCAGAAAGCCTTCGCAACGAGTGGTATGACATGTTGTCGATACCGGGTGACTTCTTAGGGTTTCGAGATTTAACCAGGCTCTGTAGGGTATTTGGTGTGATGAAACCGTGACCATTATCACGTGTGTCATCGAAGTATGCACTGTTAGTTGGGTTAAAGACAACAATTGGCTCGTTGAAGTCGTCCAACTTACTGTGGACCTCTGAACTAACGATTGCATTAGTATCCGGGTTGCCATCTTGGAGAGTAAGTTTGTGGTTGTTTTCGAAGGTCTGTCCGATGATATTTGCTTTATTGGTGTCGTTATTGACAACAACACCATTGTGCATAATTGGCCCAGTGATGCGGGAAGTGCCACATATCCTTTTAACGTTTTTATTTTCTGGTCCATCTGAATACCCTTCAGTTTGTTTTCCAATTGTCGGGTACGATTGTTTTGGATTCTCTGTTTTATCAGTGTACCAATATTGTGAATAATGGATCGCAATAATTGCTCCCTTTGCGTAAAGCGGTGACGAAATCTCATTCTGCAGAGCTTTTTACGCTCCCGGATGAGACGAAGAGTGAGGTCGTCCTGGGGGATCTGATAGGTCTTTTCAAGTTTGTACTTCGGGAAATGAGTCTCCGAGGCTTCAACTGGAATCTCGTGAAGTCGTTTTGTAGCGTTGTTTATCTCAACCGTCGTAAGGTTCCTGTCAGTGGGAAGAGAGAATTGGTGGAGTTTATCGTTCAATGTAATATTGAAGTTGTCCCAATTTGTCCGCCCATAATCGGGTATGTATCTGATATGAGCCCGATATGCTCGATAGCCACGAATGAATGTGGTCACAGCGATGTGGTCAGATACACCCGCTGAAACTTGAGGAGGAGTGATTTGTGGAAGTAAGTCTTTGGACACAATAAATATGTCCAGAATTGAGTTACCTCGAGTACCAACCGTGGGTGCGATTATTTCGAAGTTGAGGGCATACATGTTTGCGGTGTACCATTGGTACAGTTTTGTGCCATTTGGGCAAGAGACAGAGTTGTTCCAGTGGGGATGTCTGGAGTTAAAATCGCCGCCTATGATGAAGGGTGTATGCCCCGAGGTCCTTATTAGTTTGCCGATATCTTCGGGATTAATGGGGCCATTATTGGTTTTATGCGAGTGGTATACAGAGTATATATTCACTCTACCATTACTAGCCAGATGCAGTTCAACTCCAGACACCTCTATGGACTCTAGGTGTGGGAGGTCAATAGCTTCATGGCGAAGTCCGCTATTAACCAGTATACAAGTGCCACCTCCGTTGATGGTGGGACCGCCAGTGAGGGTTCGATCTCTTCGAATCATGGAGAAGTTTGGAAATACGGGACGGTGACATGGATGCAACCTAGTTTCGGTTACAAGTACCACGTCCGCCCGGTTTTCCTTTATGAAGTCAGAGTCATTTTTTGATGTCAATGAATTTGACGTTAGGGAATGTTGTCTGAAGAGGAGTTACGGTGTCGTCCTTTTCCCAAGAGGCAGCGACTCGTTTTAAGAGGATTGTCCTGGACTTTTTGTCGGCCGGAGTGAAGGTGTAATAATTCACCTCCTTGGCCTTAAGGTTGTCGTTAACCTTGCAATAGGATTCCCTATCGTAGGTCACGATTTTGTTCAGGGATGGACTTAAGGTCTTTGCCTTGAAGTTAGAGATCCCTAGTCGGTTCATGTCACCGACGAAATTTTTTAAATTGAGGTCTCGTGCAAAGACCCCGAGTTGCTGCTGCTTCTTAGAGATGGGTGGGCGGACCACGTCCTCTGGCTGGACAGTGTTGGGAACGCAAGCGGCCTTTGGTTTTGGATTGACCACTGGAGTTGGCCTCGGAGGGCAAGACTCCTGCGGAGGCACGATTTTCGGGTAGTTTTGAGTTATCGTGGGGTTCGACAACTTTTTGGGGACAGATGATGATGATGATGGGGGTGGTGTTGGCGGGCAGTCGGTAGCGACGCGCTTATTTGTGGGTCCTCCCTCACAGCTTGTTGTTGGGAGCGGCGTCTTTCGTTTTGGCGCCCTAGATGAGTTTGGGGTGGGGGTACGCGACTGAACGTCGCAAATTGAATCGTCAGAGTTGTCGGTGACAATCTCTAACTCGGGCTCTAGCTCTGATTCTGAATCAGAAGCTTCCGAACCCGCACCGAGCGGGGACGCGGATGGGGCAGCCTGCAGTCGCGACAATCTATTTTTTAGGACCGCGTTCACAGCCCTGAGAGCCTCGAGGTCCTCCTTCTGTCTCTTTATGAGAGCCATCATGCCCTGATCCGGCTGATGGCCCACACCACGAGTAGAGCAGGTGTCCATGTTTTATCAGTCACAAAACATGTGAACAGATAAGCGACAAAGACAAGAAGCGCGCGGAAACGAGGAAAGAAAAGGAGAAATAAACAGAAATCAACAAACAAAACCAACAAACGAAAAAGAAATAAAAACCAACAAACGGAGTAGAAAGAAAATCAACAAACGGAATACCAACAAAAAACCCACAACGAAAAGGAAACAAGAATCAACAAGCGAAAAACAAACAAGGTAAACCTAGTCGCGAGGTTTTTTTTTTTTTTTTTTTTTTATTACTATTATTAAATTTTAAATTTTGGGACTTCCTTTATTTTCTATTTGTTTTTTTTTTTTTTTGAGATAAATGTCTTGAGTATCCTAATTATGCGATGTCTTCGATGATTTGCGCTTGTTCTTGACTTGGTTGGTTGTGGTGCCGATGATGAGTATGCGGTCGTATGATCTTGACTGATACCAATGACTGGCTGTGACTCGACTGTGAAGTATGAACTGAGTCTTGACTGTCTTGTGAACTGACTGATGCGTATGTCTTGTCTTGACTGTGTATCTATGCTGTCTTGTCTTGTATGATCTCCCGCTGCTCCAAAAAAAAAAAAAAAAAAAAAAAAAAAAATTGGCGAGAAGGCCGAATTTAGCGAGACAGGACCTATGTGTCCTTCATCTTGTCTCTGACTTCTGGTCATCTTGCGATAACCAGAATCACCCACATCCGTGAGGATATTGGGCTCGGTCTCGCGGCATCTGAAAAGAGAAGAAAAAAGGGGGGTATCCAAGGATAGTGTGGACAGTGTTAGTCCGAGTGTTCTCTAACTACTTTTATAGAGGGATGGTGGGAAAGAAATCTTACAAGACCGGTGGGTCTTGGGTGCGGTAGTAAACGCAGATCACGTCTTTGGCGTCTGATAATCTGCTCTTTGGTCGGTGTGTATGTTTGTGTTTGTGCCGTCTTGTACTGTGCGTTCGTGTGTTTGGTTTGTTAATTGTAGACCCTATGGGATGGGTCCAGGAATCCTCTATTATAGAGGGGAATGTTGTTGGGAAGGGTGCTTTCTTCAGTTTTGTACTGAAGAAGGAATTGTGGGGGTTTGATCCGAAGAGATCGAGAGAGAGAAGGGTCAAGAACGCAAGAGTCCCGTACAAGTAGGTTCTCGCTGTTCTGAGTGTTTTCGAGGTACTTATATGCTAATTGAAGCAAGTACTCGTCGATAGGGGTAATGGAGGCGCCTTCGTATAGGTGAGAGTTGGGGTAATGACGACCGTCAGGCCTTCTAGAATGATTGGTGCATCTTCTGAGGAGTTTCCTTTCGAAAACCCGAAGTCTTTCCATTTGAGCCGAAGATATGCAGGACCATATGGGGAAGGCGTACGATATTCCAGATCGGATTAGCTGCTTATAGCAGAGAAGCTTAACTTTGGTGTCAACTTTGTTCCTCCACTTCAGGATGTTGTGCAGTTGCTTAGACCGACCATGGCCCCTTTGGAGAATGTGGGTCACATGTTTGATGAAATTCATTTTTGGGGTATAAGTGACCCCGAGATATTTCATCTTGTCCTGTGGTCTAATCGTAGTATCTCCCATTTTTATTCGAATATTCTGTGAATATCGAGAAGTAGGTTGGGAGTGTTTACTACTCAGAATTATGGCTACTGCTTTGGATGGATTAAGTCGGATTTTCCATCGACTGTAATACTGATACAGTTCGTCCAAGTGACGGTTGAGTCGATTTGTTGCGAGGTTAGGGCCTTTGGTTGACGTGTACACCAGGGCGTCATCCGCATAGCATATTTGGTTTACTCTCCCGTCCGCGGGGCGGGGAATATCGGAGGTGTAAATATTGAATAAGATGGGGCCTAGAATGGAGCCCTGTGGTACGCCTGCAGCGGCGTGAAAAGTTCGGGAAAGCTTTCCATTCATTCTAACTTGGAAGGTTCTGTTTCGAACGAACTGGTAGATGATGCTACATAGCGTTCTACTGAGGCCAGTATTCAGAAGTTTAAAAGCGAGACCTTCGATCCAAGTCGTATCAAAAGCTTTTTCAATGTCTAGGCTTACCGCAACGGTGGGTTCCTTATTAAAGAGCCGCACGCAGACGTGGTTTTGAAATAAGTTAAGAGCCATAGTGGTGCTGTGCGCTCTTCGAAATCCGAATTGGAAATCAGGTATTAGGTGCCTGGCACTGACAAAGTTATTTAGCTTTTCGTATATGAATTTTTCATATATTTTGCTGATGCAAGTGAGAAGCGAGATAGGGCGAAAGCTTGAGGGGTGATACGTTGGTTTCCCAACTTTTGCTATTGGACAAATAATAGCGTGCCTCCAAGCTTGGGGAAAGTACCCCATGTTGTAAGCATGGTTGAACAGAATGGAGAGCTTTATAAAGAATAAGGCAGAAAGCCGTCGCAACGATTGGTATGACATGTTGTCGATACCAGGTGACTTCTTAGGGTGTCGAGATTTAACCAGACTCTGTAGGGTATTTGGTGTGATGAAACCGTGACCATTATCACGTGTGTCATCGAAGTATGCACTGTTAGTTGGGTTAAAGACAACAATTGGCTCGTTGAAGTCGTCCAACTTACTGTGGACCTCTGAACTAACGATTGCATTAGTTTCCGGGTCGCCATCTTGGAGAGTGAGTTTGTGATTGTTTTCGAAGGTCTCTCCGATGATATTTGTTTTATTGGTGTCGTTATTGACAACAACACCATTGTGCATAATTGGCCCAGTGATGCGGGAAGAGCCACATATCTTTTTGACATTTTTATAAACGTTCTGGTCCATCTGAATACCCTTCAGCTTGTCTTCCAATTGTCGGGTACGATTGTTTTGGATTCTCTGTTTTATCCGTGTACCAATATTGTGAATAATGGATCGCAATAATGGCTCCCTTTGCGTAAAGCGGTGACGATATCTCATTCTGCAGAGCTTTTTACGCTCCCGGATGAGACGAAGAGTGATGTCGTCATGGGGAATCTGATAGGTCTTTTCAAGTTTATACTTCGGGACATGAGTCTCCGAAGTTTCAACTAGAATCTCGTGAAGTCGTTCGCGGCGTTGTTTATCTCAACCGTCGTTAGGTTCCTGTCAGTGGGAAGAGAGAATTGGTGGAGTTTATCGTTCAATGTAATATTGAAGTTGTCCCAATTTGTCCGCCCATAATCGGGTATGTATCTGATATGAGCCCGGGATGCTCGATAGCCACGAATGAATGTGGTCACAGCATTGTGGTCAGATACACCCGCTGAAACTTGAGGAGGAGTGATTTGTGGAAGTAAGTCTTTGGACACAATAAATATGTCCAGAATTGAGTTACCTCGAGTACCAACCGTAGGTGCGACTATTTCGCAGTTGAGGGCATACATATTTGCGGTGTACCATTGGTACAGTTTTGTGCCATTTGGGCAAGAGACAGAGTTGTTCCAGTGGGGATGTCTGGAGTTAAAATCGCCGCCTATGATGAAGGGTGTATGCCCCGAGGTCCTTATTAGTTTGCCGATATCTTCGGGATTAATGGGGCCATTATTGGTTTTATGCGAGTGGTATACGGAGTATATATTCACTCTACCATTACTAGCCAGATGCAGTTCAACTCCAGATACCTCTATGGACTCTAGGTGTGGGAGGTCAATAGCTTCATGGCGAAGTCCGCTATTAACCAGTATACAAGTGCCACCTCCGTTGATGGTGGGACCGCCAGCGAGGGTTCGATCTCTTCGAATCATGGAGAAGTTTGGGAATACGGGACGGTGACATGGATGCAACCTAGTTTCGGTTACAAGTACCACGTCCGCCCGGCTTTCCTTTATGAAGTCAGAAACTATCATACGCTTGGAATGCGAAACAAGGGAGTTGACATTTAAGAGGATAACTTTAATTTTGGAATCCATTGTGGAGGGTATGTCTTGCATATGCAGTGAAAAGGAGGGCCTCCCTCTCTGCCTCGGTTGATAGTTTCTCATATCGGGGTCGGATATCCTCAATTAAGCGGGAGAAACTAAGTAGTTTCTCGAGCATTGAAGATTGCCCCCTCGGAGGCTTTTGCACCACCGCTTGAATTTGAGGCGTCGTGTTGGCCTTTACCGGGGCTCGGTTAGGGACTTGAATATGTTTTTGAGGGGGAGGAGTTGAAAGGGTTTTTGTATTCCTTGCCTGCTGACCCCTAAGCATGTCGGCAAATGTGAATCCATTTTGGATGAGGTTTTGTGTGGCCTGTTTTCCGAAGTCTGACTTGGCTGTTTGCTTAGCTCGAGTCTCCTTGGATCTTAGTTTAATTTCCTTATATTTAGGACAATTTCTATAACTGGCCGGATGCCCTTTGTTGCCGCAGTTGCAGCAAGTTGGCAGTGTTATTTCATCCTGCACATTTGTTGCCGGATCGTATTTCGCTAGCGGAAGTTCGCACTTGCCAATATCGTGGGATTCTCCGCCGAAGAGGGACGTGGGTGGGGCAGCCTCCAGTCGGGATAGTCTATTTTTTAGGACCGTGTTCTCAGCTCTGAGAGCCTCGAGGTCCTCCTTCAATCTCTTAATGATGGCCATCATGCCCTGATCCGGCTGATGGCCCATACCACGGGAAGAGCAGGTGTCCATGTTTTATCTGCCACAAAACATGTGAACAGATAAACGACAAAGGAGAAGAAGCGCGCGGGAACAAACGAAACCAACAAACGAAAAAGAAACAAAATCAACAAAGGAAAAAGAAACAGAAATCAAGTAACGGAAAAGAAAACAAAACCAACGAACGAAAAAGAAACAAAAACCAGCAAACGAAAAGGAAACAAAAAACCAACAAATGAAAACAAAAGGAGGAGAAACCTAGTCTCAAGGTTTTTTTTTTTTTTTTTTTTTTTTTTTTTTTTTTTTTTTTTTTTTTTTTTTTTGGATATTATGTTAATTTAAATGTTGGGAATTCCTTTATTAAAGTTGTTAAAGCTAATTAAAATTTAGTATATCATACGTATGATGTATTATGAATTGTCTTGATTGATATCTCTTTGCCTGTTTGGTTGGCTATGATGTCTGATCAAGTATGAACTGTCTCGTACTGAACTGTCTCAAAACACTGTGTGCGTGATGTCTTCACTGATGAGTATGATGTGTACTAACTGACTTCCAATCTCGAACTCGTCTTGTCTTGTGGATGCGATCTCCCGCTGCTCCATCGAAAGTGTCCGCCTTATATAGGCCCACAGTCGTCCCCTCCTTTGCTCGTTTCCTGGGATCTGCCTTTCTTAGTGGCTTCCCGGAATCGGTGCGCCGCTGATCGTCGTTTCCCTGGAAGTGGTATGTTAGCGCTTGCCTTGCCTTTCCTGGGAATTCGTGATCCATCGCCAACAGTTTACTTTGGGTAAACGAAAGCCGTTCCCATAGCCAGCGTGAGAATCGTGGCTACTTGTTGTTTGGGTAACATATCCTTAGTCATGACCGATGCAGGTGAGCGTTCTTCGATACGGCAACGGATCGTATAATTGATCATGCTGATATGCAAACAAATATGCGTACTTGCAGGCCGATGGTTTATTTGATCTTTTTTTTCTTCCGAAAAATAGATCGTAGGGCATGCCGTTGGAAATCTGGCTTGCAGATGTGTAAGCCAGCAAGTAGCCCGGCATGTCTTCTTGGACAATCGATGGGTGAAACGATAACGCACAGAAAGGTTGGCGTGTGTTTGGTGGACATGTGCCGTCCCTTGTTCGGTCAATTCATGACGGATGCACCGAGGATAGCTGGGTTGATGCTATGGTTTGATGTCATGGCAAGATGATAATCTTGTCATGAATTTATGTTTCAGGAATGACCGTTCGAAGGTGGGCTTGGAACGGCCCATATACAGGTAAGCTATGGTAATGGTAATTACAGGTTAGGTGGGGTTAGAGCGATGGGTGGTTCTTCGGCGCCTTGAAGAAACCCTACAATCCCGCTACATAAACCCCATTTATCATTGTATTCAATTAAAGGTATATTCTCATCAGTAAGGCCGAAAAATAGGCTATTTTAATGTTTTTTTGAGGAAAGTAATAAATCTAGACACTCGCGATTTTTCAGGTATATTTATTATACTTTTAAGTAGCTTTTAAAAATTTTTCAATGAATTTCATGATAACCCCGAGGTAGGGGCACGTTGCGCCGTAGACCGCTGCGAAATAAAGGACCTCGATGGCGACTGTCCTACAGGTCACAAGATTTATCTGAAAGAAAAAGTTTACTGGTTAGTATGAGTGTGGTTATGGCATGAATCACGAAAAATGAAATCTATCTAAAAATGACAAAATGGCGACGTTTTGAAATATATGTGCGCTTTTAATGAATCTTTTCGTTCTTTTTTTGTTTATAAAAAAATCAATTTACAACGTATCGGCATTCATGCGATAGAGAGTTCAATTACGCGTATTTAAAAAACATTAAGATTCGTTGAAAATTGACTGAGTTATCACAGTCACAAGCTCGAAAAACGATGTTTTCCAGAAAACGCGTTTAACGTTTTAAGTGCTCGCTACCTGCTTTGACTCAGTCGGCTCGGAGGCACATAACTTTTTAACCGTTACGAATTTCGATTTTTCCTTTTAACATGATATTCTAGACAGTTATAGCTATCGAATTCCGCAAAAAAAAAATTTGACCCAACTGATGAGAATGTACCCTTAACATAATGCAGTTATTATTCATATATCCAATACTCTTACAATCTAATCAATATTACATCGTCAATTACCCGTTATATCACACGGGCTGCGATACTCATAATATTCATTTGAATACTCTTATTAAATATCCACCTGGTTCGCATTCTCACTTCCCAACCTGCACGCTACCATATTTGCATTTTTGCTTCGTATTCAAAAACGAGTAATACAGCTGTAGGGAGCGAGAAGTATCGTGCCAGACACGGGCACACGGTTCACTTCTTCCCCATCACTTCCGCTAAAAGTATCTAACAAGTACACACCACCGAGGGAAAAGCACAAACGTCTGACCAATAGAACGATTAGGTACACACATCTATGAACGCCGAAGGCACTGCAACACAGACAAGTAAAAACACGAATTGAAAGGTGATCACCGACTTTTTATTGATTTACTTCGAACTTAATATTAACTTGCTTTGATTTTTATAATTGTTAACAAGGTGAAAACACGACTTCCTCACACGACACGACGCGCAACGAGGAGCGGAAGTCAGCATGACCATTGTGGTCAGCGGATGGAATTAGACTCAACGATATTCAATCGTTGTTAAAAGAAATTCAGCAGCAGGTTCTCTTAAATTAAGGGTGCATTTCCTGTTCCAAGAGAGACGTACAGTCTCTCTTTTGAATAACCAAACCGATCTCATGGAGGAGATCTTCACGATATACAAGTGTGTGTGTATGTCGGTTCTTTTTAAGGATTCGGCCATAAAAACATACCTGAAACTCAAGGACGGGGCATAATGGGCATCCAAGAGATGTGTGTTTGTTGAAACAAACGAATCGCATCTCGTCGGATGCTAATTGATTTGTATTTGCATATGCATCTAGTTCGTGAGGAAAAAGATTCGGGGAATTAAAGGACAAGGGAAATATGACCTGATGCATAGTTCGGCAATGAGGGTCGGCTAGATAAATAGCAGCCGCTCATTAAATAGAAAATGTGATTCGGATACCACAAACGATATGAATTGTCTATGGTATCGCAGGAAACCTATGAAGGAACAGCAATCTTCGATTTACACATGGTACGAGTTAGAGAATTTTATTGCTGGAAGAAAACGGTCGCCGGCCGATGTGAACGTAAAGAAATTTACTTGGCGAAGTTGGGAAAATAGACGGCGCAATATTTATGATCCCTGTCATGAAGGTTGCAATGTATGTAAAGCGAATTATTTTGTTTACCGGAATTCAACTAAGGAAATTTAACTGGCGACGCAGATGCCGAAATTGATTGGAAAATTCCTGGTAAGCTAATAAAGAAATCTTAAGGAGCAGTGGTGTGCGAAGAGAATGCATGAAGGTAAGTTTTCTTTACAGGGACTTGAAGATCATAGATTTGATCTCTTAAATGCGTGCAGCATTTTTAGGTGCCGAATGCGAATGCATTGGCCAAGCCTTATACGTCTTGGGTGATGATTATGGGGGCTTTTAAGGTAAGTGTACCGTGGGGTTTGGCGAAACCGCTACACAGCTAGCGTGTGACATTTTTCCACGATATCATATTGCGAATGCATTTTTTGCTTCATACCCGAGAACAGGTGTCACGCCTGCCATACGACTTTCCCAGGACCTTCAAAGGCAATTGGCGCCCATTTAACGGGGCGTCCTCCAAGGTGCTGAGATCGGCGAAAGGCTAGATACAGTGACGAAACGCAAACCAATTAAACGATACGAATGGCTTAAACGTGGGCCATTGTACGATAGTTGGTTCGGTCAAATGCGCAAATCAATTAAGCAATGGAATTGCCCAAACGCCGCTATAACTTAAGTGGCGATGATAATTAAGAAATGAAGTTGCCTCGTGCTAGGTAGTTGGACTCAATATGTTCTGGGTCGAAGTCCAAGCGGAATGAGTTTTTTTTTACATAAACGCGCGCACAAAAGGGGATTCTGAAGTACCCTTAAAACCAGGATTTTTATTTTTTAATTTACTCTAATCTAATACTTAACTTAACTTTAGCTTAATCTAGCTTAATCTAATTAATATTATAATAAGTTAAACATGTTTTTTTTTGCACTAACCCGCCCACAACAGAGGATTCTGAAGTACCCTTAAATGTCAGAGCACTGTGCGGGCGGAAGGAGAGGAAGTGGACGAGGAAAGGGGGTTTCGATGTACATTGGTCTTCAATGCCTGGATATCACAACGACGAGGAAACACATGATTATGTAGAGTATTCCACATTCGTGTGGTTCGGCTAAAGAATGCCTCTCTATATTTATTTGTGCGTCTGAAGTTGACTTTCAACGTGAATTGATGCGCATTCTCAGATTGACGGGTGTCGGAGTGCAACAACCTTGCTTTCTCCGAAGTGGTAGATGGAATGGCTCCACTTTTCAGTAAGGTACGCCATCAAATCTTCTGTGGACCGATTGCTACGAAAGCCTTATTGGCGGTCATTGGGGAGGTCATTTGATTACAGATAAATCGTAAGTTGACGGTTGAGAAATGATTCCATTACGTTCGAGAGAATAGAAGTTAGTGCTATGAGTCGATAAGAAGAGAGGGATGATTTATCACCTTTTTCGAATAATGGCTGAATGTTCACTGACTCTCATCCGTTTGGGAGACGGCCAGTAGAATAAGACAAATGGAAGAGTTTCCACAGTGGTTTAGCGAGTGAAGAGGAACACCTCTTCAAGAGAATTGGGGGAATGCCATCAGAACCAGCGGATTTGTTTGCATTTAGCTCCTCGGGTGCGTGAGCAACAGTACACGTTCGGAAGCGAATCTGACTCATGGTGTGCCACTTATGCTCAAGTTGAGGCGGAACTGATGTGGTATCAGGCAGTGTTGAGTTGGATTTAAAATGTGCAGCAAGTAGATTCGTCTTCTCTATTGCAGTGGTGGCTGGTCTGTCATCGACTATAAGCGATAGAATGGATGAAAAGACTGAGTTTTCAATGTTTTTCACGAGTACCCAGAAGTATCTACTACCTGTAAGACAATGTAGTATTTTTTGTCTCACTCTCTGGTCATGCAAGAACTTGGCGCGTTAAATATGCGCATTGCAGTCATTTCTAGCTCGCTCAAACCTTTTTCGGTTTTCCTCAGTATTGTTTGATTTATACAACCGGAAGCTCAACTCTTTAGCATTAATGGCTTCTCTGCACGCGGAATCGAACCACATATTTCTATTGGGTTTGATACTCATCATGCCAAGTAGAATCGTCTCTGTCACTGTGCCCTCTATAGCGTCAACATCGTTATTGAGGAAAACTAACGACCAATTTAACCTCCCAAAAAAGTCGTTCAGATCTTCCCAGTTGGCTTTCTCATAGAACCATACTGTTCTTTGATAAGTTTTATCGTTAGGGTTGCTATTGGCTAGAGGAAATTTAGCTGACACGACACGGTGGTCTGAAGTTCCCAAGGGCGAAGAAACTTCAATTGTGTATTTGTTTGGGTGGCAGGTGAGAAACAGGTCCAGTGTGATGGCGGAAAGTCGATCTATATCTGGTACCCGTGTTGGCTCATTGACGAGTTGAGTTAAATTATTTGACTCGGCAGAGAGCTGAACATATTGACCTTAGGTGCTGTGTGTCCAGAGTAGCGAAGCCACCGAGAGTTGTGCACATTTAAATCACCCGCAATAACGATTTCTGTGTGCGGATTAAAGGATTAAGATCCTATCGATAGAATCGGACAGAGCATCAAATTCGTTAAATGATGCGTTTCTATCCAAATTTGGGGTTCTATGATATGCCTACGAATGTGAAGTTTTAGCCACGAGAAATTAAATTCTGGATTGGAGCAGGGTCCATGTTGTGGCAGAAGCTGATAAGCAATATCACTTCGTATGTATAAGCCTAGACCACGATGTGAAAAGAACAAAGGGACAAAGTTATAACCGGGTATAGTAAAATCGGAAATATCTGCATTAGTTATTACTTGAGTCTCGCTAAGAGCAAGGATTGCTGATTACAGATGTTGGTACTCAAAACACCGAACACTCTCGAAAGGATGCATGGTGTGCCTTTCTGAACCTATAAATTGGGTATATAAAGAGTGAGTTGAAACAGAGTAAAACTCAGAGTTGATTAATTTGTTAAAGAAGTAGAGTAAGAACAGAGGAACTTTGAATATAATTAATAAAAACAAATTAAAAGTAAAACCCTTCTTCTTATTTTCAACTCTCCGGGATCCAATTAGCATAATAGAAGCACGGTTGTCATTGACAAAACTGCCTTTTTAGTTCACACAAAAATGTTGGTGTTTTATTTCTTGTCTTATTTGCAATTTTTTTCTTGCAACAAATCATTTCAACGGTCTGTTGTGGATTCTCAATAAAATTTGTTGAGAATTGCCTCGGGCAATTATACTACAATAACATCGTCAAAGAATCAACTACGGGTGGTCTGTGACAACTAAAAACGTAAACAAAGATCAGAACAAAGAACTGATCTTATATTGAGATTAGGTACTAATCGAAATCTGGTGAAAAAAAGAAACAACAATTTTTAGTGTTGTGCTGCAACAGTAATTTGTTAAATAATTAAATAAATAATCCTCTACAAAAAAAAACCCTTCACTCGGAGACTGCAAATATCTCAAGAATTTATGTTTTCCGCATCAGTACAAACACCAAAATCAAAGGGCTGTTCTTATCAAGTGTTCGACAGCAGTTGCGGTTGAACTCGGCAGAGAAATCTTCGCGATCTATTTGACTAGATATTTCAAGAGCGCCAAATTGCCTGAGGGATATTCAAAAAAACAAATATCTAACCGTGGCTATAATTTCCAGTGACGTGATGCGTGAGTTAATCCTTACAAATATCAATTGACGTAAAAAATAAATGATTGTGTCGGCCTCTCGGCTACGACGTATTTGAATTTATTTAATATACTTAATACTATCATCATCATCATCGGCACTGCAACCGGGATACGGTCTTGGCCTTATTTAGCAAGTCTCCCCACCGGTATCCGGTCCATATCCGAGACTTGTTAATTTGTATGTGGGGTAGGTAGTCGTGGCCCCTGCATGGACGCGAGTTCTACTACCGACCCACCACCTTCACCAAATGTTCCACTGCTAAGCGACAGAACGATCTCTAAGGAAAGGTACAACGCACCGTGGTTGATGGTTAATAACTGGCTCTTACCTTATTGTTCAACACTCAATGATCTTATTGTTCAACAAAAATAAAACACTAATTTTGACTGTTAGTAGCAACGTTTTAAATGGGGAAAGTTCGGAAAATTATACGGCACGGACATTCAGTGTAACAATCACACTGGTAGAGGTTTTGTTTTTATCTTAATCACACCCATTTAATTAACACAGGTTTACATCAATTCACTGGCAAAAAGAGTTCATTAGGTTTATTGGTGTATGGCGACACTAGTGTTATCATTCATTAATAGTTCTATGTTATACACTTTTCACAAGTAAAGGAGAAATTAGCGCACTCGACTCTGCGAAGGGGACACGTCCCCCAGGGGTGCAGACACCGGTGCACACCCCTAAGGGGGAGGATAAAAATAATCGATGCGCGCGCGCTGAAGGATGGAAGACGACTCAACGATATTTAATCGTTTTGGGGTGAGTTTTCCCAAGAAAGAAAGTGTTTCTCCCGTGGTGAAAACAAGAAAGAAAGACTTGGCAATGTATGTGTATGTGTGGGTGGAGATCACATTGGTTTTTTTTTCATACACAAGGCCATGGAATGAACCTGAAACAAAGAAAGAAAAAAGGGATCGTGGAGTTCTTTGTTTATGTGAGATGTTACTGGGAAGCAAATCCAGAACTATGTAAGATAAAAGGAATTTATGGCCAGAGTTCAACTGAGTAAACATTAGATGGTAGGTGCATTTGGGATACGATGATTGAATCGTTTGCCTATCGCCAGAATGTCTGCTGAAGGACAGCGGTCTTTTGTTTACTCATGGTATGAGTTAGGGAAATAATCTCAGCGTCTATTGCGCTAATTATATGCAGCTGCTTGGGTTGTTTATTGTTGGGAGAAAAGGGCTTTGTTGTACACATGAATGAAGCTGGGAATAGGCGACGCAATGATCATTATCCCTGAATGGGATGGTTACATGATATGTGAACCGATAAGTTTTATTACAGGGAATTTATGATAAGGTAAGAAAGAACTCTTACAGGAATTTGTATGCGAGGGGAATGCAAGAAAAGTAAGAATTCTTTTACTGAAGCTTTTTAGATTATACCTTGTATAATCCTAGATGCGTAAAGCATTTAGGTGCTAATGCGATTGCATTAGCGAAATTATGTGATTGGATGGGAGTTATGGGTTTTTTTTTAGGTAAGTCAACCGGGGGGGATTGGCGGAACCGCCACATGGCCATAATAATTCGTTTTTCCGGGCAAGGTTATTAACCTTGTGCCAACCTTTCTCAGGATGTCGCTGCATGCATTGGTTCACTACTTGGCGGGTGTCAAAGTAGCTATCCAGGGGTGTCATGTGGAGACTGCATGTCAACTTGGATTGAACAGGGACAAGGATCGTCCTGGCCTTCGCCGGGTTGAAAGCAGAGACCTTGCCTGTATGTTCGCCCCCCTCCCCCCACACTTAATACTATGTTTAAATTAAATTAAAATCGTTCGAGCGGTCACGTATGTACCTTACTCTACTTCACAATTATCTGTCGTTGGTGTTTTTCTTGTTGCTTCCTTTTATACTTGTATACCTTTTATATTGTTAAAATGGAGAGTTGATAACATTTCATTTCAAAGTAATAGACAATTTCAGGTTAACCACATATACTCCAGTACACTCCCCCTCAAGGATACCCATTGTCAGTCATATTATTTATTATCGTCGTTCACGACATAAACACGTTAATATATAAACGGAAACATCTAGATCATTGTATAGTCAGTGATTTAATCTCCTCCAAAAGCATGTTAACTGACACATTGATGGTTAAGGAAGTAGGTTGGGGTGGGATATGGTCAGTTAGTGGCCTCAGGTGCGGTAACACTTTCCAGTTGTTCGTTAAAACGCAGAATGTTGGAGAATGGTTGTATGTTACAGTATTTGAACTGATTGGGTGCCAGCTCGGTGTTATGGTACACTACCTCGTTGGAGTCATTAACCAATCTTCCAGAGGTAAAGAGACTTCTGGTGTGGAGACAATTCAGATAGTGAGCCCTGTTATCTAGAGGAGTTGGTAGTAGTGACGTTATTATGGGGTTGGGATTATTTGGGAGGTTTTCAATAAATTTGATAGACAGCTCTAGGAAGCGTCTATCGAGACGGTCAATATTAGCGGCATTGTATAGCAAGCTGTTATTGTAATACTTGTAAGAGTTGGGTTGTCGGTTGAGGTCAGTGACCAGCCTGAAGCATTTCCTTTCGAAAGTGCGTAGCTTCTCCATTTGGGCTGGTGTTATATGATACCACAGTGGACACGCATATGTCAGTGTAGGTCTGATTATTTGTTTATAGATGAGCACTTTGACTTTGTGAGAGACCGTTGGGTTTCCACATCACTCTTCTACAGAGATTCAGTTGTGTTGTGGCTTTACGTAAAGTATTTTTTAATGTGGGTGAAGAATGAAAGGTCATTGGAAAAGGTTAAGCCTGTCGACTTCTTGTTATTGCGTGATGTTATAAATTCAGATAATTCGTCTGCTGTTAGGAAGGTCGCATTATCCAGAGGATGAGACGCTTTGTTTGTTTCGTTGAATTCCGCGATGAAAGGGGTGAAGGATGGGATCATTGTGCGTGAGATGTAGTCGTTTACAGTATCTTGAAAATTGGAGACTGAGAGGGAGTCGTTTTGTTGATGGATTTGATAAAAGTGATTGGCTAGACAGTTTGCTATGTCAATATCTGATTGGACTGGGTGATTGTTAGTAGGGTTGATAATATAACCGATTCGAGGTTTGTATTTTCGACCCGTTAGTCTGTTGATATTTTTGAATAAATCACGATTGGGTTTAATATTTTTAAGTATAGACGTGTAAGCCTGGTCGGAAAATTGTTTTAGTTGTCCATTTATCAGGGTAGTGAAGAGTTGGATTTGATTTTTAATAAAAGGGGAGTAGTTTTCGTCTAAGCTGTTTTTTACGCGTAACAGTTTTGTAAGGATGTTGGGTAAAGGTTTTCCTAGATGATTATGAGGGATGGATGTAGGTGTGTGGCTGAAGAGGGCATTTTTTAGTATTTGCTCTATTCTTAAGGCTGCTTGATCAATTTCAGCAGGGAGTAGATTTGAAGTCTCTGGCAAAGTATAGTCTGGAAAACTAGCAGCAATGTCCCTATTGACTCTTTTCCAGTTTGTGCTGGAGAAATTCGGGATCGGATTGAATGAGTAACATGGTTCGAGGGCTGGAATTTGGACAGTGGTGTGGACGGACCCATGATCGGAAGGAAATTCGAAGGATACTGTAGGGAGGTTAGGTGAGTAGACGTCTACGGATTTTAGGAAAAAATCTATTGTTGATTTAGTAGTATTGGAGATACGTGTTGGCTGTAATGGACAGTCCGCACAGATATATGGATGGAGTTGAAGGAGTGCTAGAAGATGACAACCGTATTTATTGCACTTCGTGTCGTTAAATGAAGTATGCCGAGCATTCCAATCTCCTCCTATTATGAAAGGTGCAGGTAGAGACTGTTGGATTATCTCAGTGATGTCGGAACTAGGGAAGTTTGGTTCCCGAGAAGGGTGAATGTATACGGACGACAATACAAGCACTTTGTTGCTTTTGCAAAAGATTTTAATTGCCGTGTACTCAATATTATTTATATTGGTGAACCTAATTTCGGAAAATTGAAATTTCTTGTGTATTAGAATTCCAGTACCTCCACGAGGTCCAGTGGTTCGTGGATTAGAAACAAGTGTATAATTCGGGATAGATACTCGGAAGTTTGGTTTAAGCCAAGTTTCTGAGAGGAGGAGGATATCTGGAGAAAACTTTTCAACGAACAATCGGAGGTGTTGTCTGCGAATATTGGAATATATGGACTCTGCGTTGAGGGAAATTATGGTTAAATTAGCCATTAAGGGAGAGGATATGTGAAGTTATAAGAGATAAAATCTGACCTTTTTTTTCTATTTCTGAGCTGTGCTTCAACGTGGGCAGCATCTTCTGTAAGCTACTTATGTATCCTGTGATGTCCAGATTCAGATCGTTACTATTGGATTGGTGATTTCTTGTCATGTTAAGGGAATCCTTGACAACCTTAGCGTATGACATTCCTGGACTTGTAGGATTTATTGATTGATGTGATGTTGTTTTGGTTGGTGAAGGTTTGCTCGTTGCCATGGGTGTTGTTCGCCTTTCTAGAATCCTCAGCTTATGAGGACATTGCGAGAAGTTGGCAGGGTGGGGTCCTCCACAGTTACAGCATGTCACTGTGATTTTCTTCGTTGTAATGGATCCATCAGGGTTTGTTGTTTGGATTGTTCCTGGTTCCATCCCAGGCGGGCTGACCTTACATTCTCCAGGTTGATGTTGCTCTGCACACTTTACGCATCGTACGCTTAGATGACATGCGGCCGCCAAGTGTCCTGAACCTTGGCATCTTTTGCAATGAAGGACGTTTTGTTTATGTGGTTCCTCAATCGCAATTTTATGCGTGAACAGATATTTTATTTGTTTGAGCCTGGTGACATCAGTTGGAGGAATTTGTATGATACGTAAATGCAGATTCTTGTTAGTCCGCATATATGGTGTTTGGAAGTAGTCCAACCTGTTTATTTTCAGTTCCGGACAGATCCTGACTATTTCTGCTGCAAGTTCCTCATTAGTCCATGCTGGATCGATATGTCTTAAGATGAAAGTTGCTGGTTTCAACTGTCCATGTTGAAAAGTGAAAACTTCAAGCTTATGGTGCGCAAGTTTTTCTACCGCCTTGTTGTGATCCGTTAAAGTTGTTGTTGCGATGGAAGTCGAAGCTCCTCTTGTGTTTGTGGTGAAATTGCGGTGGCCTAAGGTACTTTCAAGCATTCTAATTAGTTCTTTGATGCTTTTTATATTTTTAATATAGATGGGTGGTGGTCTTGTATTTTTGTCGTACGAGTTAGGCATTTGATTCCCGACTGTCTTCTTTTGTTGGGGCGATGGTGTTTCGGGGGACAACAATTGTTGGTTTGGATATGATGGGGCTAGTCCGGGGTGTTGAGCAGGCGTTTCTTCCATGCAGACGTAATCTCTGATTTTATTGGTTGTTTTTAGGGAGCGAATTTCCTCGTGGAGTTGTTTCATCTGGAGTCGAAGTGTATTGATATAATCCACGGCTTCCAGGTACTTTTTTTGATAGTCCATAGCTTGTGTCTCCATGGTTGTTGGTTTCTTTGTTGCGCTCTGTAAATCGTCGGTGGCTCTTCTTTTACGCTCTATCGTGAATTGTTGGTCATCACTGGGGCCGTCGCCCAGCATGCGTTACTGTTAGTTTTCACTGTTTTCACTGTTTTATTACTAAAAGTATTTTTACACGTGCACTTCACCCACGTGTGTTACAGACTTTCACAAACACGTGTTTCACAAACACGTGTTTCACAAACACGTGTTTCACAAACACGAGTTTCAACTATGCTATGAGCGAACATCTGTTCGCTCTGAAGTACTCCATAAGAATGACATATTCGCTTTCAAAACAACTGCAATAAAAAAATCTATTGACTGAAGCTGGACTTCCAACAATCGAGGAACGAGTAGAAACGATATCCCCAAGACTTATAGCTAAACTAGCGTTTTCGAGAAACTCCATCATCGACAAGGATATTAAACTAACCCTAGGGTACAAAAACCGCAACCGAATTCCATCTGCAATTACCAGGATAATAGATAAAGTCGACCAATTAGAATTACAACTTAAACAAACTTTTAAGTTTCCCTCAACCTATCCGCCATGGCTCCTAAATGAGAGTGCTATTATAACGATACTCACAACATTTAAAAAAAACTTACACAAACAGGGAAATATACAGTGCACTACTTTGGTCAATTGCTTCGAAATATAAATCCGATGGATGGATCCAAAACAACCGAAAATACATCTTTCACTGTTACATCTGAAGAAGGTGATGTAAAGAAAATCGGACTGTTACCTGAATTTTGCTCCACTTTTACGGCGGAAGCCGTCGGGATCCTGCAAGCCGTAATATGAGGGTGGGCTGAGAAGTTTCCGACCTCACAAATAACAATACATTTTTTCTTAAAATTTATTTTTATATTTCTACATAGTCTCCTTGTAACTCTACACACTTCTCCCAGCGGTGCTCTCATCTCTCTAACGCGTCCAAATAATACACGGCGTTTTTCTCTGCAGAATAACTGTTCACGAAGGTGATTGCCTCCGCATTTGAGGAAAATCTTTGTCCCCCAAGCTCAATTTTTAGATATTAGATTAGAGGTCGTTTGGGGCTAGATCTGGTGAGTAAGGCGGATGGTCAAGCAGTTCAAACCGTAATTCGTGGATTTTCCCCATGGCAACTACTGAGGTGTGAGACGACGCGTTTTTTTTTTTTTTGCGAATGTGGCCGCTTTTCCGCAATATCTGCCTTCAGTTGGTCAAGTAGTAATGCGTAGTATGCTCGTGTAACGGTTTTTCTTTATGAAGATAATCGATAAGATAACTCCATGACTATCCCCAAAAAACAGCCGCCATCACTTTCCCAGTCGAAAAAACAGATTTGCTTTTTTGAAGCCGATTCCCCCTTTGCAATCCACTGTTTTGACTGTATATTCGTTTCGGGCGTATAATGGTGTATCCAAGTTTTATCTACAGTAATTAATCCGCACCTAAACTCGTATTTATTGTGTCTAACCTGCGCCAACAGAGGGTCGGAAATGTTCATTTGAACACGTTTTTGTTCTAACGTGAACAAACGCTGCACCCAACCCCCGAACAGCTTTCTCATGTCTAAATCTTGATTCAATATGTGACAAACACATATCGCCTCTGGTATCTTTCTCACTTTAATTCGGTGGTCGTCTAGCACCATTTGGTGAACTTTAACGATGTTATCGTCAGTTGTTGCAGTTTTTGGACGTCCCGAAGGTTCATCGTCTCCCAAGCTCTCACGGCCACATATAAATTCAGCTGCCCAAAATTTCACAGTGGTAAATGATGGTGCAGAGTCCCCATACACAGAGTCCACACCATACGCAGAAGAAATACTGGGAGACTACCAATGCGGATTCCGTAGGAACCGGTCAATAAGCGACCAAATATTCACAATAAGGCCACTGCTGGAAGAGAAGTGGGAATACGGAGAGACTGTTCGCCAACAGTTCGTTTACTTGAAAAAAGCCTACGACTCAGTCGCAAGGCAAATACTCTACCATATTGTGGTTGAGCTGGGAATTCCAAAAAAAGCATCCCTAATTCAAATCTGCATGAACGAAAATAAAGCGAGAATTCGAATAGAAAACCACCTCTCGGAACCATTTGAAATCTGCGACGGACTAAAACAGAGGGATGGCCTCTCACCGTGTCTCTTTAACCTTGCCCTGGAGTAGGTCATCAGAAACTTGTATGACACCAAGGCCGGCTCCTCCCTGAATGGGTTCACACAAGTGCTCGTATATGCGGATGACGTCGCCGTTTTGGGCGATAATCTAGAAACTGTAAGAAAGCCCTGTGAAATCACCATGCAACCAGCGGAAAAGGTGGGGCTAGAAATAAATGAAGACAAAACAAAATACATGATTACGGCGAGAGCAGGTGGACTTCAGTGAAGACATAGTCAGAGGCAAGATATTTGAAAAAGTTAAAGAATTTAAATATCTGGGAACGATACTGACGGCCAGTAACAAAATGTCGAAGGAAATTAACAAAAGACTGCATTCCGGCAACGCTAGTTGGCACGCAGTCAGTAAACTCCTGAAATCCAAACTGCTATCACGTAACATAAAGCTCCGTGTTGGTTCTATAGCATAATCATGCCGATGGTGTATACAGTGTATACGGATGCGAAACATGGGCTCTCGCAAACCGGCAAGAAAACAAATTCCGCGTATTCGAGAATAAAGTCTTAAGGAGTATCTTTGGCGGTAAATATGACGAGGAGGTAGGACAATGGAGGAAACTCCACAACCACGAATTGGAAGAGCTATACCGCAAACCTACAATATTGAGAGTAATCAGGTCGCGAAAATTAAAATGGGTCGGACACGTAGCGCGAATGGGTAACGATAGATCTGTGGGTGGAAATCGTGACGAAAGACCACGAATTGGTAATGCTATACCGCAAACCTACAATAGTGGGAGTAATCAGGTCGCGAAGATTAAGATGGGCCGGACATGTGGCGCGAATGGGCAATGATAGGACCGTGCGTAGAATTATTGACGGTAGCCCAACGGGGAAGAGACCGACGGGATGGCCGCTACGGAGGTGGGAGGACAATGTTAGGTTTGACCTCGAGGAGATGGGATCGGCTTGTCAAGTGTTGAAGGAGAGTGCCCAGGACAGGCAACGATGGCGGAATCGAATGGGTGAGGTCATGAACTTCCGGGTAACTACAGGCCAATAAATAGTAATAGTAGTAACAGTAGTAGCGGTTAACTGTAGCAGGAAGAAGGGTAGCTTCCGGTTTTCCCTTTTAGACCCGGCTGTGGTGAAGAGTTTGACCATACCAAATTCAAGGTCATCGTACTTTAGCTCTTGCAGCATTTTCAACGGATCTCTGGTTCAGTTTCAGGGTCGACGCCCTTTAATAGAACTGTAAAATTTTTAAGTTTTTTCGGCATATAAGAAAAGAATTCATCGGTGGCTCTTTTCAAAACATTTTTTATTTTAACATGGTCACCAACGTTATATGTTTGAACGGCATGCTTATTCCCTCCCAGGTTTTTAATCATAAAAGTATTACTTTCTACAGCTAACTTACACAGACTCACCACTTCCTTACAATCGACTTCTACTCTGTTGATTGATGGCGTTTTAGATTTTTTGCTCGTTTCCCGCTGCTGTGCTTTTGGCTGATGGGCTACCTTTTGTTCACCTGGTCCTGGTTCTGAGTTTGGTTTTTGTTGTAGGTGTTGCCCTCCTTTTGGCTTCGGCTTTTTTTTGTTGTTCCAGCGCCTCAATTTTTTTTCTCCTTCTTTCTTCTTGTCCCGCTTTTGCTATAGCTAGTTGCTCTTCTAACTTATTTATTTCTTCTTCTTCGTCCTCTGATTCAGAAGAAGCCAGACAAGCGAATGTGTGGTTAGAAAAATGCCCGCTATAGTTGGTGGTAGAGGAGAATGCATTGTCCACCTCCATTTGTTGTTGTTCTAACATGAGTTCTGCAGCTTTGCGACTCATTATTATGTTCCTTATTTCGCTCTCTTTGATTTTTTTTGCCGCTTTTAAATTCGGTTTGGTGCACGAAGAGCATTTTAATAGGCTTATTTTGCTCTTTGATTTGATTCTTTCTCCGCTGCCGTCGGAGGTCGGAGCCCGCGGCACACACACACGTTAATACAACAAGAGCAAACACTTCCGTTCTTATTTTACTTAGTGCGCGCAATTTTTTTTTTCTTCGACACTCCTTCGAATGTTCACACAACACAATTTGGTTTTTTATGTTCACTGCTATTGTCACTTTTAACATAGCAAAACACGCCGCGAAAATTTTATCTATTGAATTGTTCAGGTATTTGGTCTACCTGACGTCAGTTTTAAGACCGTTCCGTTGAGAGATTTGTGGCCGACAGCAGTGGGGAAGAGGACGATGATGTGTTATGTAAAGAACTGAAGGATCTCCTCGATGGTAACCCAATTGAAGATGACGGCAGTGATGGTGAAGATACTGATGCTTCAGGCCGTTCCAAGAAACGAAAAAAAAAGTAATGATGATGACGAGATGGACGACGGATTGGAAGACCACGACTATGACCTTATTGAAGAGAATCTTGGTTTGAAAGTCGAACGCAGAAACCGTTTTAAGCGTAGGCGTCGTATACAGGACGAAGAAAGTGATGGAGATGAACAGCACGGCGATGAAGGTTTAGCACGTGAGTCTATAGCCGAACAGCTATTCGACGACGAAGACGATGTTGAACGCCGCTCTGACCGTAGTCACAGGGAAACTGAGGCTGCAGAACATTTCGATGATGATGAGGAATCGGAATCTGATGCTGATGATTTTATTGAAGACGACGAAGGAAGGCCAAGTGCTGAGAAGAAGAATAAAAGACGACTTATATTCACTGATGCGTCATTGCAAGAAGGTCAGGACATTTTCGGTGTAGATTTCGACAATAAGGATTTCACTAATTATGACGAGGACGGATATGAACCCGAACCGGAAGGTGATGACTACGAAGAGGAAGGTATTAGGGAACATGAAACGACCCAAGATTTCAACCAAAAAGAAATCTACCCAAAAGACTATTTTTGAAGTATACGAACCTAGTGAATTGAAAAGAGGTCACTTTACGGATTTGGATAATGAAATCCGTAAAACGGATATTGCTGAGCGAATGCAATTGCGCGAAGTTCCGGTTGCGCCTGTTCCAGAGGGATCCAATGAACTACAAGATGAGGCTGAATGGTTTTACAAACTGGCGTTTTGTAAATCAACTGTTTCCGAACAAGAGAAATCAACTGATGCTGCAGATCGAGACCGTTATCGTAAGCCACCACATACGGTGGGAAAGATCAAGCAAGCTCTAGATTTTATGCGTAATCAACAGCTAGAGGTGCCGTTCATTGCATTTTATAGAAAAGAATACGTGAAACCAGAATTAACGTGCGACGATCTATGGAAAATCTATTACTATGACGCACGCTGGGGCTTACTGTCAGCTCGAAAGAACATACTTCTCCAGTTATTTGAAAAGATGCGGAACTACCAGTTGGATACGCTTATGAAATCGACAGATGCTCCAATACCAGATGATATGCGAGTAATTAAAGATGAAGATCTAGATCGCTTACGTAATGTGCAAACTCCAGAAGAGCTTAAGGATGTGCACATGCATTTTCTCTTATACTATTCGCATTTTTATTATTTATTGGCCTGTAGGAACCCGGAAGTTCATGACCTCACCGACTCGGCTTCGCCATCGTTTCCTGTCCTGGGCACTCTCCTTCCACGCTTGACCATTCGATCCGATCTCCTCAAGGTCAAACCTAACATGATACTATTCACATGCGATCTCTAAAATGCAAGAGGAATTCCGTCGTCGGAAAAAGGAAGAATTGCGGCAGGCTAGAGCTGACGCGAGAAGGAGAGCATTAGAAAATTTGGAAGAAGGTCAAGAACTTCCACCACCGTGACCGACTGGCAACTTTTGTTAATGGAGTATGAGTGACACAGTGACCGAGTTCGGACGTGTTTGCAATTCGCTTATTGAGTGAAATTAAAAAGTTGTTTTTGAGTCCAGGAGCGTTTAAAACACAAAAGCTATTTATAAATAAATGCCATCGATAAAACAGTCAAAGCAAAATGAAGATATATTATTTGATTTAGTCAACCAAAATGAAAAAAAAATAAAAAGACAAGACAGTCAAAACAAAGAAACAGCAAACCAAACAAACAAAACATATAATAAATGTGAAAACAGTCCAGTGAAGTGCGAAAAAAAAATCCAAAACTGATCTCCAGTGTCATACTTACTTCAGTTCATTTATACTCGTCGCGTACACGTGTGTGTGTGTCTCACTCAAAGAGGAAACAAAAGTGTGTGCTGGCGTGTCTACCGCCGTGTACATACCGAACGATCAACAAAAAAAAAAAACTGTGCTAGTTTATATGCGTGTGAAAGCAGATGTCCCTGCATGTTGCTTCACAAATAAAACGTTAGATCTAACGGTGGAAATTAATAATAATGGAAAAAGAAAAGCTGTGCTAAAAGTGATTTCAAAGAGGAGGCCCAAATCCCAGCCAAACCTCCTTGCCAAACGGCATAAAGCCAACTCTAAGGTAAAAACTTTCATAGAAGGAATGACCACTCCTGATAAGCCACATTATTTCGGAGAAGGGAATAAATTCAAAGAACTGGCAACAGAAGACCACCAAACCAGCAATAGAGAAATGAGTGACATAGATGTCGAACCTGCTCAATTTATTGCGGATTTATACAAAAAGAAAGAGGAGCTCTCCAAAAAGAAGAACGATTTGGAGCGACAAATTAAAGAAGCCCTATCGGAAAGCAACACTCTACAGCAAGAGCAGAAACAACAACAGCAGCAGAAGCAACAGCAGCAGCATCAGCAGCAACAACAACTCCTGGGAAAACAACAAACAGCAGCCAGTAAGAAGGAGAAAGTGCCTCCCATTATAGTTAGCTTTATGGATGCTAAGGACCTAATTAAATTGGGTAAGTTAACATGCAGAAATTTCAAAACGAAAAATTTAAGTAACAATAAAATAAGTTTTTTATGTGATAGTTTAGATGACTATCATAAAATTAAAACTGCTCTAAGGAAAGCAAGTAGTGAGTACTTCACGTACACACCTAAATCGGAGAAAACTATCTCCATGTTACTTAAAGGAGTTGATCCTTATTTTTCCTCCGAAGAACTCCTCTCGGAACTACAAACTGTCGAAAATGACAGTTTATAATTTACTGATGTGAAGCCATTCTCCACTTTTCTCTCCCGAAGTCGCAACCGCAAGTTGCCGTTCTTCATTGTCTCCCTAAGTCCCAACAGCAAGGTCGATGGACTTAGGAATATTAAAGTTATTTTCCACCAAACAATAATTTGCGAAAAAATAAGGAAAGTTGACCGTGTGTTGCAGTGCATGCGGTGCCAACGATTCGGCCACGTTGCATCTAACTGGTGTATGGAATTTAGATGTGTAAAGTGCCAAAACAATCATACCGTAGGAGAATGCCCCTTAGGTAAAGAACAGGTTCAGGATAGGAGCAAACTATCTTGCGTCCTGTGCAAAAATACAGGTCACCCGGCCAACTTCAAAGGGTGTCCGAAATTCCAAAACTCAAAGCCCAGTTGGAATTAAAAAAAAAAAACAACTTGAAGAAGAGAAATGAATGAAGGTTCGTTCTTATAATAACTTCGTTGCATCTAGTGTATCATTTGCTCAAATTGCCGGTAGTCCATTAAACTCAAACTTCGCGGCACAGGGAAGTAATATCACAAAACCGTCCGCACCTAGCATATCATTTTCTCAAATGGCTAGTAATCCAATTAATACAACGGCGGTGGAACTTTCACGCAACGTCGTAAAAGCGCCCGCTCCAGAGGCAAATTCAGACATAAGAGCAATCCTGTTAGCCATACAAGGACAGATTGTTGGATTTGAAAAAAAACTGACTGAACAAGCGGCCCGAATAGATATTATTTATTCGTCCTTGTTCTCAGACAACCCAACATACCACAATGAACTATCCAACTAATTTAACACTAAAAATTATTGCTGTGAATGTGAATTCACTAATCCACGTGGAAAGAAGGGATAATCTAGGTAACCTGCTTGAAGCCGAATGCCCCGATGTGCTTCTAGCTAGCGAAACCAAGCTAAACCAGAGGCACAAATTGGGATACAAAAACTATAAAGTCATTAGACGAGATCGTCCACACGCCACACAAGGAGGTGGAGTTGCTGTCTTAATTAAGGAAGGCCTTCACCACAAGGTCGTTTACAGCACAGCTGTACACAAATTTCAGCTGCTGGAAGCTTGCATTATAGATATACCTTTGAAAAGTCATAGGCATCTATACGTGGTATCCGTGTATGCACCTGAAGGTCCTCAGTGTTCGCAATTTATCAGCGAACTGTATACCCTTTTTCGTAATCTCAAGTTAGACTCGGAAAACAATTATTTTGTTCTGGCGGGAGACTTCAACTCCAAACACAGTGCTTGTGGTGATATCACGCCGAACACAAGAGGTAATGCACTATTCAACTGGTGGCAAACAAATGCAACAGAATATAAACTAGAATTGTACGCTACAAGTACACCATCTTATCCAAGAGGAAACTCCTTTTTGGACTTACTTATGATTGACGAGAGACTACAATTATTATGCACGGGCCTAAATACTCGAAATTGCCTTCACACAATTGGGTATGATAGTGACCATTACGGCCTCGGCGCCGTTTTACATGTTCCAAACGAACATGCAATACTTGAGCAGTAAGACCAGATACATTCGTTCGTTTTCCGAAAAGCACATTGGTCGCGCTTTGATCGCATAATAAAAAGAGAACTGCGCTCCAATGGCGTAGATCCTCCGACTAATAGAAACCTTCGAAATGAGGAAATAAACCATTATCTCTCAACGATGGAGAACATTGTCATCAAAACAATGGACCGTTCCATTCCAAAAGCCGCTCACATGGAGGAGCATTTTAATAGATACAGAAACTCCACTATTGATGCCCTGTATAGACAAAAAAGCGCTCTGCTCTCCCAGCTGAAAGTACTCTACAGACAGTTCAGCGATCCTTATAGCCAAGAAATAAAGACAATTAAGTCATTGGTTAAAAACGATCAAAAGCTGATCCGTGACAACTACAGATCAGTAATTAATGAAGAATGGAAACGTAAAATTCTCTCCATTAAAACCAGTGGTGGGAATATGTTTCCGCAAATAAATAAAGTATTTAGAAGAAAAGATCATAATGACATTCCCTGCCTTCGATTCCCGAGGACTCCCGAGAATTGTCAAATATTGCTGAACGCAGGACTCACCCCGGAACACATCAACTCCAACGAAGAACTAATAGTAGTCGAGGATCCGCAAGAGAAAGCGAACTCCATTGGCGCCTGTTTCGAGGCAGTACACAAAGTGAATGAATCCATTCATTCTAACCTCGATATCGAAAACAGAGCTATACAAAACCATATTTCGCTGCACAATGAACGGCAAAGTTGGCATTCCGAAAACAAAAGTTTCACCACCTTCAGTGAAAACAATAGAGCGGATGCGCCGCTTAGAAATTTGCACACAAATATATTTGTGAATAAGAATGAACTCATGGACACCCTTAGATTCATTAAAAACAAGAAATCCATTGGAACAGATGGTATTCTGAATACAGTTCTTAAACATCTACCTCCGGACGCAGTGAAAATTTACACTACCTCGTTCAATAACGCTCTAAATAATCCATACTTTCCAAGACGTTGGAAAATAGCCGTAGTCCACCCCATCCACACAAAGGGCAAGAACAGGAGCAATCCCGCCAATCTTCCCTCGATTAGTCTGCTTCCAAACATTAGCAGCACATGACCAGAGAGTGAGACGAAAAACACTACACTCTCCCACAGGTAGTAGAATCTTATGGACATTCGTTAAAAACATTGAAAACTCAGTCCCTTCATCCATTCCATCGCATATAGTCGATGACAGACCAGTCACGAGTGCAATAGAGAAGGCGAATCTACTTGCTGCACTTTTTGCAGCCAACTCAACGCTGCCTGATACCTCATCAGTTCAACCTCAACTTGAGCATAAGCAGCACACCATGAGCCAGATTCGAACGCGTACTGTTGCCCGCGCACTCAAAGAGCTAAACGCAAGCAAATCCGCTGGTCCGGATGGCATTCACCCATTTTTTTGTTTTTGTTTTATATCCACATTTATTTAACAAATTAATTACATATTTTACTTAAGACTAAATGTTAACTTCTATTTTACATATATCATTCTTACATTAACTTACTGGCTTACAGACAATTCAGAGATCCAAATAGCCAGGAAATAAAAACAATTAAGTCATTAATTAAAAATCTTCAAAAACTGATCCGTGACAACTATAGATCAGTAATTAATGAAGACTAGAACAAGAGAATTCAAGCCATTAAAGCTAGTGGACCGAATATGTTCCCACAAATAAATAAAGTCTTTCGAAGGAAAGATTATAATGACATCCCATGTCTGCGAGTCCCGCGGACTCCCGAGAATTGTCAAACTCTGCTGAACGCAGGACTTACCATGGAACACATCAACTCTAACGAAGAGTTCATAATAGTCGAGGATCCGCAAAAAAAGGCGAACTCAATTGGCGCTTGTTTCGAAGCAGTGTATAGATTGAATGAATTGGCTCATTCTAACCTTGACCTGGAAAATAGGGCTCTCCAAAAACATATTTCGCTACGCAATGAACTTAACAATTGGCGTCTCTTAAGTCGAAGTTACACTATCTTTAGTGAAAATAATAGAGCGGATTCCCCGCTTAGAGATCTAAACACTAGCATATTTGTACACAAAGATGAACTGACGGACATTCTTAGATCGATTAAGAACAAAAAATCTTCTGGAATAGATAGTATTCCAAACATTGTTCTAAAGCATTTACCTCTTGAAGTAGTGAAGGTTTACACTATTTTGTTCAATAACGCTCTAAATAATGCATATTATCCAACCCAATGGAAATCTGCAGTAGTCCATCCCATCCCCAAAAAGGGCAAGGACAGGAGCAATCCAGCCAATCTTCGCACGATTGGTTTGCTTCCGAACATCAGCAAGGTATTCGAGAAAATTATAAATAAAGCATTGACTAACTGGTGTGAGGAAAATGGTATTATTCCAAACAATCAGTTTGGTTTCCGTTCGCAACATGACACAGTTCATGCTGCGACAAAACTTGTTTCCGACATACAGTGGAACAAGGCGAAGCGACAATGCACAGGGGCCTGTTTGGTTGACTTTGAAAAGGCTTTCGACAGCGTATGGTTAGAAGGTCTGGTATATAAGTTATCAAATCTAGGTATGCCCGAATATTTATTATACATTATCTATGATAATGGGTAAACAATTTGTAGTGAAATGCGGAGATATAATCTCTAACAAGACTTTCCACATCAAAAACGGTCTACAACAGGGAGCAGTGAATTCTCCCATTTTATTTAACATTTACACTAGTGGTCTAGTGGGTTCTCTCAACCATGCAATTGCGTATGCTGACGACATTGTGGTGTATAGATCTGGAGAAAAGATTGATGCCATCAACAGACTTCTGCAAGATGATTTCAACAAAATCAAATGTTTTTGCGACGACTGAAAACTAAAAATAAATTTCCAGAAAACAGAGACTATCCTTTTCGGAACGCCACTGTCCAGTGCATCAAGGGATACAAAACGGAATTGGAAAACATTTTCCATTGCAGGAAGTAATAATATTCCCCTACAAGTAAAAACTGTAGTCAGATATCTTGGAATCTGCCTTGATCAGTATCTTTACTTTGATAAGCATACAGCAGCTGCTCTTACAGCAGCTAAAAACGCACATGCAATGACACGAAGACTCTTCCGTAGTAGTCTGCTGGACTCCAAGGTGAAAATAATTTCATACTCACCATTCATCCGGCCAATATTGGTGTATGGCTGCCCGGTATGGTACAACATATCCCCATTTTACATGGAGAAGTTTCGGGTGTTCGAGAGACAGTGTTTGCGTTCCTGCCTCGGAATTTACAGAACCCCAGAGTCGCAGTGTTCCCTTTCTTGGATAAAAAGGGACTTATTCAAGACAAACGCGGAGTCCCTATTATTTACCACGCTTTCCGTGGTGCCAGGGATAAACGAATTCTCCACGATAACCATATCTCTAATTTTCCAGAGCGCCTGCGTTTTAGTATGGTGATCGGTGAAAGAGATAAATCAATAAAAGATCGATCCCATCCCAACTGATGGTGGATCAGTGATGAAGAAAGGACTACACGTCCCCAAACATAGTATGCCTCTCAGGCGCACCGCTTTCCTTCCCCCTATCTCCAATTCCCAAATATTTTTATTCTTTTTTTATTTTCGTTTTTAATTTAATTTTAATTTATTTGTATTCCTTTTTGATTTTTATTTGTATTCCTTGTTTGTTTGTCCGTTTTGTTTCATTATTTTATTTTTTATTTTCGCGTGTCAACCCCCTATATATGTAAAAAAAAAAAAAAAAGGATATAGAAAAAAATAGAATACATTTAAAAAAGAGAACATATCATGTTATAAAAACAGTTATTGTACGTCGAAAGGCATAGGAGGAATAATAGTGTCTAATTTAGAGTGCTTGCGAAGAGCCAGTAAGTTAATGTAAGAGTAATATTTGTAAAATAGAAATTAACATTTAGTCTTAAGTAAAATATGTAATTGGTTTGTTAAATAAATGTGGATATAAAACAAAACAAGCAGCTACAAAACTTGTTTCCGGTATACAGTGGAACAAGGCAAAACGACAATGCACAGGCGTATGTTTGGTTGACTTTGAAAAGGCCTTCGATACCGTATGGTTAGAAGGACTTGTATATAGGCTATCAAATCTAGGGTTGCTCGAATATCTATTATACATCATTTATGATATGATAATGGATAAGCAAATTGTGGTAAAATGTGGGGACAAAATCTCCAATAAAGCTTTCCATATTAAAAATAGCTTACAGCAGGGAGCCGTGAATCCTCCCATTCTCTTCAATATTTATACTAGTGATCTAGTTGGGTCTCTTAATCATGCTATTGCATATGCCGACAATATTGTGGTTTACAGATCAGGAAAAAAATCGATGTCATTAACAGACTTCATCAAGTCGACTTAAATAAAATCAAACGCTTTTGTGACGATTGGAAATTGAAAATTAACTTCCAAAAAAACAGAAACCATCCATTTCAGAATATGTTTTTCTACAGCTTCAAGAGATACAAGGGACAGCTGGAAAAACATTGCAAGCAATAATCTTCCCCTGGAAATGAAAACTGTTGTCAGGTACCTTGGTATCTGGGTGGACCAATACCTATACTTTGATAAGCACATAGCAGCTGCCCCCTCCGCAGCAAAAAGTGCATATGCAATGACAAGAGGTCTGTTTCGAAATAGTCTCCTAGATCACAAAGTTAAAATAATTTCGTACTCAGCATTTATTCGTCCAATATTAGTGTATGGTTGCCCGGTATGGTTTAACGTTTCCCCATCCTACATGGAAAAGTTTCGCATGTTCGAGAGGCAGTGCTTGCGTTCCTGCCTCGGATTACATAGAACACCTGAGTCTCAATACAGGAAATTCTATCCTAATTAGACACTGTATGACAAATCAGGATTGAATAGGATAGACAACTGCATTATCAAAATTATTCGTGGTCACACGGCAAGGGCAGTGTGCAGCGAAAATAATCTTATCTGGGGGGCATACTACCCCAATGACATGTACCTGGAGAATACGCTCCAAAATGGGTTTATCCCACCAGAAGCGTTCCCTCTCTTGGATAGAAAAGGTCTTATCCAAAACAAGCATGGAGTCCCTATTATTTACCACGCTTTTCGTGGTGCCAGGGACACATGCATTCTTTATAACAGTGATATATCAAATGCTACGGTTCACTAGCGCTTTAGCATGGCCAGAGGCGATCGAGATAAATCTATAAATAACCGATCCCATCCCAACTGGTGGTGGATTGACAATGAAGAAAGCATTTAATATCCCAAATATAGTACGATCTTCAGACGCTACGCTTTCCCTTCCCATTCCTCATTTCCGTTTTCATATTTATTTATTCTTCCTTTTCATTTCCATTTTTCATTTAGATTCCTTTTCGTTTTAAAATTTCTTTATGTTAACATTTTTGTTAAATGTTTGTTATTATTTTTTTTTTAACTTTTTACCTTACATTATTATTGAAAAAAAAAAAATAAATAAATAAATAAATAAATAAATAAATAATTACAGGGAGAGAACTTTTCTTCTAAAATATTCGGGTAATAGGAAATATGTATGATCGTGTATGGCGATGAGTCATATAACACTCATTTGTCTACCAAGTCCAGCTGTGGTCAGTAAACCTGTCGTGTCGTTATGCATTTTTTCCATTGAAGTCTGAGGTGAAACATAACAAAACATCATACAAGACAGTGAGGTAGAACATCGCCTCTATGTTGACCTTACTTTAATTTCTTCATGAATATATTCAGAAGACATAAAACAGAAATGTCTACACGTTAATGCCCCTACCCCCCACAACACAATTTATGTGCTCTGCTTTGCTTGACTGGAGGAGTGTGCTGAGTTTCCAATGAATGTCTATCAATGAAAACCCGCCATTATTGGTGTTGTATATTTGCTCTGCTAATTATATTTGTTTAATAAAAAAAATAATAAAATCTCAACGAGGACATAATTTAAAAAACCCACAACTATCTGTTAATTTATTGAATATACTTACGGCATAAATGCACCCAATATTATGGTCACCCCTAATTTACTTTGCTTTACAAGCCATGTGGTCTTTTTCAACCGCATCGGATTAATGTCCACCCACTTAATTTTAAGCGAATAGTTTTCCTTATTTTTTGTCACTTAGCCTCAAATCTAATCCCAAGGCCGAAGGTAACATAAACTAATGAAGCAATCAATGCTGTTCTAGGAAGAACACTGGTTTTCCCTTTCAGATCTGAATCGGATCGCACGCTGTCGCCAGACCGCAAATATCACCGATCAATCTCAACTTAAAATCCACTAGAATTCTTGATATTTTTAGTCTCAATACAATAGCCAACGATCTTGGCATTATCTCGAACAACGCCACAGAACCACGTTAATAAAAATATATGTTGATTCATATTTAACAAGCCTTGATGGTAATGCCGTCGAACAGATCTGGTTTTGAAAAAGGCGCACTCTTGAAAAGGCCGGTAGTAAGTCTACTATTTATGCTCGATCAGGGTATTTGCATTTCAAATATTAAATTAATATTTTAACTCTTGTTCGTTTTTCTTAGTCTAAAAGTCAAAGGTCAGTTACATTTTGTCTTATATTAACTGAAGTTATTTTACGAAGGAATCAAATTAAACTCAATCCGATCAAGATGTGGATTTTCGATTATACATGATTTTTAATTAACTTTTTGTTCTGGGATTTTATTAAATTTTTTGGCTGGTTATAAATTCACAGGGAACCTTGAATGTCATCCAACCACTGTAGAACCCTAAATGTCAGTTGCTTTAACGGAAATTAAAGTCGAAGGCATTTAGATCCGATTCTGTTGAAGTGAGCAACCAGTTTAGCGGATAAAACAAACCGCGTCGCGACTGATGATTGGGTTGTTTATTTTTCAGGCAATGTTTTTTGTGGCACGAAATCCAGAGTTAAGTTGAAAAGCTGACGGTAGTGAGTTTTTTGACCTGAAGCAAAAAGATAAAGAAACATTCAAGGATGCAGGTATAAAGAGGACGCAAACGAAAATGATGTGGAGAGCTTGTCATTACTTGTGGGTCAATGGGGTTCCTTTTGTTTTACACAGAACCATAGGTCACGGATTGACTTTACCTTGGCATTGACCCACTTCGCCGATTCTTTTTTTATTTCACCGCTGACATGTATCAAATTATAATTTGAATATGTGTTTACTGTTGGTTTGTCCAACAAATGCACAAGGCGACGGCACTATATTGAGTCGTTTAGGTTATCGAAACCCTCGAGCCGTTTGCAGGCAACCTCTAAAAAGACATAAGGCCACTGGAAATGTGCACAGAAAACATTTGATTGATATGTCTAATACCGCCTTAATAATGTAAAGTGGTTGGAGAAAATTGACTTAAGAGTAACCAATATTTAGTGGTCTTAAATCCGTAGATGGTCGAAGGTATCGATTCAAGTAGGTGGACACGATACTTTTAAATTCCGTAATACTTTAGTGTGTTTTTGCAACAGCTACTACAATAGAAATCTTGTACAACCATATGGGCAACACTGAAATCAGAAATACTAATGTACTAGATCAAATAATTCCAGCAAAATTGTTCTATATTTCATTTTTATTAACACCATTTCTAATCATTTGAGATGTAGCTACAAATAACAAGATTCATGGTGTAATACATTTTATTTCATACATACACATATTTAGTGCAAGGTTTAACGCCTCTTTCAACGGTCTAAAATCTCATTCTTTATAATGAAAAAGTGGGTTTGGGGAGCGGAGCAAAGTCACATGGTGCCAGATCAGACGAAGAAGGCAAGTGGGTGTTAAACATGACTAGACTCTTCATGTCAGGCAATGCATAATGAGCCGACACTTAGTCGAGGGAAAAACCCCATAATTGGGTGCCTTTTATTTACTTATTTGAGCAAAAACATCGCAGTAAAACGTTTGGGCTTTAGGAACTTGTGGCGGTGCCCCCAAACCCCACGGTACACTTACCCAGAAACCCCCATAACCTCATCCCAAGTCGCATAAGTTTTGCTAATGCAATCGCATTAAGCACCTGAAAGTGCTTCACGCATTAATTAGATCGAATCTATAAAAAAAAACTTACCTTTTCATGCATCAATTCGCATACGAGGGTTGCCTTTTATATTTCGGGATTAGAGAACAAAAACAAATATTGATCATTGAAAATCACTTTTATGTTTTTCAAAATATTCCCCATGAAGATCTATACACTTTTGCATGCGTTTGAACCAATTGTCGAAGCACTTTTGCCACTCTGATTGAGGTATCTCCAACACATGCATTCTGAATGCAGCAACCGCTTCTTCAGGTATCGAAAAACGTTGACCTCTCAGTCTGTTTTTTACGTACGGGAATAAAAAGAAGTCATTCGGTGCCAAGTCAGGACTATACGGCGGATGACCCATCAAATCGATGTTTTGGGTGCTCAAAAATGCAGTTGTCGCAGCCGATGTGTGAGAGCTCGCATTGTCGTGGTGAAGAGTGATCCGTCTTCGGCGGTTGGTTTTCCTGATTTGTTGGAAGAGAACTGGCAAACAAATGGTTGTGTACCACTCAGAATTGACTGTTCTGCGTTGTTCTAGTGGTGCGGTTGCGACATGTCCAGTTTTTCCGAAAAAACAGGCGACCATTTGCTTGGAAGTGCTTCGTGCGCGAACAACTTTTGTTGGATTTGGCTCATCTTGAAACACCCAGACAGTCGACTGCTGTTTACTTTCGGGCTCATACGCGTAAATCCGCGATTCTTCATCTGTCACGATGTCATAGACGTGTTTCGAAGCACCGCGACCGTATTTTTTGAGCATTTCTTTCGACCAATTGACACGTGCCTTTTTTTGGGCGATTGACAAATTGTGTGGGATCCAACGCGAACAAATTTTTTTGACAGTCAAATGTTTATGCAATATTGAATGTATGCTGGTCCCACTAACGCCTAAGGTTATCTCAATCTCACGATAGGTCACATGACGATCTTCCAATATCAGTTCGCGCACAGCATCAATGGTTTTCGGAACAACAACTGATTTTGGACGACCTTCACGAAATTCATCTTGGAGTGAACTACGACCACGATTGAATTCACCATACCATCGATAAACACTGGTCCTTGATGGAGCTTCATCGCCAAAAATTGAATTAAGTTCATCCATGTAGTGTTGCTGAGTTAATCCACGCCGAAAGTTGTAAAAAATAATCGCACGAAAATGTTGACGATTTAATTCCATTTTTGGGCCGAGATGAATCTTTTAAGTTACTGTAAACAACACAAATAGCGCTCGTATGTCAAAACGTTCTGAGTGCGTATAACCTCAAAAATGTCCAACTTTACGACAGAGCTGTCAATTGTCGGATTGCAACACTAGGGTTGCCAAACCCCGAAACATAAGGGGCAACCCTCGTACAATTCCTGTAAGATATCTTTCTTACCTTGTCAGGAATCTCAAACCAATTCGGCACCTTCAGTGCCAAGTAAATCCCCCCAGACAAATTCCTGTAAACAAAATGATTCGGTTTGCATCAATGTAACCGTCATGACAGGGACCATAAATATTGCGCCGCCTATTTTCCAACTTTGCCATGTGTACGATAAATTTCTTTACGTACACATTGGCCGGCGACGTTTTTCTCCCAGCAATAACATTCACTAACTCGCACCAATGCAAACCCTCATTACCGGACGATGTATAAGCAAACCCATTAGCATCCGACGAGTTCGGTTTAATTTGCTTTACCGAAATCGTATCCTTTGAATGCACTTTATGCCCTTTCTTTGTTCTAGGCTCGTTCTCATCCATGAAAGAACCATGCACACACACCACTGCACCGAAAGAGTGCATTTCTGTGGCGGCCGCACCCTTAAGAGAAAAGTTTTTCTCTGTCTCTTTTCTTGTTTCTTAACCTCAACCTAGGATGGAATTCATTTCAGAATTCTGTCCTCAAGGAGTCCTTTACCATCCACTGACCGCCGCGGTCACGCGTCACTTCCGCTCTCCGCCGGCTGCGGAGATGCGTTTATCAACGGGTCGTTTTGTGAAGTGCTGGTTGACTTGATAGCTCGTCTCACATTTAAAGCGGAATAGAAGACTAAAGTGTTCGGAATTAAATAAACTGCAAGCGAACTTTCCTTTTAATAATTAAATAAATTTTAGTGACGGTGGGACGAAGTAGAACCCCGTGTCGTACGCCGGCACACGACTTCGCTCCCCACAAACTCAGCGAATACACTCAAGCCCATTAATAACGAAAAAGTTCATTGTTTTTCACAAATCATTTTTCCTGCAAAACGACAAAAAAACATATAATGTACAAACGAAAATCAGGGCCAGACCAACATGTTTACAGAGATGGGAGCAGCGGAAATAGAGAAACAACACTTCACCCTACACAACTGTTGCCATATGACTTTATGCTTTCATAGTTACTGTGACACAAGCTCGATCTTGTATACCAAGTAGTAAATTTCTACTATTTTACTATTTATTGGCCTGTAGGAACCCGGAAGTTCTTGACATCACCGACTCGACTCCGCCAGTGTCCCCTTTCCCGTGCACTCTCCTTCCACGCTTGACCATCCGATCCGACCTCCTCAAGGTCAAATTTAACATTGTCCTCCCATCTCCGTCGCGGCCGTCGTGCCGGTCTCTTTCCTGTTGGTCTACCGTTGGTCACGGTCCTATCGTTGCCCATTCCCGCCACATGTCCGGCCCATCTTAATCTTCGCGACTTGATAACTCTCACTATTGTAGGTTTGCGGTATAGCTCTTCCAAATCGTGGTTGTGGAGTTTCCTCCATTCTCCTGCCTCCTCGTCATATTTACCTCCAAAGATACGCCTCAAAACTTTATTCTCGAATACACGAAATTTGTTTTCCTCCCGTTTTGTGAGAGCGAGTGCTTCGCATCCGTATGGAACAATCGGCATGATTATGGTTCTATAGACACGGAGCCTTATATTACATGATAACAGACGGATGCTTCCAGTAGACCTTCCAGTGCGACTATTTCCCCCAGTCTAAATGTCTCTATCCTAAAAATATCCCATTCTAATTACTTCCTCGCATCTGCAAAAGAAAATTTTTCATTCTGTCTGCTAACAGATTTTCCCATCGTATCTGTTAACAGCATGAAATTTCCCTTTGCTTCTCAAAAGCAGAATTTCCCACCGGATCTGAAAAAGGAGAAATCTTCCTCATGATCATTATCATTAACGTACGTTGCTGGTGGTCGGAATCTTTTTTTCTTTTGTTTACGGATCGGATGCCGCCGCTTATTCTCCGATATTTCCGACATCTATCAGGGATAGTATTCGAGTTTATGATTGTTCGCTTGCTAATCAGCGGCGCAACGAATCGTTTGGTTGCGCAAGTGTGCCTTAGCATTAGATCATGCGAGGGATTTAGGTGCTAATTGTATTTAGCTACCCGAGAATGCATCCCTTGTTCGGTTTACTTACCGACATCGGGTTGCTGCTCAGGCTGGATGATCGATTTACATGCGATGATTTCCTGCATTAGCGCATTGTTTAGATGCGATGCTTGCTGTCTTTTTGGATTGGCTTTGCATACGATGTGTGGATGCGTTGAACTCGATATTGGACATTTTTGAACGTTAAGTTCCTTGGTTTTTGATATCGGGTTCAACGTTGTTACAATTTCGTGTAACCTTTGTTACACGTATGATCACCGACTATTGGGACACGTGTCTGTGGGCTCGTGTGTGGGGAGGAGAAGTATAATGCCGGACACGGGCACACGATTAACTTCACTCCCCATCACTAATCGATAGTTCCGCTAACAGTTAATCAACAAACGAAAAGGACGAAACGCCGCCACGTTTGTTCAGATCAGCCACTAAAACCATCGAACGAAAGCTTCGTAACACACGGAGCAAGTCAAAGGAAATACACTCGAAACTGCAGAAAATTAAACGCACTGATTTAGTTTTATTCTTTATTAAACCACTTTTATTATCTAAATAAAGACCACTACTTTAGTTAACGTATATTAAATAATGTCTTTCTTTTGGTCCGGACAGCGAAATGCAACTTTTAATCACACAGGCGACTCGCACGATTCAAAAATACACCCGAGGGGGTGTTACTTTCGCGACTCCGGGTATATTCGTGTATGTAATTACGCGTCTCCGCGGTGACGGAGAGCGGGACTGATGCATGACCGTGGCGGTAAGCGGATGATAAAGGACTCCACGAGGGGGGTATCTTTGGCGGCAAATATGACGAGGAGGCAGGACAATAGAGGAAACTCCACAACCACGAATTGGAAGAGCTATACCGCAAACCTACAATAGTGAGAGTAATCAAGGTGCGAAGCTAAGATGGGCCGGACACGTGGCGCGAATGGGCAACGATAAGACCGTGCATAGAATTCTTGACGGTAAGCCAACGGGAAAGAGACCGACAGGGCGGCCGCGACGGAGATGGGGGGGCAATGTTAGGTTGGACCTCGAGGAGATCGGATCGGATGGTCGAACGTGGAAAGAGAATGCACGGGACAGGGAAGAATGGCGGACTCGAGTCGGTGAGATCGTGAACTTTCAGGTTCCTACAGGCCAATAAATAGTAGTATAGTAGTAATAGACAAAAATGCTTAAATTCTAGCGTAATAATCTTATATTATAACTTACTGGTCCTACGAAGACGCTCTAAGCTAAACATTACATGACTATTGTATAATTTGCCTTTCGGCGAGAGAACTTTGTTTGTGGCTGTATTTATGACTATTTGTATGACAAAGAAAAATTATGAAATATTGTGTCGAATTTTTTGTTTTTTCTTAAAATTTTTAATTTTGTTATTTATTCATTTTGTTTTAATTTTATTTAAAAGAACTTAACTTAAATCGCATACTACCCCAACTCTAGAGCAGCTAAGTCTGTGTAAGATGGCTGATGATACTGTTATTCTACCGACAGGTCTTTATTTGCCATTCAGACGATGTCAAATACTATCTACCCGGTCTCTGTGGGAGATAGCCCGACTGATGCGCAAGAGCTCTTCTTCGGTGCGCGTGAGATCCCGGTCGTAGCACAATCACCCGTCTACGGATGATCTACTTACATGATAGATCAGTGGAATTCCGGATCCATGCTGTATAAGCCCTTTCATATCCAAATCAAGGAACGCGTCTGGTGGGACAAACCCGTTGCCACGCACGCTCTCAAAGTGCAGAGTATTTGGATAATAGAGAGAGCTTATTGCTCTCGCAATATGTCCTCTGATTAATTTGACCATAAAATTATCCACCCTATTTATGTAGGCTTCATTATATAAAGTCTCATTTGAATAACACTTTTTATAGTCCGATTCCGGTGTCCGATATAATCTGAGACAAGTTCTGAGACATTTCCTCTCGAACACCCGAATCACTTCCATCAAATTTAGACCTATGTTAAACCATAATGCGTAATTACGGTTTGAACTGCTTGACCATCCCCCTTACTCACCAGATCTAGCCCCAAGCGACTTCTTTTTGTTCACTAATCTAAAAATTGCGCTCAAATGAGGAGGCAATCACCTTCGTGAACAGTTATTTTGCAGAGAAAAACGCCGTGTACTATTTTGACGGGTTAAAGAGATGGGAGCATCGCTGAGAGGAGTGTGTAGAGTTACAAGGAGACTATGTAGAAAAATTAAACAAAAAAGTGTCCTGTATCTTTGTTAGGTCGGAAACTTTTCAGGCCACGCATGTATGTAGTGCTTAATATCACGCAACATGTTCCTCCACCAATTTTTCCTACCAAATTTTTTATAGGTGTTGGTCACTCTCTGGTGTGCGAAGTTCATGGTAGTCCCTGAGTATTATTTGGACTTCTTCAGGGTTTTTAATTGCCATCACTCCTACATCATACAGTCTCATTCTGAGGAGGATCGGTGACCTCTGGAAGTCCTTGGACAACTTGTTATCCCGTTGATGTAAGTTGCTCAAGGGATTTATGGCGGATGCGACTAAGTGCGTCCGCATTCATGTTGTATTTACCGGGTTTGTACTCAATCTGGTAGTCAAACTTTGTTAATTTTTGTTGAAATTGTGTTAGACGGGATGAGGAGTCCTTTAACTTCAACATTCCCTTTAGAGGTCTGTGGTCTGTATATGCCGTGAATTTTTGGCCTCGAAAGTAGCAACGAACGTTTTTGCTAACCCAAACGATGGCGAATAACTCATTTTCGATTGTGGAGTAATCTCTTTCGACCTTATTTAAGATCCGACTAGCGCATAGGCAATAGGTTTGTGGGGTAAACGTATGTATGCCGACGTACGACACGGATTCACTGAAATCCCCAACGATGTTTCGCAGAAAATTATTCACGAAAGAGGAATGAAAAATAAAAACGCTGGAGGTGTTTGCTATTTTAATGTTTTTATTTTTGCTTATTTTGAATATCAGCACATACACATATAACGCTCTGCTGGTGTTCTTAATATACAAGGTTTTACAGGATCACTTTCGTATGTAATATTGTTTATGAAATAATTAACGTAGAATTAATTAAGTGATGGACAAGGAAAATCCTTTTGCATTGTTCGCTTTTCACTACACACACTCAGATTTGACTACGATATTTTCTTAAACACCGATTAAATTCACACGATCCAATAGTGATGGATATCAACCAGGTAAACAGAAACAAAAGAAAACTAAACTTCCGACTTGGCAATAAAACGTATGTGTTATTTTTGGTTATTTTGATCTGACGCGCGACGTCCCCGATACGTGTGTCCGATTAGTTGAATATTATCTGACTCCACGATGACCGTTGCGTTCAACATCCACTAGCGGCCATAGTGGTGGAATTTCATCGATAAGGGAGGAGCCATTGTTGATGACCAATGAGCGACCGAATTGGAGTTTAATGGGATAGTTTCCCATATGACCGTACGGTCAAGTTGACAATCCATTCGCCGAAGGCGGTGATCAACGTGGGTACGAAGGTGCACAAAAGGAAAACCGAATATCCGGCTGGCTGCCTGGGCATCATAAGCGATAGGGGATAAGTTCTTCTGTTGATGTTATGTCAACAGATCTTCGCTGCGATGGCAAAGGCTACAAGATTTGGGTGCATGTTTATTTTAGCCATTGGATAATGCAAAGGAATGTTGCCATGCAAGCAAAAATAGCTTCTTCTGTTTACGTTGAGCATACAAAAGCATTTCGTTTCGAATAGCCTGCGTGAGAATCGTGGCTGTTCGCTATTTAGAAAACGAATGATTAGACATGACCGATGCGGTGATCGTTCCTCGATAAGACAACGGATCATGTAGTCGGTCATGCAGCTGTACAAATAAATGCGTGTACATGAAGGCTAAATACATGCCATTATAGGCAATAGATTCTTCTGTGACGTTAAGTCAACGGAAAATTTGTTCATCATGGCAAGGGCTAGTGATGAGATTGTTGCTTTAGCCGTATGGCTCTGGAGCACAAGGAGGAAAATTATTTGTGCACAGAACCGTCGCCGTCGGTGGCAAAGGGTCAGGCTGGATGGCTATATGGTTAGGTTAATGTGCTGGTACATGGATATTGTGGTGAGGGATTTGACCTGCCGAAGTGCAAGCAAACGTCTCATCCAGGGGAACCATGGACCAGCGGTTGGTAAACAAAACACCCTCAGTGAGGTACTGTGTGTTTGCTTTGGTTTGCAGGAGGGTCATCATAGGGCATGAACGTGGGTATGATTGCCTAAACAATGATCATATTCATGCCCAAATCCCATGATCGGTTGATAGCCGATAATAGGGAATTGTCGCAACTGTTGCGGACCCAAGGGTATAGGCGCAATATACAATTGTGAACTGGCAGAAAGAATATCGGATACAGCAGTGTCAACAAATACGCTGGCCAGCGTGTATTTGTCGATTATAATTGCTGACGAGCTGAGCCGATAGGGGGGTATTGAATGGTTCAAGTATTATGAACCAGAACCATTCGATATATTACTTTCAGGTGGGAGACCCTGCAGGGGAGCTTACGCTGCTCATTTGTAGGTAAGTAGAAACACTTGCTTGGGAAGTGGGAGACAGGTGAAAGGGAATGGGCGGTTCTTGGGAAATGACTTAAAGAACCCCGACTGGTTGATCCTTACCCACTTCGTCTTGCGAGAGCACTGCTCCCAGTGCTTCATTGCTAGCGTCTGTGCTCAAGTTAAAAGTCCGTGTCAAATCAGCGTAGATAAGAAGAGTTGGTGAAGTTAACACCTCTTTTAATTTTTCAAATGCTTGTTGGCATTTGTCTGACCACGTGAAATTTACGTCTTTTCTTAAAAGGTTAGTCTGGGGAGTATTATCTTGGAAAAATCTGGAATGAATTTTTGATCGTAGTTGGCTAGACCTAAAGCGGATTGAACGTTTTTAACAGTTCTTGGTGTTGGAAAGGTTTTTACGCTGGCGGTCGTATCGGGATTTGGCAGCGCTTCTCTTCCGACAACAACAGACAAGGTATACTACTTCCTTTTGTAGAAAACTACATTTCTCCGGTTGCAGTCAACTAACAGTAACATCGTCCAATCGGACACTGATATAGCAAACTGTCTCGCTGAACACTTCTGTAAAACTCATAAACAAAACGATTTCCTCCCAGTCACTAATTTCCACGACACCGTGAATGAATTCATCTCAGGCACACTGGAGCCATCCTTCCCACCATTCATTACTGAATTCAACGAAACCAATAAAGCGTCGCATCCTATGGGAACCGACACATTCCTAAGCTTTACAGAATTATCTGAATTGACTACTTCGCGTAACAATAAAAAATCTACAGGCTTGGATAGAATCTCTAACCTTCTATTTAAAAGGCTTCACCCGGAAAACTTACTCCCCATTCTCGTTCTTCTCAACCACATAATAAACGCTTCACATTTCCCAAAATGTTGGAAAACAGCGGTGATAGTCCCTATTAGTAAATCCGGTTCTTCCAACAACCCGGCTAACTTCCGTCCCATATCACAACTAAATTCGCTTAGTAAGGTTTTGGAATGTAAGATATACAAAAATCTTCTCTCATTTGCTAGAGACAACTCCCTTATCCCGAATTCTCAATTTGGCTTTCGTCCACAACACTCAACTTGTCATGCTCTGCTAAAACTGACACATGATGTGACAATGAATCTCCAAAACCAATCCCCTACAATATGCGTCTCTATCGACATAGCAAAAGCATTCGATTGCGTTTGGGTTGCAGGACTGCTCTATAAGCTACATTCAATGTTCGGATTAAACACCCACACCATAAAACTTCTCGCTTCCTACCTTTCTGATAGAAAGTTCATGGTGAAAATAAATTCAACTCTTTCGACACCATACAGTATAACCGCGGGTGTTCCTCACGGTTCCATTCTCGGACCATTATTATACCTCATTTATACTTCAGACACCCCGCAGCCACTGTCACCTAATACAGTAATGCTGAATTATGCCGATGACACTTTAATTTATTCAAGCAACAAGTTTGTCAAGGAGGCAAGAAACTGTATTAACAGCTATCTCCCGAATCTCTCTGCATATTTTACTAAGTGGAAAATCCGACTCAACCCAGCCAAAACTCAACTCATAGTGTTTAAAGGCAGAAATGCGAATTGTACTAACAACACCATACGCTGCCATAACAAAATCAGAATCAAGTTAAATAACAATATAATTAAACCGTCCAAAACCTTAAAGTACCGGGGAATAACCTTCACCAACAATCTGTCCTTCTCCGCTCACACCAAAAACTCGGTTCGCAAAGCCGCAATTCAACTTAATCTCTGCAGAAAAGTGATGTACAAGCCGAATGGTCTCTCTCCCAAAGTTAAATCACTTATCTACAAATAGATAATCAGACCCACTCTCACATATGCATGTCCGATATGGTACTGTGGGGTAGGAAGGTATTGTGCCAATACACGGGCACCCCGTTCACTTCCTCCTCCATCATAAATTGTTCGCGCGGTAACTGCTCACTACGCAAGGATGAAGCAAACTATGGTCGACCTTCGCAACCGAGCGGACACAACACAGAAACAAAACACTCCGGTTTGATAAACAATAATACTTTATTTGTTACATTTAATACTTTCACTTAGATTTATTTTTAGTTTTGAAGGTATATCCAAATCGAACAACACATAAAATGACAGATTTAAATCAATACTTTCACCGACTTTAACTAAAGTTACTTGAACAACGCGAACACGACTCCAGTATATATTTGTGCGTCTTCGCAGTGACGGCGAGTTGGAGTGACGCATGACCGTGGCGGTCTGCGGATGGTAAAGGACTCAGCGATCGTCATCTCAAGCAGAGATGATTTCGCTAAGAAAAAAAAGGAAGAGAGAGAAAAACTCTTCTCTTAAGGGTGTGAATATATCCTTGCCAAGGATATGTTTTATCTCCCACAAGTGTAACGTAGAGTCTCTCTTGTGGGAACAAGAAAACCAGATCTCGTAATAAAGGTCATGGTGGTATGTGTGGGATCGTTCGGATAGATGCGATTCACACGTGCAGTGGAACGACGAAACAGGCAGGCGGCAAAGACAATAGGGGAAAATGACCAAATGCGCCGTTGGTAATGCGGGTCATTGTTTACACGATGCCTCGTCGCTATTTTCGACGTTGGGAGAAAAAGGTGCTAAAAGCAAATTGGATGTTTATGGCATCTCTGGCTGCCGTAGAAACCGGGTTCATATTTGCATTAGGAAATGCTGGAGAATTTGGTTTCGGCGTCTATTGCGCTAATTATATGCAGCTGCTTGGGTTGTTTATTGATAAGACAAACAAAAAAGGTTGCCAGGCAATGTGTATGAAAAGGTATATGACGCGGCTGGGAAAATAGACGGCGCGATATTTATGGTCCCTGTCATGACGGTTACATTGATTGCAATCCGAATTATTTTGTTTACAGGAATTCATCTGAGGGAATTTGACTGGCGACGTAGATGCCGAAATTGATTGGAAATTCCTGGTAAGTTAATAAAGAAATCTTAAGGAGCAATGGTATGCGAAGAGAATGCATGAAGGTAAGTTTTCTTTACAGGGACTTAAAGATCATAGATTTGATCTCTTAAATGCATGCAGCATTTTTAGGTACTAATACTGTTGCATTCGCAAATTCAAAGGAGTTGGGTAGTAGTTATCGGGGGTTTTCAGGTAAGTAGACCGTAGGGTTTGGCGGAACCGCTACAGTACCATATCACACCCGCCCAAATGGAGAAGCTACGCATCTTCGAAAGGAAATGCTTCAGACTCATCACTGGCCTCAACCGACATCCCATCTGCCACAAATATTACAACAGTAGTTCGCTCTACTATGCCGCTAATATTGAACGTATAGGTCGACGCTTCCTCGAACTGTCCATCAAATTTATCGAAAATCTTCCCAATAATCCCAACCCGATAATAAATGCGCTCACATCGACTCCGTCAGATAACCGAACTGCCTACCCGAACTGCCTCCACATCAGAACGTTCTTCACCTCTGGCAGGTTGGTTAATAACTCTAATGAGATTGTATACCACAATACAGAGCTTTCACCTCACCAATTTAAATATAGTAATATTCAACTCTTCTCCAATATCTTGCGTTTCAACGAACAAACGGAAAGTAGTTCCCCAACCCACATCCCTGACTGACAATATCCTCACTAACCCATTGATCACTATGCTACCCCCTTCCACACCACACTCACTTATTTCAATAATAATTAGGTAACTAGACTAAGTTAAGATAAGTTAAGTTAAGTTAAGTAAATTAGCATAGGTTAAGTAAATAACTATATCCTGGTTTTCTGACCTTTTCCAGGAAGCTGTACTCACTAAAATCTTAATACATAGCCAATATATAACTTTTATCATATTGTTTGAAAAATGTACTAGTAAGTATATCTAAACAATTATAGCTAAGGTATCATAAGTTATCTGTATTGCTTATTGTAAAAATTATTTATGGTCAATAAATACAGAAATGTAAAAAAAAAAAAAAATCCGGTTGCAGTTTTAGATTATGTTCTCTTAGTTTGTCGAAAACTTTCCGAAGTTTCATTATGGTTTGCCAAATGTTTGACATATATGACAATATCGTCTAAGTATACAAAAAATTCGAGACCCTTCATTTCAGGTAGGACATGGTTCATGAGTCTTTGGAACGTAGTCGTTGCTCCTTTTAATCCGAACGGCTTACGTGCAAACTCGTAGTGCCCACGATTGGTGCTGGAGGCTGTTTTTTGCTAGTTGTGACGGTCTACCAATACTACCCGCTAGCCAGATCGACCGTAGACGAATAAGGCGAATGAACGAGCTGGTCAAGTACGTTCTCTATTTGAGGCAAGGGATATGTGTCTTCGATGGTTTTTTAATTCAACTCCCTGAAATCAACTACGACTCTCCATCGGGTTTCCCGTCAGGGCTCGCTTTCTTTGAAACTACCAGAAGTGGTGAGTCCCACGGACTTTTTCCAGGTTGATTTACCAGTATTATTTTTTAGCATTTCGCGTAGTTGCTCATTTATTATTTGTTTTTTATTTTCGGGTAGTCTGTACAAACTTTAATTTATTGATTATTATTATTATTAAATATTCTTGTACCAAAGGGATTTCATACGTTATTGCATTGGTGTACAGCAAGTAACCGCCTTTTAGATGGAATATGTCGTGATGTTCTTTGCATAAACTCACAATGGATTGGTGCTCTTCAGAACCTAGATTTTTGCCTAAATTAAGTTCCACATACCGTTTATCCCATCCATATATCAATTGTGGTTTCATCTGGCAACTGATTTTCCGAGTACAAGTATTTTATGTGTTGGAGAGTTGCCACCTCCGAAGGGCTTAACTCGTAATGTCTGTTGACCTACATGCTCGCATCTGGGGGCTGTTGACGTCTCGAATATCCCGGATATCTCGAATTAATGAGTATTGCCTGATGGACAGTAGCTCCACTTGATCCGGCGAAATAATTTAGGCGTGCCTGTTATATTGAGTGCTGTAATATTGGCTCTCGAGGTATTGTTTAGTATGCAATTTGAAAGGTGTATTCCTGATTGCATTTCTTTCGGCACACATCACTTCCTCTCGGATTTGAATTGGTAACACAATTACTTTTGTGAACGTTTTGGTATTTCAGCTTGTTCACTCAGCACAACTTCCACTGTTTCGGAGTTTCGGGCTGCTGGATCTATATTCCTATTTACTCTGCTTATCTCTATGAAAGTGTGGGGCTCTTTTTGTGAGGTCCGAGATGGTGGGAGCGATGGGGTTTTGCAGACAGTACTTTTCCTAGAAAAACCATTGGAGGAGCTACCCACGATGGGCTGGACCTCTTGGATCTTGTTTCATCGACAGTCCTATTCTCATCGGTTGCCCATGTTTGTCCGGTTTTTCTCCGATTCTTTGCGAAAGGGGATGGTAGTGTTCGTAGTTGGTACCCATGTGGAGGACGAAGTATTGTACCAAATACGGGCACTAGGTTCTACTTCGCCCTCACCGACGTCACGATAAGTTCATCGAACGTTCAGTCGCAAATTGTTCACGAGAAATTGTCACCAAGGCACGAAACAAAAAACACACAGGTAGTAGTCGCCAGAAATAAAAACGCACAGGATATTGTTAGTTGTTAATAATTTTTATTTATAAATCCTTCGTTAACTTTAACACGATTGCCAACACGTCTGCTAGTTGTTATACGTTCACAATTATTTTACTTGAATGGCCTTATACTGGGGGGCACAAGAGAAATTAATTTCTTTTCGACTTCGCTCGACTCTTTTTCGTCGTCCTTCGACTCCGCTTACCCACAAGACTCGACTCCACACGCTTTTCTCAACATATTGGCATACAATGCCCTCTATTTTAACCTCTACTATTTCGGCTCTTTCCCAAATATTGGTGCAAATGCCCGCCAAGTGCAGTCTTCATGCGACTCCGCTCTTCTTTCGCGACCTCGGCTCCTCACTGAACCTCAGCTATTGCGCGTAGCAAAACTACTAGTAGGGCGCCCGGTTTCAACTTCACGCGACCCCGCTCGCCAATGGTCGACCTTACCGCCCTATTCCAGCAAGCCAGCCCCCCCGTTACCACAGCTACTACGCGTAGCAGAATTCAGCAGGATACCTGGTTTCGCCTCATTACAGAGACTCCAGGACCTTCGTCTTTAGGTCCCTGGACATCTCCCAAATGTCCCAGCTACACCGGTCGGCAAATCAAACCAATACCACCGGACTGAGACAATATACCTGGCCACCTCATGCAGGTATACCAATCTTTAGCCACCATGGCTTACCTTAAGCGGCAACCAAAGGCAATACACGCCCCTCTACGTCGCGTCACACTTACCAGGCGCATCAAACTTCCGAGCGCGCATCATCACCACTAGGGCGCCCTGCGGTTGGACACAATAAACCACACACCCGAAGCCCCCTAAGCTAAGTCGGCCAACGTCAACCAAGCGCGACAGGCCGGCACCTCCTCACATCCTCCCGTTCGGTCGAGGTCGTAGCTGCGGTATATCGAGCGCCAGTCGACACCGGTGCCGATATGCGGGTACTCCCTCGATCGGTAAGCCACGCAACAAAGTGCCCGCCCTCCTTTACCAGTCCCAGCGGCAAACAATCCGCCATACAAACGTATGGACGAAAGCCACCGACTTTGGACTCGGTTTTCCTTAATTTTATCCACTGACACGTCGTAGCACGATGTCAGTGAGTCACAATAGGTCTCATCCCCTGGCACTTCGTGCACGATGCCAGCGAGCCCCAATAGGTTTCGCCTCCTGACACTTCGTCATGCCGAAGTCAGCGAGCTCCTAATAGGATTAGACCTATTAGACAGGTACAACCTGTTGGCAGATACCGCCAACAACAGGTTAATACCCATAGCGCCTTTATCTGCCTCTTCCCGCACACACCACTTCGTCACTGAGGACGCGAGCAGATTACCGAGAGGTTCCGACCTACTCGGCCGATAAACCTGTTGTTCCAAGTGACCCACAACCGGCACCTTAAATGCTCCACGTATCAAATAGATCCAACTATATAACCTAAAAGAACGTGTAAGAGAATTCTTACCTGCATTCATTTATTTGAATTCAAAATTCCTCTTAAGAATTCTGTTCCAAACGGCATATCCCTGAAAAGAAAACTTATCGGTTCACATATCATGTAACCACCCCAACCAGGGATAATAATCATTGTGTCGCCTATTCCCAGCTTCATTCATGTGTACAACAAATCCCTTTGTGTGGTTTCTCTATATTACATGGAGAACCAACCCACAATTCCAACCACAATTTCCACCTTATTTCGACCGCTTTCAGCGCGTCATACCTACCCATTTCCTTTATATGCTATTCCCCTGTAAAACATGTTTAACGGACGTATAGCTAAACTCATTATCCTATGCAGATAATGCATAATTGAGTTTAGCTATATTCTTGCCATACGGCAATTGCATTCTTGCTAACCATGAGATTCCCATCGGAAATCTCATCATGTCGGTTAGCAACAACAAGTCTAAACGAACGACGCTGTTGCACCATAACAAAATCGCTGGGGTTATTTCAGCGTGTTAGAGTCTGGTTCTCACGCTGATTATTTCCCAAGCATCAGCGGCGTCCTATTGACTTTCCCTCAGATCATCCATTGGGATCAATGATCTCTTTTTGCAGGTGAATAGCATCAGCTAGGTCCTCCTCTCCTTCGTATTTCTGTCTTTCCACGGCTCAATGCGCTCTGACTACACCATAGCCGTACCACTGGGTCAGTAGATCATGTCAGTAGTTGCATCTGATACCACCACACACAACCAAAGCTACCCCGATATCGCAGCACATCATGTTTCTGTTCTCTCATTCTCCATGTCCGTCAATTACCCTATTAACAAAAGTTACCCATACTTCGACGGGCGTGAGGTTGAGAGAGAAGAGGCGTGGTCTCTTTTGGTTGTCCTGTATGTGGAATGAAATATGAATTTCACCCCTGATTTGAGTCAGTCACTATTCAACCACTGCTATCGGAGGTTACGCCGCCGCATGCCGTTAAATCGTAACGCGGAATTAGCTACTTAAATTCGTTGCTTACAGGGCAACTAGAAAAATATTCTCGGCTGAATAATCGTATTGTTGCTGAACTATAAAAAAAATTACACGTGTATAAACATAGGCTAGACCAAATTAAATAATGTGCGAAAAAAAAGAACAAAACGAAGAAAACAACATTTAAAAAGTGTTTTCCATTTCCTTCGGTGGAGCAATTGTTGAGGGTGAAATGAATCCGTGCCATACGTTGGCAACAACCACTTCTACCCCCACACCTTTTCATACACATTGGCTGGCGACCTTTTTTCCCAACAATAAACAACCTAAGCAGCTGCATGTAATTAGCGCAATCGACGCTGATGCCAATTTCCCTAACTCGCACCAAGTGCAAACAAAGAACGCTGTTCCTCCATAGGCTTCCTGGCGGTACCATAAACAATCCATATCGTTTGTGGTATCCTAAACGCAGTTTTCATTTAATGAGTGCTGCTATTTATCCCTGACCCTCATTATCGACCAATGCCTTAGGTCGCTTCTCCCTTTGTTCTTTTTTTTCTCGTTTCAGGTTTCGTTTATCCTTTGCTAAACGCAATGATAAACACGGTGATGAGTACGATCACACATATACGACCATGATCTGCATTACGAGATCTGGTTCTCTGTTCCACAAGAGGGACTTTACGTTTCCTCCCTAGTGGAGGGAAATATTTTCTCTCTCAGGGAAAATGCCCCTAAAAATTTCCCTCGTAGGGAATCAGATCTGCACGAGATGATTATCGCTCGTCGAATTCCATCCGTCGACCACGCTGGTAGCACGCGTGCCCCTCCCGCTCACCGGTGCGCACGGTGACGCGCATAAGGTTTAGACGCGCGGAAGTCGGTTATGTACAGTGTAGTGTTTACAACCGCCTTGTCGAATATTATATTTGCTGCAGTCTTCGAAGATTGTGTTTTTATTGACTTCACATTGTAACTTTCACGCAGTGCTACCGTAAAATGTTAGTATCCAATAAGAAAATGAAACGGAACAATAATCCATGGATTCAAACAAGTTATTCCAATAGTAGTGTTTTTCTTTGATATAGAAATAAAACTAAACAAAAGAAATAGTGTGTTTTATATTTTTACTTGTCCTGTGTTGGTGTTTCCTTTGATACGTGTCGGAACTTTAGTGACAGTCGGACGGGGATAGGAGTGAACGGAGTGCCCATGCCTGGCACAATACTCCTAACCCCCAGACCCATGCGAGAGAATTCTAAACACCCTCCTAGTCCGTCCATCCAAGTATTGGACAGAAAATCGTTGCCCAAGAAAACATCTTCTGAGGGCCTACCACTTGGAATGCGAACGGTACGCTCTGTGACAACTGGAAATATCCTAAACAGCTTTCCTTATTTTTCCTCAAACCAAAGAGCATTTGCAGGTTGCATGAGGTTTTCGTCTAGTATGAGGTTACTAGAATGAATTTTCTCACGATAAAAAAAGTTTGTAGACAACCGCGAAGAAGGTTGACAGCGTCAAACTGTGGTATTTCGCAAAACCCTCCGATTCCCCCATCCAAGCATATACCATATAATCCATATTCAAACTAAATTAAATATTCCTAAATCCGAATCAAACATTCCCAACTAATCACATGCGCCATAAATTTAACTATATGTTAATTTATTACCTGTTGAGATAAATTGAATACAAAAACAATCAAATTAATTAGGTGATAAATCGAAACAAATGTTCATTTATCACGCATTCATTTCGTTTACTGAAAGTAATGCCCATCTTAAAATGCATTTTTTGATTCGGGAATTTGTTAACCGAATTTATTCCCAAGAATTTCATTCCATTTGAAGCCTACAAGGAGTCCTGTCGGCTCTTTTTGAAATTTTTAAATATTTTGGCTATATAGACGTGGGAGTCAAAAAACGATTTATGTATTTTTTAGAAAAAGAAATGTTTATTAATTAATTAATGATACTAACACACGTCTTGTGTTTTTTATTGTTATAAACAAAAAGAAATATTTAATCACACAAACAATTGATAGACGTTGCTACTTCAACTCTCACACAAGGTTTTTTTTTAATAGCTGCTGATGTTTGCTCAGTGGAATGGTGGAATGCGGGATTATAATACTCCTAACAAAAGTGTTACTCTAAGGCGGTGGTTATATGCCTTTATTCTCGTTCCTACAATTGAATAGCTCAAGCAAGATTTGTATAAATAGGCGATGCATTTTGATTTTGAAATTAGCATCTGGATTAGAGTCCGGAGTTTTGGACACCCACAAATTTACATATAATTAAAAGTAAAGCAAGAAGTATGCCTCGAGCTTGTCACCCAAAGTTGTGGACTTCAACAATTCAACAAACCAAATGTTGATAATAAGTCATAAAATAACTTCAATTGCGGCTTTTTTCTTTGGGTACCGAATACCACCATTTCCTTCCGGTAAACGAAGAATGGTTGTGCAACGCATCGAGGAGACTAATGCGATTACCCCCCATCAGATATTCTTTTTATAACGCCATAAAAAGAGCCGGAAAGGCACGATTTTATCTGATTGATTGATTGAATAACGCATTTATTGTACAATAATTTAACAAATGTTGACTTAGGACTAAAATGCTAAATCCTATTTTAAAATCTTTTCTTATTCTTAAAATAATTTACTGACTCTACACGAGCACTCTAAATTACACGATACAATTTTGTGTAATGCCTTTCGGCGTACAATAATATTTTTATATTTTTATATTTTTATATATTTTCTATTACCCGAATATTTTAGAAGACGAAGTTCTCTCTGGTTTTTTTTTTTTTTTTTTTTTTTTTTTTATAAATAATATAAGGTAAAAAAGTTTATAAAAAAAATGAATAACAAAAAAACAAAAAATGTTAACATAAAGAAATTTTAAAACGAAAAGGAATCTAAATGCAAAATGGAAATGAAAAGGGAGAATAAATAAATATGAAAAGGGAAGTGAGGAATGGGAAGGGAAGGCGTAGCGTCTGAAGATGTTACTATATTTGGGGATATTAAATCCTTTCTTCATTGTCAATCCACCACCAGTTGGGATGGGATCGGTCATTTATAGATTTATCTCGATCGCCTATTGCCATGCTAAATCGCAAGTGAACTGCAGCATTTGATATATCACTGTTATAAAGAATCCGTTTGTCCCTGGCACCACGAAAAGCGTGGTAAATAATAGGGACTCCGTGCTTGTTTTGGATAAGACCTTTTCTATCCAATAGAGGGAACGCTTCTGGTGGGATAAACCCATTTTGGAATGTATTCTCCAGGTATATGTCATTGGGGTAGTATGCTCCCGAGATAAGATTATTTTCGCTGCACATTGCCCTTGCAGTGTGACCACGAATAATTTTGATAATGAAATTGTCTATCCTATTCAGTCCTGATTTGTCATACAGTGTCTTATTAGGATAGAATTTCCTGTATTGAGACTCACGTGTTCTATGTAATCCGAGGCAGGAACGCAAGCACTACCTCTCGAACATGCGAAACTTTTCCATGTAGGATGGGGAAACGTTGAACCATACCGGGCAACCATACACTAATATTGGACGAATAAATGCTGAATAGGAAATTATTTTAACTTTGTGATCTAGGAGACTATTTCGAAACAGACTTCTTGTCATTGCATATGCACTTTTAGCTGCGGAGAGGGCAGCTGCTATGTGCTTATCAAAGTATAGGTATTGGTCCATCCAGATACCAAGGTACCTGACAACAGTTTTCATTTGCAGCGGAAGATTATTGCTTCCTACAATGGAAAAGTTTTTCCAATTATGCCTTGTATCTCTTGAAGCTGTAGAGAGAGGTGTTCTGAAAAGGATGGTTTCTGTTTTTTGGAAGTTAATTTTCAATTTTCAATCGTCACAAAAGCGTTTGATTTTATTGAAGTCTTCTTGAAGAAGTCTGTTAATGGCATCGATATTTTTTTCTGATCTGTACACTACAATATCGTCGGCGTATGCAATAGCATGATTAAGAGACCCAACTAGATCACTAGTATAAATATTGAAGAGAATGGGAGAATTCACGGCTCCCTGCTGTAAGCCGTTTTTAATATGGAAAGTTTTATTGGAGATTTTGTCCCCACATTTTACCACAAATTGCTTATCCATTATCATATCGTAAATGATGTATAACAGATATTCGGGCAAACCTAGATTTGATAGCTTATATACAAGTCCTTCTAACCATACGGTATCGAAGGCTTTTTCAAAGTCAACCAAACATACGCCTGTGCATTGTCGTTTTGCCTTGTTCCACTGTATATCGGAAACAAGTTTTGTAGCTGCATGAACTGTGTCGTGGCCCGCTCTAAAGCCAAACTGGTTGTTCGGAATGATGTCGTTTTCATCACACCAGTTTATCAATGCCTTATTTATGATTTTCTCGAATATTTTGCTAATATTTGGAAGCAGACTAATCGAGCGAAGGTTAGCGGGATTGCTCCTGTCCTTGCCCTTTTTGGGGATGGGATGGACTACTGCTATTTTCCAACGTCTTGGAAAGTATGCATTATTTAGAGCGTTATTGAACAAGGTAGTGTAAATTTTCACCGCTTCCGGAGGCAGATGTTTAAGAACTGTATTCGGAATACCATCTGTTCCAGAGGATTTCTTGTTTTTAATGGATCTTAGGATGTCCATGAGTTCATTCTTATTCACAAATATATTTGTGTGCAAATTTCTAAGCGGCGCATCCGCTCTATTGTTTTCACTGAAGGTGGTGAAACTTTTGTTTTCGGAATGCCAACTTTGCCGTTCATTGTGCAGCGAAATATGGTTTTGGATAGCTCTGTTTTCGATATCGAGGTTAGAATAAATGGATTCATTCACTTTGTGTACTGCCTCGAAACAGGCGCCAATGGAGTTCGCTTTCTCTTGCGGATCCTCGACTACTATTAGTTCTTCGTTGGAGTTGATGTGTTCCGGGGTGAGTCCTGCGTTCAGCAATATTTGACAATTCTCGGGAGTCTTCGGGACTCGAAGGCAGGGAATGTCATTATGATCTATTCTTCTAAATACTTTATTTATTTGCGGAAACATATTCCCACCACTGGTTTTAATGGAGAGAATTTTACGTTTCCATTCTTCATTAATTACTGATCTGTAGTTGTCACGGATCAGCTTTTGAACGTTTTTAATCAATGACTTAATTGTCTTTATTTCTTGGCTATAAGGATCGCTGAACTGTCTGTAGAGCAGTTTGAGCTGGGAGAGCAGAGCGCTTTTTTGTCTATAGAGGGCGTCAATAGTTGAGTTTCTATATCTATTAAAATTCTCCTCCATGTGCGCCGCTTTTGGAATGGAACGGTGCATTGTTTTGATGACAATGTTGTCCATCGTTGAGAGATAATGATCTATTTCCTCATTTCGAAGGTTCCTATTAGTTGGAGGGTCTATGCCATTAGAGCATAGTTCTCTTTTTATTATGCGATCAAAGCGCGACCAGTGTGCTTTTCGGAAAACGAACGAATGTATCTGGTCGTACTGCTCAAGTATTGCATGTTCGTTTGGAACATGTAAAACGGCGCCGAGGCCGTAATGGTCACTATCATACCCGATTGTGCGAAGGCAATTTCGAGTATTTAGGTCCGTGCCTAATAATTGTAGTCTGTCGTCAATCATAAGTAAGTCCAAAAAGGAGTTTCCTCTTGCATAAGATGGTGTACTTGTAACGTACAGTTCTAGTTTATATTCTGTTGCATTTGCTTCCCACCAGTTGAATAGTGCATTACCTCTTGTGTTCGGCGTGATATCACCACAAGCACTGTGTTTGGAGTTGAAATCTCCCGCCAGAACAAAATAATTGTTTTCCGAGTCTAACTTGAGATTACGAAAAAGGGTATACAGTTCGCTGATAAATTGCGAACACTGAGGACCTTCAGGTGCATACACGGATACCACGTATAGATGCCTTTGACTTTTCAAAGGTATATCTATAATGCAAGCTTCCAGCAGCTGAAATTTGTGTACAGCTGCGCTGTAAACGACCTTGTGGTGAAGGCCTTTCTTAATTAAGATAGCAACTCCACCCCTTTGTGTGGCGTGTGGACGATCTCGTCTAATGACTTTATAGTTTTTGTAGCCCAATTTGTGCCTCTGGTTTAGCTTGGTTTCGCTAGCTAGAAGCACATCGGGGCATTCGGCTTCAAGCAGGTTACCTAGATTATCCCTTCTTTCCACGTGGATTAGTGAATTCACATTCACAGCAATAATTTTTAGTGTTAAATTAGTTGGATAGTTCATTGTGGTATATTGGGTTGTCTGAGAACAAGGACGAGTAAATAATATCTATTCGGGCCGCTTGTTCAGTCAGTTTTTTTTCAAATCCAGCAATCTGTCCTTGTATGGCTAACAGGATTGCTCTTATATCTGAATTTGCCTCTGGAGCGGGCGCTTTTATGACGTTGCGTGAAAGTTCCGCCGCCGTTGTATTAATTGGATTACTAGCCATTTGAGAAAATGATATGCTAGGTGCGGAAGGTTTTGTGATATTACTTCCCTGTGCCGCGAAGTTTGAGTTTAATGGACTACCGGCAATTTGAGCGAATGATACACTAGGTGCAACGAAGTTATTATAAGAATGAACCTTCATTCGTTTCTCTTCTTCAAGTTGTTTGTTTTTAAATTCCAACTTGGCTTTTAGTTGTTGGAATTTCGGACAACCTCTAAAGTTGGCCGGGTGACCTGTATTTTTGCACAGGACGCAAGATAGTTTGCTTCTATCCTGAACCTGTTCTTTACCTAAGGGGCATTCTCCTACGGTATGATTGTTTTGGCACTTTACACATCTAATTTCCATACAACAGTTAGATGCAACGTGGCCGAATCGTTGGCACCACATGCACTGCAACACACGGTCAGCCTTCCGTATTTTTTCCCAAATTATTGTTTGGTGGAAAATAACTTTAATATTCCTAAGTGCATCGACTTTGCTGTTGGGACTTAGGGAGACAATGAAGAACGGCAACTTGCGGTTGCGACTTCGGGAGAGAGAAGTGGAGAATGGCTTCACATCAATGAATTTTAAACTGTCATTTTCGACAGTTTGTAGTTCTGAGAGGAGTTCTTCCGGGGAAAAAGAAGGATCAACTCCTTTAAGTAACATGAAGATAGTTTTCTCCGATTTAGGTGTGTACGTGAAGTACTCACTACTTGCTTCCCTTAGAGCAGATTTAATTTTATGATAATCATCTAAACTATCACATAAAAAACTTATTTTATTATTATTTAATTTCTTCGTTTTAAAATTTCTACATGTTAACTTACCCAATTTAATTAGGTCCTTAGCTTCCATAAAACTGACTATGATGGGAGGCACTTTCTCCTTCTTACTGGCTGCTGTTTGTTGTTTTTCCAGCAGTTGTTGCTGCTGCTGTTGCTGTTGCTTCTGCTGCTGTCATTGTTTCTCCTCTTGCTGTTGAATATTGCTTTCCGATAAGGCTTCTTTGATTTGTCGATCCAAATCGTTCTTTTTGTATAGCTCCGCAATAAATTCAGCACGTTCGGCATCTTTGTCACTCATTTCAGTATTGCTGGTTTTGTGGTCTTCAGTTGCCAGTTCTTTAAATTTATTCCCTTCTCCGGAATAATGTGGCTTGTCAGTAGTGGTCATTCCTTCTCTGTGAGTTTTTTCTTTGTTGGTTGGGTTAGCTTTATGCCGTTTGGCAAGGATGTTTGGCTGGGCTTTGGGCCTCCTCTTTGAAATTACTTTTAGCATTACTTTTCTTTTTTCCATTATTTGTTTCGACCGTTAATTTAATTGTTTTATTTGTGAAGCAGCATGCAGAGAACATCTGCTTTCACACGCATACACATTAACACACGCACAGTTTTTTATTGGCCGTTCGGTATATACACAGCGGTAGACACGTCAGCACACACGTGTACGCGACAATATTGTAAATTTGTGTGGACGACCGGCGAACGAATGTTTTCAACGAGAGTTTTAGACAAGCACTTGGCACATTGTCGTTTTATTCAAGTTACACCCTATTTTTGGGTTTAATTAATATTTATTTTATCTTTTACGCGCACCTTGCACAACACTTTGGCTACGAGTTCAATGACTATACAGCCGTTCTCAGTGACGGCCACACTTTCACACACAGGTGCACACACTAAAAAGACGCGGGATAGAACGATAGAACGATCCGTATCCTTCGAACGTTAGCTGAGTTATGCACGATTTTATCTTTGCGACCACCTATGTTCACACCAGTATAATCTCCAATGCCTAATGTAAAGTTTCCCCTGTGTTTTCAATGCGCCCTCCATCTTGAAACGAATCATATTTTTTGATCTGAAAACGGGATCTTCTTAATTTGCACAACCAGTAAAAGGTATAGATTAATAGTTGCACTTTTTATGTGCAAGTTTGTTTGAGGCTTGTAGGGATTAACTTTAGAGTATCGTAAAAACTGGGGAATGGGGAACTAAACAAAGATGGATAGACAACAGTATAAGTGGCAGGACGGGGAAGGGCGAGGATATGCCGGAGGCTAGGGTGTGAGTATGAGTGCGGGTTGTGAGAGTGTAGGCGGAGAGCGGATGGCGTCAGGAGAGGTAAGAGAGAAGACGCTGTTCGAGAGCGGGAGAGGTGAGAAGTCAAAGAAGGTGAAGTAAAAGTTTTCTCACCTCGGCCTTCGCGAAATGGGTTCATTAGAGCCGTAAGAAGTGTGATGGACGGGCAAATAGAAGAGACGAAGGTTTCGCAGGTTTCGGGGGTTAGTGTAAAATGTGATGGAGAGAGCAAGTTTGGGCAGTTGATTAAATCTGAGAGAATACGGTGGATGAAGAGGATGTCGGCACGAATTCTGCGCTCTTCAAGTCTGTTAAGGTTATTTAGATGGAGACGGCTTGTGTATGGAGCTAAAATCAGAGGATTTTCTCAATTCAATTCTCGGAGGGCAAAACGCGAAAAACGACGCTGCACGCTTTCGATCATGCGAATATGGGACGAGTAGTGGGGGAACCAGACCTGACGAGCATATTCAAGAAGCGGACGGAAAAATGCTATGTAGAGCGATCGGGAAACATAGGAATTAGAGAATTCTTTCGACCAGCGTTTCAGAAAATAACGTCATGAAGTTAAGCTCCCTATCACATAAGATGCCAAGATCTCGAATCGATCATACAAGTGATATCTGTTGGTTGAGTAAGAAATATGAACACACCGGGAGACGGTAATTGAGTGACATTTGGCAATATTTACTTCGAGGTAGTTGTTTTGGCACCAAGTTGAAAAGCTTTCGAGAGAAGTGAGGAGTCGACAGAAGAGCGGATCGTCTTGTAAAATTTAGTGTCGTCCGCGTATAGAGAGGTGGAGGAGTGCTTGATACTGGAGTCTATATAGCTAATAGTAAGAGTGAATAGGAGGGGTCCAAGATGACTGCCCCGTGGAACTCCTGACGTGGGAAGAAAAGGATTGGAGAGGGTGGCGCCAAATCCGACACGGTCGGTTTGATCGTTAACATAGGAAAAAGTTCACTTAATCAGTAGGGTGTAGTGCTCCAAAAAGCCCTACTACCTTTTTCCCCCATTCCTACATACAAATCCTAGTTATTTTAAGCTAAAACCAAAAAACCCATCAAAACCCACAAAAACCCAAACATAATCCAAAATTCGCAATAAACGAATCAAACATTCGTTTATCGCATAACATTTGCCCCCACGGCGAAGTTTAATCCAAAATCCGAATTGAAATTAAAATTCACAATAAACGAATCTAATATTCGTTTATTGTTCAAATTTGCTCCACGGCATCATGAAAATTCAAAATTCAGAGATCGTTATCTCTATCTGAAAATTTTCCATTCAGGAAAACAAACAAAAACCAAAAGCAGATACATTCACACATCTGCGTAATAGTTTCGTAAGAATTCATTCTTCTCTTGTGTAAATACAACATCTCGCTCGAAATACCCAACAAATCGAGATTGTTGTACGAAAATGTGTATCTTTGGGATACAATTTTCGAAGTGTTTTCCTTTATAAAGGGAGGCTGCAGTATCTAGACCCTCCTGCCACAGAGCAGATATTTTCAAATTCAAATTAAATCAATAAAACTAAATCCAAAATAAAAAAACTTCTTTCACTACTTTGGAAATTTTGTGCTGGCACCCAACGTTGGATGATTCTTTTATATATATATACCAGGACGACTCCAAAGAAATCGGTACAGGAACCGGTACTGAGGTTGCAGGGTATAAGGACACTATCCCCTAGGTTACATCCCACGAACAATCAGGACGTTGCTCTTCCCTCTGAGTCAGAGGAAGCACGGCAACGAACCCTTGCTGAAGTGTGTTGTTCCAGGAGCAATCAATAAAGAGATCCAAGGTCCTTTTCAGGACAAGAAAACGCGCTTCCTGAGGAACAACCCCCACAACGGCAAAACAAGGGGTTCGAAATCAAAGGAGGATAGCTTACAGAGGATGAGATTGTGGGAGATTTTGTCGAAGGCCTTGCTGAAATCGGTTATGATTACATAGACTTCGCTGCCATTCTCTAAGGCCCGGAGAGCGCTGGTGGTCGACATATCCGTAAGGAAGCCATGCTGGTCGGGTGAGATGATGGATTTGCAGCGGAAACATAACGCGTTGTAAAGAACACCTTCGAAAAGTGTTGGAATATGTGACAGTTTGGCGATGGGTCGGTAGTTACTAATCTCGTTATGTATGGGGTGATAAAAGAGGATTTCCCTTGGGAAGACACCTTGTGTAAGGCATAGATTGAAGATCTTTTAGAGAGGAAGAGAAAGAAAAGAGGAACATTTTTTTTAAAAGGATAGCAGGAAGTCCACCAGGTCCAGGGCTGAATTCATCTTTAATTAAGTTTAATTTTTTTTTAACTAAGGGATGCTGAATAAGTTGAGAGATGAAGGCGCCAGGGAGAATTCAAACGAGTCTTGAAAGTAAAACGGGTTAGGTTTAAAAGAGTTCTTCTTGAAGGATTTTTTAAAGAAAAAGGTGAAAAGATTGGCAATAGTTTGGGGGCTGGTTGAAGTAATCGTGTCATAGGAAGGGGAGTCGGGATAGGCGTCAAATTTATGTTTATGATTAATAAGGAGGAGAAAAATTTAATCTGACGTCTGTTCTCCCTAGAGACGACGCCTTCTGAGGTTATTTTATTTTGTATGCTGTTCTTTTTATTAACTTGTTGGAAACCAACATGGGTGAGAATGTGGATGGGAATTTGGGTTTATTTGCATATCATAAAACATCTGGTTACAACGCATATGGAGATTATGATTTTAAATTACCTGAATTTTATGTGTGTATGATAAACGAACGTTTGGCTCGTTTATCGCGTATTTATTTTAGACTTTGGATTTTAGGAATTACTAATTGAACATACAATGCATATGAAGATATGAGTTGTGATGTTTGAATTTTAAGGAATTGAACTCAATGTTCGACTATTGAACGTTTGTTTCAATTGGTTTGACATTGAATTTAACGTTGATTTGGGGATACGGATGCTTCGATGGGAATTTCATAAGTGGGTTATATGTACCATCGAGGCTCCTCGATAGTATAGTGGTTAGTATACCCGCCTGTCACGCGGGAGACCGGGATCCGATTCCCGGTCGGGGGGCCTCTGGCGCAAGACTAATGACCTTGCCCGGAAAAAACAAATCATTATGGAAAATTTAACAAGCCTCAGGACTTGGTAAATAAGGCCAGGACCTTTTTCCGGTTGTAGTGCCAATGATGATGATGACGATGATGATCAAGTTGCTTTGTGTTTGTGTGAGATAATTGTAGTAGAAGGAGTTGTAAAGTTCGGTGGATTTTTGGCGGATTCTGGTCTTTTGGTCGGAAGTGTTCCGCCGAACACTGTCCACAAATCAAACACGGAGGGAATATAGCACAAATAAAACACTGAGTTGAGTTTGTTTAGCTTTGCTTTTGTATTTATTAATTCTTTCTATTTCTTTGCACTTAATCGTCTAGGGCTCAATTTTAATCATTTTTTGTTTAGTATATTGCAAAAAAAAAACTTCCACCATACCTTGAACCGTTTTAATTTTTAAAAATGTCCTTATTTATTCCTGTCTATCGCATATAGCCTTTTACTTATTGTTTTCAGGAAGAAAATTGACAATATAAAAACGGCACACGTTAGGATACCACGAAAGTGTCATGACGAGGATAACCGTCTCAGTCTCCGTATTTACTGTTCGCACTTCCTTGAATTATTTTAGAGAACAATGTAATTAATCGATGAAAACATTTCCGATGTCCCTAGTGAGGATCACAGGCCTACGCGCGTTGAATTGCTGTGCGTTCAACGTCGAATATATACGTTTAGGGTGTTTACCTTTGGTGGCAGTTCAGTGAATGTACTCAGATTAACTCGCGTATTTTAAAGGTTCAAAACTTCGGGTCGAACAGTTTCTTTCTCGATTTATGGCGCTGCGCGGATCAACCTCCGCGTTAGGGTTCTCTATGTTGTTGTATTCCAGAATACTACCCTTATTAAATTTAACACTGAATCTCCTTACACATCCTTAAAAGCTTCCTTTAACATATATTACATTCTCACTTAATACATACCATTCATAAACATTCACAATATTGCCAGTTACAGCACATTTAATAACCTGCCCCTTTTTATTTCAAAACAGAGCACTTTGATTTTCGTTCAAATTTTATTCAATTTAAAAGTCACAGAAACTAAAGGAATACTCGTACTTTGAGAAAATTTGTTTTGTTCATATTATAATTTACAGTAAATTAGAACACAATGTTCTATAAGTAGAGTAAAAATTCATTTGTAAAATCAGTTTGAGAAAAGCAGAGTTGAGAGATAGAAGTGTTTTAAATCTATTTTGAGTTTTGAATTCGGAGAAAGTAGACTTTGAGTTTTAGTTTCAGTTTGAATTATGATATAAATATCTTGATAATATATGAGTCCCCGCTCTTCCCTCGAAAGAGGAAGCACGGCGCCGGACGGAAACAATGTCGACTGATTACCTTTTCCTTCTGGGGATGATTCTGCTCATCCCATCGTTCTCTTCCCTTTTTACCTTCCCTGGTGATTCAAGAATCTCTCCACCGGGGATGATCGCACTCTTTTTTTGGTCCTGCGGTTTCCGCTTCGTCACAGACCAGATGTGTGAATGCACTCACACACACAGACGCGGAGGTTGCCGTCTGTTTGCTGTAGATCATTCTGGGATCGCCAAAATTCTCACGTCTTCTGTTGCGTTGCTTATGCAAACATTCGGGTGTGTGGTTTATTCTTGGCGATCCTGGGATCGTGGTAATTATTATATTTGCTTTGCACTATGGGAACAGTGTTTTCGTTTATTGCTGTTTCTCCGCAATGGCCTTTGTTTAAGTGAAGTGCATTGCCGCAGGGACAAAGGTTTTACCGACGGATTGTTTTACGGGGATTTGCTTATCGCCGGGGATTTGATGTTTGTCGACATCTGGCAGAGCTGTGCCAACCACTTGTGTTTATACAGCTAATGGATCGGTACACAATATCTATACTGGGTCATGCACTTCGATCGCCGTGCAGGCGCAGGTAAATTGTTCGGGACTTGGGGCCCACATATCTGTGGACACGTGGGGTTGTTGACACCAGTATGGATGTCACCTTTGGTAAGGTGAAAAGGTGGACTTTGGGGACACGTGTCTGTGGGCACGTAAAATTTGGTTATAGGTGAGTATGTTCCTTGGTGGAAGGAAGATATCTCAGCCTATGGTGATTTGTGCGGTTCGTGGAACCGCCACCGATTTCTAAATTAACCGAGATGATGCAGTAGTCTAGGGAGGAAGGTATTCTTGGGAAAATGTACCGCAAGTTATTCCTCTTGCTCAGAAGAGTGCGGAGTTTGCAGTTGTACCATGGAGACGATGACGCTGATATCCCATATCGAGAATAAGGGACATGTAGGGAAATGGGATTATAGATTTTCTTATAGAGAGTGGCAGTAGCTTTTTCTACATCTAGATGATATCAGTGAAATGCTCATTTAATAGGCGAAAGTTGGTTTTGCGGTAGTTGCAGGAAAAATTGACGTGGGATTATGAAGTTCGGGCTAAACAGTCACGATAAAGTGATACGAGAAGCGTGGGGTTGTAATTTTCGATAATTGGGGTGGGGTGAGGATTATGGGCAACTGAGGAATTATACCGGGCCATTGTAAACACAATGTTAAGTTGCCTGCCCATATGATTTGGGACATTACTTATTTGACGAAGGCTTGAGTCGGTGAGGCCGTTTACAAAGAGACATTCCTTGGTACTAGTGGGGTTGGAGATGCAAAGGGATTGATCGTCTAACAGCGTCCATTGGAGATGAGGGAGATTGAAATCGCCAATAACAACGATATTGTCTAGGGAAGTATTTAGTTCGGTTAGGTGAAAATGAGCGAATAATCAGCCAATACTTCCATATCATTACCACAATGGTCATGTTAAGATATCTAACACTTTTTGAACGTCTAACCACTGTAGAATTTCCATCATAAGAAATTAAAAAAAAATCGCGAAAACAGTGTATTAATTATTCTGGAATATTACTAAAAAATTCGGTGACGGTTTTCACATTTTCTCGTCGATGTAAACAACGGAGGGCATGTGAGAAAAACGGAGGTTTTTCATTCTTTAGCTTATCCAATTCACGAAATATTTCAATTTTTGATGTACCATAACTTCATGAATACTTGAAGACTGAGCAGGTATAAAATATAAGCTATATTTGTAAGATAGGATTCTCAACAAAAAAATTTCAAATTAGCAGGACATTTTTAAATACCGCCGAAATGGTCTTTAATTAGCTGATTTTTAACACTGTTTCAAAGCCTGACATTAACGCAAGGCATCTAGTTATACTATAGCTCAACTATGTCTATCCAAAAGCATTTTAATTCTTCTATTTCCCACCTTTGCAGAGCGTAACGATAGTAGAAATGAATTCCTCTGATCTTAGCATAGACAATTCCTTCCAGCCGCTGGACACTTCTGCATGGGGGAATTTCCAGTTGTTCAGATGGCCGCTGTTCGGCTGGTGTCTTCCTCCCATGTAATAGTACTGTGGGGCCGGAAGTATTGTGTGCCGGCGTACGGCTTGGATTCACTTCCTTCCCCATCATAAATACCGCCGAATACAAAAACACGATCACCAAAACGATGAGGAAAATGAAACACAGTAGATTTTATTAATTCGTTTTATTTCCACTGATTTGTTTTCAACTAGTCATTTTCGTTCAGATTTTATTTTAATATCTATTCCTTTACAAATAAGTCACTATACAGTTTTATTGTTCATGTTGAAGGTATTTTTAGTCTTAAGAATGATTCAGATTCCCTGCACTGTACACGATTGGGCTTTAAACTGTTGTTTTTATTTTGGAACCGAATAAATCAAGTTGGCCGTCCGGCATTAACTTTACATGATTTAGTAGTACAGCACAAACAGTGACAATTTGGCTTTGCGGTAGTTGACCCGAATGACAACAGTTTTCGATTATAAATTGACTCGTGAGTGCGCACTCCACGGTGGTTGTAATGGTTGTAATAGGACTGTCGGTACTCGCGCACCGCGGGGTGGATGATTAGCGACTGCCTGAAAAGCGCAAGAATTGATTCATGGCGTCGTGGCAGTGGAGTCATGGCTAAGTAAAACTCACTGCCACTTACTAGGAACTTGAAAACTGTTGCTATGCGTGCATAGAGAATTTGTTTCGGGGAATTCCCGCCATACAGGCTGGGTTAGATTCCTTGGTTGCTATATGGACTGAGAAATCGGTTTGGGAAACACAACCAAGTATGGGCGTGAGTTGTCGGTTAGGCAAAGGAATATGGGTCTTGGTCGTTGCGATGGTTGTTTCGTGGAAATGCAACGCATCGTGCTGGTAACTTACCAGTAAGGAGTATTACATCTCCAGCGCCGTGCTTCCTCTTTATATCGAGGGAAGAGCGTGGAGGTTTTGATATAAGCATATATCTCTTCTTCTTTGGTTTAGTTCAAAATAATTTTATTTCATTTTCTTGATCAAATTTCATTTTAAATTCTTTTATTCTTCGAATTACTTTTATAAATTCTCAACTCAACTTAACTGATAAATCTAACTTAAAGTCAACTCTAAACTCTAAACTTTAAACTGAACTGTATCAGAACTGAAACTTAACTCCACTGCTTCTCCACTTGAACTGCCAAAACTAAACTCGAACTCTCTATTTCTCAAACTGATCTTACTATCAAAAAAAAAAATGTGGCGAGAAGGCCGAATTTGGCGAGACAGGACATATGTGTCCTTCATCTTGTCTCTGACTTCTGGTCATCTTGCGATAACCAGAATCACCCACATCCGTGAGGATATTGGGCTCGGTCTCGCGGCATCTGAAAAGAGAAGAAAAGAGGGGGGTATCCAAGGATAGTGTGGACAGTGTTAGTCCAAGTGTTCTCTAACTACTTTTATAGAGGGATGGTGGGAAAGAAATCTTACAAGACCGGTGGGTCTTGGGTGCGGTAGTAAACGCAGATCACGTCTTTGGCGTCTGATAATCTGCTCTTTGGTTGGTGTGTATGTTTGTGTTTGTGCCGTCTTGTACTGTGCGTTCGTGTGTTTGGTTTGTTAATTGTAGACCCTATGGGATGGGTCCAGGAATCCTCTATTATAGAGGGGAATGTTGTTAGGAAGGGTGCTTTCTTCAGTTTTGTACTGAAGAAGAAATTGTGGTGGTTTGATCCGAAGAGATCGAGAGAGAGAAGGGTCAAGAACGCAAGAGTCCCGTACAAGTAGGTTCTCGCTGTTCTGAATGTTTTCGAGGTACTTATATGCTAATTGAAGCAAGTACTCGTCGATAGGGGTAATGGAGGCGCCTTCGTATAGGTGAGAGTTGGGGTAATGACGACCGTCGGGCCTTCTAGAATGATTGGTGCATCTTCTGAGGAGTTTCCTTTCGAAAACCCGAAGTCTTTCCATTTGAGCCGAAGATACGCAGGACCATATGGGAAAGGCGTACGATATTCCAGATCGGATTAGCTGCTTATAGCAGAGAAGCTTAACTTTGGTGTCAGCTTTGTTCCTCCACTTCAGGATGTTGTGCAGTTGCTTAGACCGACCAAGGCCCCTTTGGAGAATGTGGGTCACATGTTTGATGAAATTCATTTTTGGGGTATAAGTGACCCCGAGATATTTCATCTTGTCCTGTGGTCTAATCGTAGTATCTCCCATTTTTATTCGAATATTCTGTGAATATCGAGAAGTAGGTTGGGAGTGTTTACTACTCAGAATTATGGCTACTGCTTTGGATGGATTAAGTCGGATTTTCCATCGACTGTAATACTGATACAGTTCGTCCAAGTGACGGTTGAGTCGATTTGTTGCGAGGTTAGGGCCTTTGGTTGACGTGTACACCAGGACGTCATCCGCATAGCATATTTGGTTTACTCTCCCGTCCGCGGGGCGGGGAATATCGGAGGTGTAAATATTGAATAAGATGGGGCCTAGAATGGAGCCCTGTGGTACGCCTGCAGCGGCGTGAAAAGTTCGGGAAAGCTTTCCATTCATTCTAACTTGGAAGGTTCTGTTTAGAACAAACTGGTAGATGATGCTACATAGCGTTCTACTGAGGCCAATATTCAGAAGTTTAAAAGCGAGACCTTCGATCCAAGTCGTATCAAAAGCTTTTTCGATGTCTAGGCTTACCGCAACGGTGGGTTCCTTATTAAAGAGCCGCACGCAGACGTGGTTTTGAAATAAGTTAAGAGCCATAGTGGTGCTGTGCGCTCTTCGAAATCCGAATTGGAAATCAGGTATTAGGTACCTGGCACTGACAAAGTTATTTAGCTTCTCGTATATGAATTTTTCATATATTTTGCTGATGCAAGTGAGAAGCGAGATAGGGCGAACGCTTGAGGGGTGATACGTTGGTTTCCCAACTTTTGCTATTGGGCAAATAATAGCGTGCCTCCAAGCTTGGGGAAAGTACCCCATGTTGTAAGCATGGTTGAACAGAATGGAGAGCTTTATAAAGAATAAGGCAGAAAGCCTTCGCAACGACTGGTATGACATGTTGTCGATACCAGGTGACTTCTTAGGGTGTCGAGATTTAACCAGACTCTGTAGGGTATTTGGTGTGATGAAACCGTGACCATTATCACGTGTGTCATCGAAGTATGCACTGTTAGTTGGGTTAAAGACAACAATTGGCTCGTTGAAGTCGTCCAGCTTACTGTGGACCTCTGAACTAACGATTGCATTAGTTTCCGGGTCGCCATCTTGGAGAGTGAGTTTGTGATTGTTTTCGAAGGTCTCTCCGATGACTGATCTTACTATTAAAATTTCTCTCTTCTTAAGCTACTTATTGTTCTAATTGGTTGTAAATTATAATGTGAACAAAACTAATTTTATCAAAGTATTCCTTTAGTCTCTGTGACTTTTAAATTTTGAATAAACTATGAACGAAAATCAGAGTGCTATGTTTTGAATGAAAAAAAAGTGCATGTTATGAAAAGGGGCATGTTATTAAATGTGCTGTAACAGGCTTGATATAGAATATTGTGAATGTTTATGAATGGTATGTATTAAGTAAGAATGTAAGATATGTTAAGAGGAAGTTTTAAGGATTTGTTAGAAAAGTAATGAGATTCAGTGTTAAAGCTAATAAGGGTAGTATTCTGGAATACAACAGGAGTATGGATATTATCTCAGATGGTTTAGGTAGGATGGGAGCCGAAGTGGTTTTCGGAGAACTAAATGTTGCTTGGTTACAAGCGAGGGAAATGGCTTAAGCAGGAAGTGAGCCGGAATGATTTTCGGGGGAAATTAATGCTGCTTGGTTGCAAGCGAGAAATATAGTTTAAGTAAGAAATCAACCGACGTCGTTTTTGGGAAAAATGTATGCGATTTGATGTAGATGAGGGAGATGATTAATATTCTGTTGTAGGTTTTTGGAAATGCCTTTCATTACAGATTGGGAAATGGATTCTTGGTAAGTTTGAGGATGTATGCGATTGCAGATTTGGGAACGGATGCTGTTGCACATTGGGAAGTGTGTTCTTTGCATGTTTGCGAGTGTGTGCTATTGCAGATTGAGTTATGGTGGCGCGCTGTTAGCGGTCAAAATTGGTTGGAATTGTGGGTGGGTTCTCCATGTGGTATAGAGAACCCCCACAGCATCAGTGCCAGGCATCCTGTACTGCTCATTGGTGAGTATCACGTCGGCACCATCTTAGCATAGGCAATTCCTTCCAGCCGCCGGACACTTCTGCATTCCATGGGGGAATTTCCAGTTGTCCAGATGGCCGCTGTTCCGCAGGTGTCTTCCTCCCATGTAATAGTACCAGTGTCATACATCCTATACTTCTCATTGATGAGTACCATGTCGGGACCATATTCCTTAACGATTTGGGAAAGGAGATCTTGTGCGGCTCCACAATGGTTTAAGTTAATTTGAATGCACTTAAACCTGCCCATTTTTATTGAGAAGATTGAACATCGCGTTTTTAAATGCTCGGCATTTGTAACTCTTTGTTGAGTGGTGGTTACCCCCTTCGTATCCTGATTCGCAGAACATGCATTTGGGTTGTGCTTGATAACCCATTGCTTGTGGCCTTTTTCACTGCATTTCAAACAGTTTTCCCAACGATCTTCTTCGGTTTTGCAGGATTTCGCCACATGTTCTTATTGCCAACGTCTGAAACATCGTGTGGGTGTGATGTGTTCTCGAAGTCTGCATCTCACCCATCCAACCCGTCGGAAACCTGTAGCCAGTATCACGCTAGCTTTTTCTCTTGGTAAGCAGATCATGGCTGCCTGCGTGCTAACTGGTTTCCGCAGTGAAAATGATCTCATTTCGGGAGCATTCTATCACAATGATATGTATATGGAGAGTAATCTCCAGAAGGGGTTCATTCCTCCAGAAGCGTTCCCTTTCTTGGATAAAAAAGGACTTATCCAACACAAACGTGGAGTCCCTATTATTTACCACGCTTTCCGTGGTGCCAGGGATAAACGAATTCTCCACGATAACGATATCCCTAATTTTCCAGATCGCCTGCGTTTTAGTATGGTGATTGGTGAAAGAGATAAATCGATAAAAGATCGATCCCACCCCAATTGGTGGTGGATCAGTGATGAAGAAAGGACTACAGGTCCCCAAACAAAGTATGCCTCTCAGGTGCACCGCATTCCTTCCCTCTATCCCCAATTCCCAATTATTATTTATATTTTTTATTTTCGTTTTTAATTTAATTTTAATTTTTTTATTTTTTTTATTATTATTCGTATTCCTTGTTTATGTTTGTCCGTTTTTTTTCATTTTTTATTTTTTATTTTGCTTGTCAACCCCCCATATATTTAATTAAAAAAAAAAAAAGTAAATAAAATCGTAAATAATACATGATGTAGAAAAAAAAAGAATAAATTTTAAAAAGAAATATCAATTATTGTAACATTTTATAAAAACAGTTATTGTACGTCGAAAGGCATAAGAAAAATGATAATGTATAATTTAGAGTGCTTGTGAAGAGCCAGTAAGTTAATGTAAGAATGATATTTGTATAATAGAAATTAACATTTAGTCTTAAGTAAAATATGTAATTTAATTGTTAAATAAATGTGGATATAAAACAACAAACAAACGAAGCCAACTGTTTTCCTTCTTAAACTCTTTACCCCTTCCTTTTGGATCCCGTTCAGTGCAGGGAACTCTATAGCGATCGCTGTCAGGATTTCCTCCACAGTGGTAATTTCATCTAAATCACGACCGTGATTTCTTCGGACACTGTTTTCATATTACCATCCTCCTTTAGTACTTGTTATACCTTTGTGGCGGTTCTTTAAAGCCTTCCTAAAGAACCATCCATTTCTTTAAAATAACCTACTTTTCCCTCACTCCATAAACCACTATACTTACCTGCATTCGAGTAGTGTAAGCTTTCTTTCAAATAACTTTCACCTGAAAGTAAAACCCCAGCAGGTGTGCACATCAAACAAGTTATTTCATTCATATTACATGAACCGCGCCAGACAATCGGCTCGGCTTGTCAGCAATTATAAAAGATAAATACTCGCTGGCCAGCGTAATTGTTGACACAGCTGTAGCAGGTATTCTTGCTACGATTCATGAGTGAATATTGCCCCAATTCCAAGGTTCTCAACACTTGCGACCAATTTCCTTTATCGGTTATCTACCGATCATGGGATTTGGGCACTAATATGATTGACGTTAGACAATCATACCCTAGATCATGTCTAACGATGCTCCGGCCGGTAAAACAAACAAACACAGCAACGTCACTGTGTTTATGCTACTTACCAACCGCTGTCCATGTTTCCGCAGGGTGAGACGTACGCTTGCACGTCTGCAAGTCAAATTCCTCATCATCATACCCATGTTCCATTTAATTAGAGCAAACCAAAGCCACCATAGCCTTGGCCATGCGCGAGCAACCTTCAGTTTGCTTATCGCCACGAAAAAAATCTATTGCTTGCAACGGCATAAGTCTGGGGCGATTATGTAAACAGCCGATGTTCCCATATAGCATCGCTTAAATCACAAATAATGTGCATCACATCTTTAGAACCTTAAAATATCGTTTCTGTTTATTTAGGACACAGAAACCTATCTCCTTCTTCGGCGATCTTCGCTATCGCGTATCTCATAATGCCTGCAATTCATTATACCAGCCCATGTTTATTCGGGTGCATTTTCGTCGTTGCCGATATGTAGCCTGAAGGGCATCGTACTTGTCCTATACGGACACATATAGAATCCTCCCCTATCGATGCAATTCGCGGCCATTGAATCTGATGGGTGTGAGTTGCATCGGGGAGTCAGATTATTATACGCGAGGAGGATGGTCGGGAACCTTAAGTTACATCTTTTTAACGTTTGATACGAATTGTTTCGTCAATAAAAGTGGTTTGGCCGAGTCGTAATAAATCGTCGCCAGTAAATGAATGTTCGGTTAAAAGCCTAGAGTTAATGTATACAAGTAAAAGACTGAATCGATGTCACCGTGTGCCACCTCAGAACAATGATTAATAAAGTGAAACAAGCATATATTATTAAACAACTGTGTGTGTCTTTGTTTTTAAATACATAGGTGTATCAACTTTTTCTGTGCTTTCCTGGAGAGTCAATTTAGTGCTTCCAATAGAGTTGTGAGGTATTGCACGGAACCTGGGTCCATGACGATGCCTAATCTAAATACCCACACCTTTGCTTTCAGTGTCTCGGTGGTGGCCTCTGGTTGCCGTTTCAGTTGTAGCAGCAATTTACTTTTTGCTGTCTTTCGAACTTTATTCACACTATTTCCGAGTTCACTTAGCCCGGGGTTGGCCTTCATGAACTTCAGTATGCCCGCATATGTTTTTTCCCCGGTTTTGGAGACTATTATATTGTCCGGGCGTGGCCTCTTTTTTTCATAATGGCCTTTCCAGTATCAGCCTTTGGTGCCTCTTCACCCCCCAACCTCGCATCCCTCTTTCTTCCCCTCTCGACAATTGTAAACCAATTATAATTGGGTGACTCATCATTGATCTGTCCCGGGACCCTTATGTCTGTGTGCGAGTTTTGTTTTGGTTGGATTTGCAAGTTTCCCCCGCTTGCTTCACCCGGGGCAGATGACTTCTTTAAGTGATTTTCCACTTTTTATCACAAAGCCAACCAATGGTCTCGATCAGCTCTCGCACGGCATTAGTACAATGTCTTTGCTTTTTAGGGCGTGTGTGGGTGGGTGTGTGTGTGCGAGAGAAAGAAAGGCAGAGAGAAAGAGCGATGCTATAGTGATGGCAGGTTAGGTTTGAATAATAAGCGTCAAAATACCTGTAGAAAATAAGTAAGCAAAATAGGTTGTTTTGTTATGTCATAATTAAAAACTAGAGCCTGGTTTCGCTGTCCCTTGGCGCACCCTAAAACGTGATCATGACTTTCCCTGACATTGCAATACTCATGCGTTTCTTTCTTTATTTTCTCCCTCTTTTTTTACTTTAAGAATTAACAATACCCTTTTATCCGTTTGTGTAAAAAAAAAAAAAACCGAAATATTTTAAATATATTCGAAATATTAAGACTACTCTAATGACCAAGTCTGGACATTTAGTATGATCACCCTATCGATGTGCTATGCTGCCAGATGTACGATCTACATAATCGCGAAGATAGTCAAGAATGAGAATGGTGCTGTAAAGAACTTACTCGATAAATTGTTGTTTATCATACTCATATCAAAAACAACTGGGAAACATTTCTTTATTCAATACCAATAACAGCGGTCAACAAGAGGTATAATTGGAAACATCTCATATACAACCTGGATATATCTGGGAAGGTTATATTACAAGAAAGATATGTTACAAAAAAGGTTATCACAGTCCAAAACACGGAATAAGATGACTTCACACAGATTTGGGGCAGTGTTTAATCATTTCTAATTACTCGTTGTAATAATAATAATAATTTCTAATTTCTCGCTGTATGGTTGACAGATGACTTTGGCGCTTGCATTCAACAAGACCACTGACAGAAGTTTATCTTCCCTGAAATATCTTTTTACAGTTATTTTGGTATCATCTGGCAGTTTGACACCTCAAATAAGCAAGATCATCCCCAAATAAGTGAGATCCAGTTTCGATTGTTAAGATGGTAATTACACATTAAGCCGTGCAATATTACCACCACAACAAACTGAACTATTTCATTATTCTTTTTCTGTAATATTGTCAATGTAAGCCTTTGAAGCAAAGTCCAACGAATACATTTCCTATCAATTGCCATTTATCCCAGACATTAGTGCCATCTTTACCGTATGCGTAAAGTATTTCAGTTAACCTAAAGACGAAAATAATATCCAAACTTGTTTTCTTAAAAGATCGAGAGGATTAAGAAACTCTTTATTGCTTCCTTGAAATGCCCTTTTGTTGGCAACACTGTTCCGGCCATTTTCAGCGTTCACCCACCAACTACACCAGGCAACCTCGAAACGAATGAGTTACATTATTATCTCCGAAAGCGATAGGGTAACGAACTTACAACGAATACAAGTTTCGACCTACCAAAAGGTAAAACTCTCATCCAAACTTTATGTGATTCTTTATCTAGAAGGTAAATCAATATAAGGTCGTATGGTTGACTATAACCCAGAGACAGTGCAACCAGCTATGCAATATACCAACAGTGTCTACAATACTTATTCTACGTTAACCATCTCGAACAATCAATTGTTGACAACAACCAGAAAAATAATTGCAAATGGTAAATAATGAAATAATGTAAAGAGGCACTACACTCACACTCCGATACACGTGAAACAAAAATACTGGCATCACTAGTAGGTCATAGGAAGGTCTCAAACCAGCTTCAACCTGAATCGAATGCCGCTCGTGATCGCAAAATGTGTGGACGTCAAAATTATTCTTCGCAAAGGTCTTGTCTTACGTAAGTCTTAAAATGTCCGACAAACTTGCAGACGCAGACTAGTCAACGGTTAAGGCGTCCACTAAAAGTAGTCCCAACCTCTTTAAAACCAGATATCCACGGAGCATAGCTTGGAAATTCATTTCTTCAGGACACACATTTGATAAAAGGTCACCCTGGAATACAAACGCGAAACCCATAATAACAATAACAAAAAAACAGGCAATTCGAAGTCCACTTCGTTCTGCTGTTAAAGCTGAATTGAGTCACACGCTCAAAATAATTGGCAATGAAGTTATAGCCCGGCGGTATGCGGAAGGAAAATAATTGAGTTAAATCGATCTCTGATGGACTAGTTCGCACGACTATGTAGAATAGATTAATGGTCAACAGACTTGTGCAGTCGTAGGCGGAAACTTGAAACCTGTTATCTAATAGGTACCTGTATAATAACACCTTTCGAAGTGATATTAAGGATGTCTAATGGCGTTGTTTGAAGAAGGTTAATAGCTCTTTTTACGCAGACAGCTCGAAAACGGCCAAATGGCAAACCTGAATGCTAGAGTTGCGTGTCATTGCTTCATTCTGCACGATAGGAGAAAACTATACAATGTCTTCACTCGTTTGCTCGTCAGTTTTATGTTCGACTACTTATGACCACAGACAAGGACGAAAATGTTATTCTGCTCTTACAACCTTCAAATGAAGTTAAATGTTGCTAATAATCCTAGGGCTCATTTCTTAAGGACTCTCGCCAATACAGAAACGAAATCACAAATACCTAACGAGTGTGGAAAAGGATAAGCCAAGACTTTCCCCCAAATTGAACAACAAGTAAGTATGTTGGAAGTTGTGCAAACGGTAAAGTCATTCCTATACAATTGCCACGCAGACTACATTCAAATTTTCAATAAAAATGCAACTTTACGCGGTGATCTTGCACAGCCAATACGAAAGAAGCAAACGCTTAGGGCCTTGCGCGAAAGCCAACTATCATCCCAATGAGCGGAACAGCATAGAGTGCATAAAAGCACATTTGGTACAACTTTTCTGAACAGGTAGAAGTATCCTTCATCTCCTATTCTACAGGAAACTATTTTAAAAACAAAAAATAAGCAATGACAACGAGAGGTTAACAACAACCCCATTATTGTGATATTAGGAAGTAACCCATGGATCCACAATATACACAAGGCAGTAAACTCGAAAGAAAAACTTGACTAGTAGTTTTCTCATAGATTAGGGTTGTCTAAAAATTAACCGATTCCCTAACCACATACACTACTAGCATAACAATTTAAAAAAAAAAGCAACCTGCGAAGAATTCAGCAGCAATATCATCACGTATATGAACCTGTCGTCTGAGGGTATCGCAGGCAACAATAGTGTTTATGAGAGCATGCGGAGCCATTTGTGCGGTGACGCCGTTCGTCTCATTCGTTGCGTTTCAATGCCACGTCCCCGCCATGAGTATGTTTATGTGAACATACTGAACCATTTGCCGCCGTTTCCAGTCCTTTGAATGCCACATCCCAGCCATTGTTATGTGTTTGAGAACCATTTGACCAATTGCCGCCGTATTTTCATTCCATGCATTGGAATACCGCATCCTACAGCTACAATTTATGGCTGGGCAATAAAAGCAAATTTCAGCATCATGCCGCCATCACCACCAGACTCAACCCAACAGCAAACATTTTCAACAGCAGAAGGTGATAATTGAATTGCCGCCAACTCAAAAGGGACCACTATAAATATACTATTTCTGTTTTCTTTGTACAGGAACGTGCGTTTCTTTTATCTTTTGTTTCTGTGCACACCAGCAATTTGTGTGTATCTTGAAAATGCCGATTGTCCTTCGGCTTGGTCTTATTAATGTATGAAATAGTAAACAGGAATCCTGTAGTCGAGTTTCACATTCCCACTCTGATCGTCTTAGTGTGTAGACGCGTTTTGCCACTGCCACTGCTTGACAGAAAGAAAAGAAAAAAAAAAACAAAAAAAAAAAACGTGTGCGCGTGTGAACCATAAATGTGGTACCGTCATTAAGAACGGTCTGTGACAGAACATTGTTCTTTGTGTAAAGTGATAGTGAAAATTACTTAAATCTCGGTGATACCTTATGAAAACTATTACAAAATTGGTAAACCGAAACAAAAAATAAACGACCGTATCCGGATTTTGCGTTCGCAGATGCCGGGCAACGGTCCCAGTGCTGCCCACCGATTAACTATAAAACGAAAAAAAAACCATCCACTGTAGCTTAAACGCCCCGAAGAAAATCGCTACAATGACTACTCAACCAACCATCGACTACCAGAAGAAGTACAATGACGCCATGGAAGAAATAAGGCTGCTTACAGCCTAAATGAACCAATTGCACGACAAAATACGCTCTCTTCAATCACCGACCAAAACCTACGACGATGTCTGCATGAAGGAAGTACATCCCCAAAGATCAGACATCTCCTTAACAACCAACATCAAACCATCGTCATCACATAAACCGTCAACGTCACAATATACCAACAAAATAGATGACCAGTGGCAAACAGTTGGACACAAAATTACAAATAAGGTGAGGCCACCACCAATTTACATCAAAAATGCAACTAGCATCAATGAAGTAATCAAGATGCTCGAGAATGCCCTAGGACATCGAAACTTTACCACAAATTCCAAAGGCTCCTCGATCTCGATCATGACAACAACTTTGACGGACCACGACACGGCAGTAAGTAAGAGTTCTTCACTTTTCAACATGCCCAGAGTAAACCAAAGACATTCATCATAAGGCACATTGACCCAGCATGGATGCATGAGGAACTCCTAATCGAAATATCGAGGATCTGCTCGGAACTGAGTATACACAGATTGGACTACTTCCAAACTCCTCATATGAGAGAAAACAATATTCGGAGCTTACGAATCGTACAGATTCCACCGAACGAAGATGTTAGCCGGCTTAAACAAATAAAATATTTGTTTACGCATAAAATTGCGATTGAGGAACCACACAAACAGGACGTTCTCCATTGCAAAAGATGTCAAGGTTCAGGTCACTTAGCAGCTGCGTGCAATTTAAGTGCACGATGCGGGAAATGTGCCGAACAGCATACACCTAGAGAATGCAAGGTAAACCCGCCTGGTACTGAACCAATAACAATTCAAAAAAGAAACGCTGATGGATCAACAAGCACAAATAAAATCACAGTAACGTGCTGTAACTGCGGAGGCCCACATCTAGCGAACTTTTCCCAATGTCCTGAAAAGCTGCGAATCCTCGAGAGACGATCGGCACACACGACAACAAATAAACCAGCACCAACCAAAGGAACTGAAACTAAACCCTCATCACCTCAACCATCTCATCTCGCGGGATCAGGAATATCCTATGCAGAAGTTACGAAAGATTCCCGAAACTGGACTAAACCTCATCAACCCAATTCCAACGTTCTCAACCTGGACATCATGGGTTATATTAGAAGCCTGCATACGCTGCTACCCACCCTGAAACACAGCTCGAAAATAGAAAAAAAAGGTCAGATCTTAGATTTAATAACTTCCCACATTCTTTCCTTTAATGAATAGTTTCACCCTAGTCTCCCTCAACACAGAATCCATATATTCCCACACTCGTAGACAACACCTCCGTTTGTTTGTTGAAAAGTTCTCCCCAGATGTTCTTCTTCTCTCAGAAACTTGGCTTAAATCAAACTCTCGAGTATACATTCCTAATTACACATTTGTGTCCAACCCGCGAACCAGTGGCCCTCATGGTGGTACTGGAATTCTAATACACAAGAAACTCCAATTTACTGAAATCAGGTTCACTAACATAACTAATGTCGAATACACGGCAGTTAAACTCTTCTGCAGAAGTAATAAAGTACTGGTTTTGTCGTCTAAATACATTCACCCTTCTCGTGAACCTAACTTCCCTAGTACAGACATTTCTCAAATAATCCAGCAGTCTCTGCCGGCACCTTTCATCATAGGGGGAGACTGGAATGCTCGACATACATCATTTAATGACACTTGATGTCAAATATGGCTACCAACTCCTAGATCTCCTCGTACTTCAACCATATGCTTACGCAGACTGTCCATTGCAACCTACTCAAATTTGTAGTACAACCAAATCAACAATCGATTTCTTCCTAAAATCCACAGATATCTATTCATCTAATCCCCCTACAGTGTTCTTTACATTCCCATCCGATCATGGGTCCGTTCACTCCACGGTTCAAATCCCTTCGCTCGAACCACTCTACACAGTGAATCCTATCCCAAATTTTTCCAAAACAAACTGGAAAAAAGTCAATAACGATATTGCTGCCAGTTTTTCAAATTATTCTTTACCGGAATCTTCAAAGCTATTCCCTACTGAAATTGACCAGGCAGCATATTAGCTACTCACCCTTTATTAAACAACAGATACAGCTTTTGACCACCGTGATAAATGGACAACTTAAAAATTTCACCGATCAGACCTACACGTCTACTCTAAACAGTATCAAACCAAACCGTGACCTATTCAAAAATATAAATCGACTAACTGGTTGTAAATTCAAGCCTCGAATAGACTATCTCATCCAACCAACTAACAGTAACATCGCCCAATCGGACACTGATATAGCAAACTGTCTCGCTGAACACTTCTGTAAAACTCATAAACAAAACGATTCCCTCCCAGTCACTAATTTCCATGACACCGTGAATGAATTCATCTCAGGCACACTGGAGCCATCCTTCCCACCATTCAATACTAAATTCAACGAAACCAATAAAGCGTCACATCCCATGGGAACCGACACATTCCTAAGCTTTACAGAATTATCTGAATTGACTACTTCGCGTAACAATAAAAAATCTAAAGGCTTGGATAGAATCCCTAACCTTCTATTTAAAAGGCTTCACCCGGAAAACTTACTCCCCATTCTCATTCTTCTCAACCACATAATAAACGCTTCACATTTCCCAAAATGTTGGAAAACAGCGGTGATAGTCCCTATTAGTAAATCCGGTTCTTCCAACAACCCGGCTAACTTCCGTCCCATATCACAACTAAATTCGCTTAGTAAGGTTTTGGAATGTAAGATATACAAAAATCTTCTCTCATTTGCTAGAGACAACTCCCTTATCCCGAATTCTCGATTTGGCTTTCGTCCACAACACTCAACTTGTCATGCTCTGCTAAAATTGACACATGATGTGACAATGAATCTCCAAAACCAATCCCCTACAATATGCGTCTCTCTCGACATAGCAAAAGCATTCGATTGCGTTTGGATTGCAGGACTGCTCTATAATCTACATTCAATGTCCGGATTAAACACCCACACCATAAAACTTCTCGCTTCCTACCTTTCTGATAGAAAGTTCATGGTGAAAATAAATTCAACTCTTTCGACACCATACAGTATAACCGCGGGTGTTCCTCAAGGTTCCATTCTCGGACCAATATTATACCTCCTTTATACTTCAGACACCCCGCAGCCACTGTCACCTAATACAGTAATGCTGAATTATGCCGATGACACTTTAATTTATTCAAGCAACAAGTTTGTCAAGGAGGCAAGAAACTGTATTACCAGCAATCTCCCGAATCTCTCTGCATATTTTACTAAGTGGAAAATCCGACTCAACCCTGCCAAAACTCAACTCATAGTGTTTAAAGGCAGAAATGCGAATTGTACTTACAACACCATACGCTGCCATAACAAAATCAGAATCAAGTTAAATAACAATATAATTAAACCGTCCAAAACCTTAAAGTACCGGGGAATAACCTTCACCAACAATCTGTCCTTCTCCGCTCACACCAAAAACTCGATTCGCAAAGCCGCAATTCAACTTAATCTCTGCAGAAAAGTGATGTACAAGCCGAATGGTCTCTCTCCCAAAGTTAAATCACTTATCTACAAACAGATAATCAGACCCACTCTCACATATGCATGCCCGATATGGTACCATATCACACCCGCCCAAATGGAGAAGCTACGCATCTTCGAAAGGAAATGCTTCAGATTTATCACTGGCCTCAACCGACATCCCAACTCCCACAAATATTACAACAGTAGTTCGCTCTACTATGCCGCTAATATTGAACGTATAGATCGACGCTTCCTCAAACTGTCCATCAAATTTATCGAAAATCTTCCCAATAATCCCAACCCGATAATAAATGCGCTCACATCGACTCCGTCAGATAACCGAACTGCCTACCCGAACTGTCTCCACATCAGAACGTTCTTCACTTCTGGCAGGTTGGTTAATAACTCTAATGAGATTGTATACCACAATACAGAACTTTCACCTCACCAATTTAAATATAGTAATATTCAACCCTTCTCCAATATTTTGCGTTTCAACGAACAAACGGAAAGTAGTTCCCCAACCCACATCCCTGACTGACAATATCCTCACTAACCCATTGATCACTATGCTACCCCCTTCCACACCACACTAACTTATTTCAATAATAATTAGGTAACTAGACTAAGTTAAGATAAGTTAAGTTAAGTAAATTAGCATAGGTTAAGTAAATAACTATATCCTGGTTTTCTGACCTTTTCCAGGAAGCTGTACTCACTAAAATCTTAATCCATAACCAATATATAACTGTTAGCATATTGTTTGAAAAATGTACTAGTAAGTATATGTAAACAATTATAGCTAAGGTATCATAAGTTATCTGTATTGCTTATTGTAAAAATTATTTATGGTCGATAAATACAGAAATGTAAAAAAAAAAAAAATAGTCGAGTTTATGTATGTGTGTAAACAGGAATCCTGTAATCCTGTATTCACGATTGTAGTTGTAAGAAAATTAGTGTAAATATTTTGTATAAATAGAATTTTAAGAAAAATAAAATCAGAATGCAACGATAACCCGGCGTATTCTCACTTAATCTTTGGCTTTCTTTTTCAGCTATTTTTATTCTACTTTGCAATTTTCAGTGGTGTTGCGCCCTAATTTTCAGAGATAGACTTTTTTAGATGTTTAGTGGCGTTGCGCCCGATCATCACCCCAAAAATATCACACTAAGGGTGTTGCACCCTAGTGTATAGTAGGGCTGTAGGATATAGGTCCAACAACACTTCAGGTCACAAGAGGCCTGAAACAAACAAATAGGATTAAACTCTCCTCAGAAGAAAAGCCGCTTTTTCTCATACGAAGTAAATTTAAAATTCAGTTTATAAATAATCAATTACATGCATATCATTCAGGACGGTTTGGTCGGGGTAGCTGAATAGGATTGTAATGGCTCTAAGAATGCTCATACAGGGTCGCGAAACCTCCAGATGCTGTTGTAGTGCTCTGAAAAGCCCTAGCATCTCCTTCCCCCACACCTACATCCAAATCCCTACACCTAAAGGATGATTCAAATAAAATACAATATCCCGATAAAACAAAATTCCTGATAAACGAATCATATATTCGTTTATAATCATCCATACACCTATGTTCCTACAAATCCTTATCTTCATTCTAGCCAGATGGGTATGTTCTAAAATTAAATATCCCACTCCTTTTCTCCGGTACTGGACTCCAACCGAAGTATCTTTTATGAGATTCTGCTTGCATTTTGAGGCATCCATTATACAAAATCCTGATAAAATTTTGAATAAAAGGGTGATGAATTTTATATTCGAGAATCAGCCAACCAAAGCGCAGATCATGAGACCCCAAAGACGTGATCTGCGTTTACTACGGCACTCAAGACCTTCCGGTCTTGTGCGATTTCTTTCCCACCATCCCTCCATCCAAGTAGTTAGAGAACACCTGAACTAACCCTGTCCACACCATCCTTAGATAGCGCCATTTTCAACACAACCATTTTCTTTTTCGGATATCTTGAGATCCAGCCCAACATCCTCACGGATGTGGGTGATTTTTGGTTATCGCAAGATGGCGAGAAGCCAGAGACAAGATGAAGGACACATCTGACCTTGTCTCACCAAAGTCGACCTCTCGCCATCCATTTTTTTTTTTTTTTTTTTTTTTTTTGATTCGAGAATCATTTGCAATTGGCGTCCGAGATGTAAGGACGCCAATTAACTAAGTTTAAGCTAAATTTATATTGAATCGAAATTTAAATGCAATTAATTTAGCTCAGTCCCTAAATTGGCGTCCGATTGTTGAGGACGCTAATCTCTTAAAATAAATCATCATCATCATCACTATAGGCACTACAACCGGGACCCGGTCTTGGCCTTATTTAGCAAGTCCTGGGGCTTGTTAAATTTTCCATAATGATTTATTTTTTCTGGGCAAGGTCATTAGTCTTGCGCCAGAGGCTCCCCGACGGGGAATCGAACCCCGGTCTCCCGAATGACAGGCGGGTATACTAACCACTATACTATCGAGGAGCTTAAAATAAATACTAAACAAAATAAAGCAGTAGTTTTTTCCCGAAAAGTGTTTTCGTGTGTTTAGTTGTTCCAACACAGGCGCAGATCAGGCAACAGGAAGATCTTGCTGACATTCCGGCATTGGGCCCAGTCAGACTTCTCTTAACACCAATCGGGCGTCACTCTTCGCTCACGTCTGAGGAAGCAAACGCTCCTCTTTTCAGGAGCGGTCTTGAGAAATCCCTCGACCTTTTAAGGACAAGGAGACGCGCTCCCCGAGAGTAAGGCTGTGTGGTATTTTATGTAGGGTGTACCGACGTACGGCACTGCTTCACTAAAATCCCATTGACAGTTCGATGAAAATTGTTCCAACGGACACCGTTCTCCACACTGACATACACCAAAACTGAGCACAACAGGAGAAAGAAAAAACCAAACTCGGGAGTTATTTTTATTATTTAAGGTTTTCTTTATTTGATCTTCGTTGCTTAATTTTTCCACTAAGTTAGTTTTAATAATACATGGTTCCACGTCTATAGTTTTCATTAGCTTAACGTGCACTCAAAATTTGTTTTCCTCTGGTGCCATATTTAATTAAACACTCGGGCTTCCTGCCGTACCACAGGGAATTGTTCATTCGCGCTATTTATTAGACCGATGTTCCAAGAAAAACCAAATTGATAATTTGTATAACTGACTATGAAATGAACCGTGCTAACGACTCGCGACACGTGTATACGGTTCGGCTGTTAAAATCTGACTCGCCGATGCAATCCATATCCGTCAGATTCAACGGTGGTGGATTACATCGGCGTGGGAGGATTCTATATGTCTCCTTCAGCCTGCATATCAGCAACGGCGAAAATGCACCTGAATAAACGTGGACTGGTGTAATGAATTGCAGGCATTATAGAGATACGCGATAGCGAGAAATAGGTTTCTGTGGCTTAAATAAACAGAAACGCTATTTCGAGGGCCATAAATCTTTGATGACCTGCGCCTGAGAACGAAATAGGTTTTTGCTTTAAGATACACAAAAATGCCATTTCAAGGGTCGCGATGATATGCACATCATGTTTACTCAGGCGTTCATGATAATGCCGTTGTAGGCTATACATTCTGGTGACGATAGGTCAGCCGAAAATTTGGGTCTTGTTTACAAGACGGTGCCGGTACATGAGTATAATGGCGAGGAATTATCCTTGCAGATGTGCAAGCGTACATATCGCCCAGGGTGGCCATGGACCAGCGGTCGATTAATAGGGTAAACACAGTGATGCTACTGTGTGTTTGTTTGTTTAACAGGCCGGAGCATCGTTAGGCATAATCTAGGGTATGATTGTCTAACTTCAATCACATTAGTACCCAAATCCCATGATCGGTAGATAACCGATAAAGGAAATTGGTCGCAACTGTAGCGAACCTTGGGATTGGGGCAATATTCACTCATGAACCGTAGCAAGAATACCGGCTGTGTCAACAATTACGCTGGCCAGCGAGTATTTATCTTTTATAATTGCTGACAAGCCGAGCCGATTGTCTGGCACGGTTCATGTAATATGAATGAAATAACTTGTTTGATGTGCATGCCTGCTGGGGTTTTACTTTCAGGTGAAAGTTATTTGAAAGAAACTTACACTACTCGAATGCAGGTAAGTATAGTGGTTTATGGAGTGAGGGAAAAGTAGGTTGTTTTAAAGAAATGGATGGTTCTTTAGGAAGGCTTTAAAGAACCGCCACAATAGAAGAGGCATCAATCATAAGAAGATTCCACGATCCTCTTTGTCGATTGATTGAGCTAGACCTTTTTCTTTAAGTTGTCTTTAACCTTTAAGCAATTAATTGGTTCGACAAGACTCTGATGCCGAAAACAAAACAAAACCCGCACTCGATTTAAGGGAGAAAAATAAAGACACGACCAGAATTTTCAAATTTTTTTTTGTTTTCCGTTTTTATTGTTTTTGAGCTTAAGGCTTCCGCAGCACAACATCACATCAAAAGCTTATACATGTAAAATAGTAAACCACAAAGGTGAATGATTAATGTGGTAAATTTGAATGCTTGTGGTGATTATGGTATATACCGCCCGCCTCGGGATATTATCGACGATCTAATCATTGACATCTTGAGGCCGCTCGCCGTGCAGTATATGGTGAAGAGATTTTTTGTCTGGCTGTTGGAGATCCTCTTCCAGTGGTAGAGAACATATATCCGCGATTGAACGTTTGAAGCTACCGGATGAATTCCTTAGAGTAATGACTCTGATCAAGCCAAAGGCTGCCCAAACAGGAAGTGCGCTGGGGTTAGTACTTCGAAATCTGAGGGGTCGTATCGCAAAGGCTTGACCGGTAGAGAGTTCAATACTGCCTCAATTTGTGATAAAAGAGTGCCTAGTTCCTCGTACCGCAGTGCTCGGTATACCAATATTCGCGGTAGATGGTGTTTTGTCGATTTAACGGCCGCCTCCCAGATTTCTCCAAAGTGTGGCGATCCTGGAGGTAAGAAATGCCACGACGTTCTCATCTGATCTGACTCACTACCGATTACCGATAGTGTTATTTTCTCGACCTAAGCGTTGCAGATATTCCCGGAGCTGTCTATCTGTTCCAATAAAGTTCGTTCCACAACCACTAAATAGTACAATAAAAATCCCTCGTTTTAAAGTAAATCTCTTGTAGGCAACTATGAAAGCATCTGTGGAAAGATCTGATGTCAGCTCAATGTGTATCGCGCGACTGACGAGACACACGAAGACACATACCAGGTGTACCGGTGTAAAATGAGCATCAAGATACAAATGTATCGATAGGGAACGTTTGTTGTGAACGAGCACTTATATTTTTTTTATTTGCTTGCATGACATCTGTCAAACATATTTAGTATGCATCAAGTCATTGTACAAACAACACCTTTTTTTTTAATCCTGTTAAAAATGTCGAATTTTGTACCAGAAAATAATGATTTGCAGAAAGCATTAATTTTTTGTTTTCATTTGAAGAAAAGTGCTCCAGAGTCGCATCGAATGCTTGTCGAGGCTTACGGTGATCATGCTCTATCGGAAGCAACATGCAAAAGCTTGCACTCGCGCCAAACGACGATTTTCAGTCGTTACCAGCACGTCAAAGAGATAAGACGTATATCTGACAACAGGAGAAAGTAAAAGAAAAGAAAAAAAATAAATAAAAAAATTCGTCGCGCGAGTGTGTGTGCAAGGGTGGATTACACAGTGTGGCCGCCACTGAGAGCGGTTGTTTAAAAAACAAAATTGCGGAAACAAACAAAGTGCTAAAGAGCTCGTCACTTTCATGAAAAGGGGCCAGGCAGACCTGAAAACGATGACACGGAGCCGACTCGAGCGACAGCCGAGTATTATAACAAAGCGGCACAAGCCAAATACAGACGGCGAAAAAATTGCAAAAGGAAAGGAAGACGAATACACAGGCGCAGGCAACCAATTCAACGAATTGGTTGATCTTAACCCAAGTGAAATCGAATTACCTGCTGATGAAGAAAACAATATCACAGGTACTGCAACAGATCCGGCGGAATTAGAAAAACTCCTTGCGGATATTGACACAAAAAAAGAGGAACTCAATAAACAAAGAGAAGCAATCCTCAAATTAAAAGACCTGGCGCAGCAACAACAAAGCCAAGAAAATACAACAGTACATCGGAAAAATCAGGAACAACATCAGGAAGCAAACAAAAAGCAGCAAACAAAAGGCAGCAAACAAAGGAGATGCAGAAGCAGCAAACAAACCTGCAAATCGTAACCAACAAAAAGGAAAAGGCGCCGCCTATAATACTTACGTACATGGAAACAAAGGACGTTATAAAATTAGGTGAGTTAACTTGCAAAAATTTCAAAACAAAAAAAATTAATAATTCTAAAATAAAATTAATGTGCGATGATATTGAAGGTTATCGCAAAGTAATGACTGCTTTGGGTAGGACAAAAAGCGAGTACTATACGTACACCGCGAAATCGGAGAAAATAATCTCCATGCTCCTAAAAGGAGTTGATCCATGTTCTTCCCCTGAGGAGGTTTTAGAGGAATTAAAAAATGTCGAAACCGACAATTTAAAATTTACAGGTGTGAAACCCTTTCTACCGCCAACTCCAGAAAACGCAATTGCAAATTGCCTTTCTTTATTGTATCACTGAGTCCCAACAGTAAAGTTGATGCTCTCCGATACATCAAACACCTCAACCACCAAACAATAAGTTGGGAAAAAATTAGAAAAATCGATCGCGTATTGCAGTGTATGCGTTGTCAACGCTTCGGGCACGCGGCATCAAACTGCCACATACAATTCAGATGCGTAAAGTTGTGGGGGTAGTAGTATGATGCCAACGTATGGCACAGGATTCACTTAAAATCCCCCAACACTTGTTACCCCGAAGGAATTGGAAAACACCTTTTTATTTATTTAAATTTATTTCACTTTGGGTAATTTTATTTTCTTTTTGTTCGCGATTTATTTTAATTTAAATTAATTTTGTAATTTTTGTTTTGGAAATGGTGCCTTTTGATTTTTATTAATTTTGTAGTTTGTGCCCGAGAGACACCGTGTCCGATCGTAATTGAGATGGGATAGTCACTGAAGGAATTAGGGTGGAAATTCATATTTCTTTCTTCACACAGGACAACCAAAAGAGACCACGCCTCTACTCTCTCAACCTCACGCCCGTCAAAGTATGAGTAACTTTTGTTAATAGGGTAATTGACGGACATGAAGAATGTGAGAACAGAAAACATGATATGCTGTGATCTCGGGGTAGCTTTGGCTGTGTGTGTTGGTATCAGATGCAGCTACTGGCATGACCTGATGACCCAGTGGTACGGCTATGGTGTAGTCGGAGCACATTGAACCGTGGAAAGAAATACGAATGAGAGGGAAACCTAGCGGATGTTACTCCCCTGCAAAGAGAGATCATTGATCCCAAGCGAATGGATTATCTGAGGGAAAGTCGATAGGACGCCACTGATGTTTGGGAAATAATTCGCATGAGAACCAGACTCTAAGACGCTGAAATTACCCCAGCTATTTTGCTATGATGCAACAGCGTCGTTCTTTTAGACTTGTTGTTGCTAACCGACATTATGAGATTTCCGATGGGAAACTCATGGTTAGCAAGAATGGAGTTGCCGTGTGACATTTATGTAGCTAAACTCAATTATGCATTATCTGCAAAGGATGATGAGTTTAGCTATACGTCCGTTTGAAATGTTTTACAGGGGAATACATATAAAGGAAATTGGTAAGTATGACGCGCTGAAAGCGGTCGAAATTAGGTGGAAATGTTGGTTGAGATTGTGGGTTGTTTCTCATGTAGAATAGAGAAACCCCCCACAAAGTGCTTTTCCGACCATATCACTGGTGAATGCCCCTTGGGCAAGGAACAGCTTCCAGATAGGAAAACACTGTCCTGTGTCCTATGTAAAAATACAGGTCACACTGCTAATTTTAGAGGATGTCCTAAATTTCAACAAATGAAATTAAAATTGGAATCCAAAAAGAAACAAGTTGAAGAAGAGAAAAAAATGAAAACTCGTTCTTACAACAATTTCGTTACTCCTTGTGTGTCATATGCACAAATGGCCGGTGCTCCTAAGCAACCAGCATCCATGGAACATACATATAGTAATGGAAAAATGCCTGCACCAGAGGCACACTCAGAAATAATAACAATGTTATTAACCATGCAAGGACAATTTGGCGCATTTCAAAAAACACTGACTGAACAAAGAGCACGAATAGATACTCTCTATTCAACCCTGTTCTCAAATAACTCTCCACATCAAAATCTTTAACCCTCCGTCTGAACTTAACCTAAAAATAATTGCTGTGAATGTAAATTCACTAATCTACATCGAAAGAAGGGATAATTTAGGCAATCTGCTCCAAGTCGAATGCCCAGATGTGCTCTTGGCTAGCGAAACTAAGGTAAACCAAAGGCATAAAATGGGCTACAAAAATTATAACATAATTAGACGAGATCGACAACGCTCTACTCGAGGGGGTGGGGTCGCTATCTTAGTTAAGAAAGGTCTTCACCATAAGGTCGTTTACAGCACGGAAGTACACAAATTCCAGGTGCTAGAGGCATGCATTATAGACATTCCGCTAAAAAGTCAAAGGCATCTATATATAGTCGCTGCTTACGCTCCGGAATCTGTTCAAGGTACCCAATTTATCTGTGAAATTGATACGCTTCTCCGAAGTCTCAAGTTAGATTCGGAAAACAATTACTTTTTAATGGCAGGTGATTTTAACGCCAAGCACAGTGCCTGGGGCAATCTGACCTCGAACACCAGAGGCAATGCGTTGTTTGATTGGTGGCAAACAAATGCGATCGAGCATAAACTAGAATTGCTACAAGTACACTGTCTTATCCAAGAGGTAACTCCTTCCTGGATTTACTTATGACAGCTGATCGAATTCAGTTACCAGATACCGAGGTAACTACTCGAAATTGTCTTCGCACAATTGAGTACGATAGCGATCATTACGGAGCCGTAATACATGTGCCGAACGAGTACCATCTACTTGAGCAGTACGACCAGGTACACTCTTTCGATTTCCGAAAAGCACATTGGTCGCGTTTCGATCGCATAGTTAAAAGAGAAATACGCAACATTGGCATAGACCCACCGAGTAATAGAAACCTCCGTAATGATGAAATCGATCATTACCTCCTAACTATGAACGATATTGTTACTAACACAATGAAACGTTCCATCCCCAAAGTAGCTCATATGGATGGCTATACCCACCGATACAGAAATGCAACTATCGATGCTTTGTATAGGCAAAAGAGCACCCTGCTCTCAAAGCAGAAATTGTGCTATAGGCAGTTCAGTGACTCAAATAGCAATGAAATCAAAACAATCAATTCCTTGACTAAAAATCTTCAAAAACTGATCCGGGATAATTACCGAGCACTAATAAATGAGGAGTGGAGCAACAGAATTCGAGCTGTTCAAGCAAACGGACCGAACATGTTTTCACACATCAAGAAAATATGTCGAAGAAAAGATCACAATGACATTCCCTGTCTCCGAATTCCACGGACTCCCGAGAATTGTCAGATAATGCTGAACGCAGGACTCACCTTAGAGCACATCATCTCCAATGATGAAGTAATAGTAGTCGAAGATCCGCAAAAGAAAGCGAATTCAATTGGAGCCTGTTTCGAAGCAGTGTACAGAGTTAACGAATCAGTTCAGTGCCCGTCAAAGACATTGGTCGCTGCGCAATAAATTTCACAACTGGCGATCCGAAAACCATAGTTTCATCACATTCGGCGAAAATAATAGGGCGGATTCTCCCGTCAGAAATGAAAATACAAATATGTTTGTGCGCAAGGATGAACTTAGAAACATACTTAGCTCAATGAAAAATAAGAGATCATCTGGAATAGATAGCATTTCAAATGTGGTTCTAAGGCACTTGCCTCGCGAAGCAGTGAACATATACACTACTCTGCTTAACAACGCTCTAAACAATGCACACTATCCAACCCATTGGAAGACTGCAGTAGTCCACCCTATCCCCAAAAAGGGTAAGGATAAGAGCAATCCAGCTAATCTGCGCTCGATCAGGCTGCTATTCGAAAGGTATTCGAAAAAATTATAAATAAAGCACTTATAGGTTGGTGTGATGAAAACGATATCATCCCCAACAACCAGTTTGGCTTTCGAGCGCGACATGATACAGTTCATGCAGCGACGAAACTTGTTTCCGATATGCAGTGGAACAAGGCAAAGCGACGATGTACAGGCGCCTGCTTGGTTGACTTTGAAAAGGCTTTCGACACCGTATGGTTAGAAGGACTTGTCTATAAGTTAACAAACCTGGGTATGCCGCAATATTTGTTATACATCATTTATGATATGATAATGGACAAACATTTTGTGGTGAAATGCGGGGACATACTCTCCAACAAGACCTTCCAAATTAAAAATGGCTTACAGCAGGGAGCTGTGAATTCTCCCATTCTATTCAATATTTACACTAGTGATCTAGTGAGTTCTCTCGAAAACGCCATTGCGTACGCCAATGACATAGTGGTGTACAGAACAGGAGGAAAAATAGACGTCATCAATAGGCACTTTCAAGATGACTTCAACAAAATAAAACAATTTTGCGACGACTGGAAATTAAAGATTAATTTCCAGAAAACCGAGACTATCCTTTTCAGAACGCCCCTATCCAGGGCCGCGAGGGATACAAAATACAACTGGAAACACTTTTCTATTGTAGGTAACAATAACCTCCAACTGCAAGTGAAAACTGTAGTTAGATACCTTGGTATCTAGCTAGACCAGTATTTATATTTTGACAAGCACGTAGCAGCGTTCCTCTCCGCAGCTAAAAGCGCATATTCGATGACAAGAAGTCTATTCCGGAGTAGTCCCGGCATTCATCCGACCAGTTTTGATTTATGGCTGTCCAGCATGGCATAATATATCTCCACTTTATATGGAGAAGTTTCGTGTGTTCGAACAGCAGTGTTTGCGTTCCTGCCTCGGACTTTATAGAACACCAGAGTCGCAATACAAAAAATTCTATCCCAACAAAATCCTGTATAACAAATCAGGGTTAAATAGGATAGACAATTTCATAATTAAAATTATTCGTGGTCACACAGCAAGGGCAATGTGCAGTGACAATAATCTTATCTCGGGAGCATTCTATCCCAATGATATGTAACTGGAGAATACCCTCCAGAATGGGTTTATTCCCCCAGAAGCGTTCCCTTTCTTGGATCAAAAAGGCCTTATCCAAGACGTGCATGGAGGCCCGATTATTTACCACGCTTTCCGTGGTGCCAGGGACAAACGAATTCTCCATGATAGTGATATCTCCAATGCCCCAGACCGCATGCGTTGTAGCACGGCGATCAGTGAAAGAGATAAATCAGCCAAAGATCGAATATCTCCCAAATGGTGGTGGCTTCTCAACTTCCTCAGATATAGTATGCCTCTCAAGAGCAACGCTCTCCTTCCTCTTGTCCCCCCTCCCCCTGTCCGCCTTTCCCCATTACTTTTGTGTAGCTATTTTATTTCATTTTTTTTTTCTTATTTTATGTTTTATTCGTTTCGTTTTGAAGTTTTTGTTTGTTATAATAATAATAAAAAAAAAAAAAAAATGTAATTATAATATATACATATAGTTGTAAACGAGGAGTCCCTCTAACATATGACTTATTTCATATATATATATATATTATTTCATATATATATATATATAAGAAACAAAAAAAAAAATGTACGCCGAAAGGCATATATAAAAATCAAGTTGTAATGTGTAATTTAGAGAGCTCGCATAGAGCCAGTAAGTTAATTTAAGGATTGTGATTGTAGAAAGGGGTTTAACATTTACCCCTAATATTATACATGTAAAAAGAATTAGGAAAATAAATGTGGTTTAAAAACTAAAAAAAAAAAAAAAAGCAACATGCAAAAGATGGTTTAAGCGGTTCAGAGATAAAGATTTTTATGTGCGAAATGAAGAACGTGGAAGACCACAAAAAAAGTTTGAAGACGCCGAATTGCAAGCAATATTGGATCAACATGACACTTTAAGTCAAAAACAAATGACATAAATATTGAATGTTGCACAACAGACAATTTCTGATCGTTTCAAAGCTATGGGTAAGATCCAAAAGTGTGGAAACTGGGTGTCACATGAATTGAATGGCAGACAGATGGAAAACGCAACACACAACGTGTGAAACGTTGCTTCTACGACACGTCAGTAGGAAGTCAGTATTGCATCAAATTGTGACTGGTGACGAAAAGTGGATTTATTTTAAAAATCCTAAACGCAAAAAATCATGGGTACATCCAGGAGAAGCGTCAACATCGACTGTAAAGCCTGATCGGTTTGGAAAAAAGACAATGTTCTATGTTTGGTGGGACCAGAAGGAACTGGTGTATCATGAACTTCTAAAACCTGGCGAAACTGTTGATGCGCAACGCTACCGACAACAAATGATCAATTTGAGCTATGTATTGATCGAAAAACGAATGGGCCACAAGACACGGAAAGGTAATTTTGTTGCATGATAATGCTCCGAGTCATACAGCAAAACCCGTCAAAGAAACAATAAAAGCTCTCGGCTAGGAAGTGTAACCCCCCCGTATTCACCAGACTTGGCTCCTTCCGACTACCATTTGTTTTCATCGATGGGGCACGCATTGGCTGAGCAGCATATCAATTCCTACGAAGAAGTCGAAAATTGGGTCTCCGAATGGTTTGCGTCAAAAGACGACCGGTTTTTGGCGTAGTATCCACAAATTGCCAGAAAGGTGGTCGAAATGTGTAGAAAGCAATGGCCAATACTTCGAATAAAATGCTTTTTACTTTCCCATTTAAAATTAGTGTTTTATTTATTTAAAAAACGCTCAATTCATACCGGTACACCTGGTATATATCACATGTGTCTGATTCGTATGAATCGACCCATATTTTAGCGAATGAAGGTAGGCCCTGCATAGTCGACGCCATACTTGATGAAAGGACAACACTTCTAAACCCTACCAGCCGGTAAGTTACCCATTAGGTGCGTTGCGCCGTTGACCTTCTTTCGCAGATAATACATCGATAAATGTGTTTCCGGACTTCGTTTCGGGCCCCGAGAATTCAAAATTTCTGGTAAGTGTAGCTTATCGTCTACTGAATGCCCCCATGAAGGGTCATCGCATGCTCATGAGCATTAGCAATGACAAGTCTAGAAAGAGCGCTAACTTTGAATAAAACAATGTCTTTTGCCAAACGGACTATGTGCTTCCTTCAGGCGGCCATCCAGTCGTAGCAAGCCATCATCATCAAGCCAAATCACTAGTTTAAGAAGAGGACTTCGAGCGTTTGTCAGTTAGTGTTCCTGCAAGGATGATTTCTCTCCAGAAAATTCATACCGTTGATGCAATTTGATACATGATAATTCGGCTTGCCACAGTTCTCCCCGTTCTAGGATTCCAAAATTCCGCTTCGATATTGATTGCTTACAATTGAAAATGAAACGTCAGCAGTACGCAATGACACGAGAAAGTTTTCCAAGTGAAGAAAATTTACTTGGTATTGATCATCTTTCTATTGGTATTGTAACGGACGAAGTGAATGACTTTGATTCTTCCATTCAATGCTGTGAAGGTGCTTCTATGTATTGATCGAGCCACGCGGATAACTGCTGACGTAGCCAAAATGATCCGGTTCACCATAGAGAGTACGATGCCAACTTAGTCGGGTAGAGACCCATTGAAGCACAGCCAGCAGGGTTATCCTTTGAAATTACGTATCGGCTATGTCAGATCCCATCCACCAAATAGGTCTTCCAGTAACTTGGTTCCACACGGATCTATGCTAAAACCACAGTAGAGTCCGTCCAAGCAAATGTAAGCCATAGGTTGTACCGTCTGCATCAGTACAAGAAGCAGGTAATAAACGAACAAGTCCGGGATGAGAATGATATCATTCAATCAAAACTCCGTGGAACTCACCCCGCCTGGTAGTTCCCAAGAAAGCGGGCCCGATGTAGGGTTGTGGTCGACTTCAGAAAACTGAACGACAAAATCGTTGGATCCGCGTACCTTTTCCCTCGAATAGAGCACATTTTGGACCAGCTCGGTCACTCACGCTATTTTTTCATGCTTGGTTGAGCCAGCGCCTACCACCAAGTTTTAGTACATCATAAGTATCTTTCAGCACAAACTACGGGTATTATGGTTTCAAACGTATGCCATTCGGTTTAAAGGGACCACTGGCTTCGTCCCAAAGACTCATGGACCATGTCCTAACTGGGTTGCGAGGTATCGAATGCTTTGTTTATCTGGACGACATTGCCATATATAGGAAAACATAAGAAACCATTATGACAAACTCCGGAAAGTATTCGAACAATTGAGATACCAGAACCTCAAATTACAATCGGAAAAATGCAAGTTCCTACAGAAAGAAGTAGTATATCTACGGCAGATTTGTTCCGAAAAAGGGGCAATGCCAAATCCCGACACGCCCGCTGGTGTCAGGGATTTCCCCTTTCCCAAGGCGGTGAAGAACCTCCAATATTTTCTAGGCCTTACGAACTACTATCGGAAATTTGTTCCAATTTTTCGAGGATAGTGTGCCCCTTAGCGAACTTGTTAAGGAAGGACGTTAAATTCACGTTGTTAAATAAATGCCAGGAGGCATTTGATAAAATAAAGGAATTATTGGTTTCGGCGCCACTACTAATCTATCCAGACTTTACCCAACCTTTTAATCTGACCACGAATGCGAGAAATTGAGCACTGGGAGCCCTGCTATCACAAAGTGAAAGAGGCAAAGACCAGTCTGTTGCTTATAGCAGCCTTGACTAAGGCGGAAAATAATTACTCTACCATTTAGAAGGAGTTATTAGCCATTGTGTGGGCAGCCAAGGGTTTGCGTTGTTATTTGCAAGGGCGTGAGTTCACTATATATATATGGATCATAAGCCATTAAAGAGAGTATTTATCTTGAAAGACCCCACGTCACGTTTAACCGGATTCCATCACAAATCGGAGTTCGATTACCAACACCACCAATCGAATATAAACCCGGTAAATATATCACCAATGCAGATGCCTTGAGTCACATCCCGCAGAATTGTGATGATGCTCCCACACTACAAAGCTGCAATGTAGTGACACGCGCCCAAGCAAAGAAACTAAGGGAATGCGTAAGAACCCAGAGAAGTCCGAAAGACGACAAGTCTTCTCCTCACGAGGATCCCATTCCTTCCTGCACGGACAAAGGGATGGAGATAACAAACACTGAGCAAATCCAGTTTTTACTTCGGGATTACCGTGATCCTCCTGTCGGAGGACACCAAGGAGTGATTTAAAGATATAATCAAATAGATAGGAACTATTGGTGGAAGAACTTGATGCGTGACATCAAGCAATACATTAAAGTATAACTCCGCTGATACGGAACAGTGATGAAAATGTAAGGACAATCCTCGACAACCATATGGAACCACAAAGGTAATGGTTTGGTTTGCATTTTTGCTGGAGGAACAATCGGACCCTTTTTTCGATTAGGGTAATTCTATTTCGGCGAAAGATGAGCGTTACTGTATAATGTTAACCAATTTTTTGGGTTAAAGTGGATGCCCTCAATATCGGCAGCTTGTGGTTTAAACAGGATGGCTTTATTGAATGATAGATTTCCTGGCCGCATAGTCTCTCGGGAAGATGAAGTCGATTGGCCACCAAGAGATAGCTCTCGGACGATTCAAAGCTGAAGGATGAGACAATTTTGCATATAAGCGAGATTAAAGAGCACTTATCTAGTGATGTTGTCAAAAATTGGGAGCACCATTTGGAGGGGTGCGAAATTATGGCAAACATGTGGTGGATATTATTTTTCAGAAATATTTGCCATTTGACGAAACTAATAAAGAAATTAATTGATCACATGCACTTTGTTTTATCGAGTTTTAACATCGTTTTTTTTTTATTTAGATCACTCTTTATCTATCGCGATCACAAGTAAGTGTTCCCACAAGTGTTCACTTGTACTCAATAATACCAAGTACGTTATTGTACACTTACTATTGTTTCAATGTCCTTGTTTATCCCATGGGTGGCACCGTTTGTTCCGTGGAGAGAAATTTTAATATAGCAACATCATCGAGATTTTTCAGATGTCTGAATATGAATTCTATGATTTGATTTCTTCTTTATCCATTTCAGGATAGGGTTTATACATGTTCAGTTTTCAAGGCCTGAAACAAATTGATGCGGTAATCAATATAAAATTAACCAGAAAAGGGAAATTCACGTTGAAATATTCCAATGAACGGGTGTGTGTATTCGATTTTTTTTTTTTTTTTTGGTTTCGGTAGGAAGGTGGAAATCTTCAAAAGATACCCTTGGAACGATCCAAAGGCATGTCGGGTTTTTACCGACTAAAACCACCTCCCGGCAAGCACATATTCCCGTTGATCCCCGCGGAACTTTCTTTTAGATATTCCATTGCGGGGCGGGACGGAGTTTACCTGTTACTCCGCTCGTCGCGTCGCAACTGCTGCATCATGTCATATAGAACGTCATTTGCTACGGACCATGCCTGTTTGAAACTCGGCATGTATTCTATTACTCCTCCCGGAGTGCCTGTCCGTCTCATATGTCTCTCCAAAAACGTTCGTGCGGTCTCTAATCTCACGCACTCTATGAGTACGTGTTCCGCATTTTCTATTTTGCCTTTGCAATACAAGCAGGATAGGTGATTCACATGTTTATACTTGTAAACTATCCCCGAAAGCATCCATGCCCTGATATTAGCAGAGTCAGGTAGTGATTCAGCTCGCCATGTTTCCTTTTCACCCGTGTTTCTATATCAGATAACATGGTGTGGGTCCATCTTCCTTTGATGGAAGAATCCCACCTTCGTTTCCATTCTGAGACTTGGGAGATTTAATTATGACCGCATTCTCCGAGGATTCTCCTGTGAGACTTCATACAATGCAGCGTTTTCTTTAGTTGCAACGTCAAGTGGTATCCTACCGGCGAAAACATTTATGGCATCTTCGGATACCGCTCGGAATGCACAGCATACTCTTAGGGATGCCAGCCTATGTGCTGGGTTCACACCCCTCATGTACGACTTATACTGTGCGGCTTCTGCCCATATGTGAGCTGCATACATTATAATGGAGTTGTTGACACTGGTTAAGAGTTCCCTTATGTGGGGATGGGGTCCTCCAACATTGGATAGCAGTCTCGCCAAAACTTTGCAAACTCTTGCCGTTTTTTCACTCGTTTTCCTCAGGTGTTCCTTGAAGCTCAACCTGTTGTCGAGTATAACACCAAGATATTTAATATAGGGACTGGATCTGATTATTTGTCCTTCTATTTCCAAGTCAAGGTTTTCAACTTTCTTGCGGCTGCTTATTAAAACTACCTCCGTCTTATGTCGAGCTAGTTTCAGTCCGGCCATATCTAGCCAGCATTTAATCGTCTGGATTGCTTGAGAGCAAATATTCTCCAGGTCATCTAGATGTTTAGCTACGGCCACTACTGCCAAATCATCTGCGTACCCAATGATTCTAACCCTTCCGGTACATTGACCCTGAGCACACCATCATACATGATATTCCATAACAGCGGACCTAACACAGATCCCTGAGGTAAACACGCTGTTATTTTATATTTCTGTGGTCCCTCATCTGTGACATAGAGCAGTCTTCTATCCGAGAGATAGTTTTCTAATATACGCACCAAGTAGGGTGAGACTTGTAGATCGCGCAACGCATCTAGAATCCGATTCCAATTTGCATGCATTTTTAACATCTAGCGTCACCACCGCGCAATATTTTTTGGAACCACCTAGCCATCATGCTCCAGCTATCGCATTGGGAACGATGTCACACGCCACAGATTGTGCCTCACCGGTTGATCTACCTTTCCGGAACCCGTACTGCCATTCAGAGAGCCCCGCTGTCCCCTCAGTGAATTCTTCCAGGCGAGTGGCAATTATTCGCTCAAGCAGCTTTCCAGTTGTATCCAGCATGCACAACGGGCAATAAGACGATGGCTCTTCTGGATTCTTGACTCCTTTTGGTATAAGCACAAGCCCCTGCTTATTGTCTTTTTCGTGGCATAGAAGCATCACATGCGGTAGTTAGCCACTTCATGACATTTCAAGCCTGTCTGTTCGCATCAGCCCCTGCGTGAAACTGTGCGATTTGATCTTCCAGTATATAATCGAGCAGTTCCGCATCAATGTCCTTCTCTTTCCGCACATTTTTTGGGCTTTCTTCGCCAATTTGCCAGTGATGAATCCCCTGTGCGGTAATATTTCGTACATCACGGCTTGGTGGTCACTATGGGTGTAGTTGTCCAAAACTCGCCACTCCATACTTCTTGCCAACATGGAACTGGCAAATGTGATGTCGATTTTGGACCGGCCTCTCTCATTTATGAAGATGTCATCAACACCATCATTAAGTAACACCACATCTAGGACTGCGAAGGCTTCGAGTAGTGCCTGGCCTCTACTGTTGATCCTTGTGTTTCCCCATTCTACTGCCCAACCGTTCAAATCTCCAGCAACCCTCTTATAGGCTCTTATCGCTAGCTTCTTGTGTTATTCTGTCCAAAAAGCATTTGAAATATTCTATTTCCCACCTTGGCGGAGCGTAATAGCAATAGAAATGAAATCCTCTGATCTTAGCATAGGCAATTCCTTCTGCATTCCATGGAGGAATTTCCAGATGTCCAGATGGCCGTTGTTCCACAGGTGTCTTCCTTCCATGTAATAATACCAGTGTCAGGCATCCTGTACTTCTCATTGATGAGTATCATGTCGGCACCATATTCCTTAACGATTTGGGAAAGGACATCTTGGCGGCTCCACAATCTTGGCGAACATACAGGGCAAAGTCTCTGATTGCATGCAGCGACATCCTGCGAAAGTTCGGTGCAATGCTAATAACCATCCCGCAAAAACAGAATATTATGGAAAATTTAACAAGCTTCAGATATGGACCAGATACACGACGACGACCACGGAAACGAAAATGGCTAAACGATTTAAGAATCTTCTTATGGAACGTCCGCTCACTATACACAGCCCGAACTGCACATCAGCTATCCGATGCCCTGTCCGAATATAAGGTTGACATAACAGTATTACAAGAAATAAGATGGACGGGGAGTGGTATTATTCAAAGAAACGAGTATGACATTTATTACAGCTGTTAGCCTTTCTAGTCAGCCAAAAACTGAGGCCTGCCATCATCTGCTTTAATGCCACAAACGAAAGGCTATGCATTCTTCGCGTGCGAGGCAATTTTAAGAACATATAAACATTCACGCACCTACAGGGGAGCCCCCTGACGATGAAAAGGTAAAATACTACGAGAACGTCTAATGGATCCTCAATACCTGAACAAGATACGATGTGAAAATCGTTCTTGGTGATTTCAATGACAAAATAGGTCGGGAACCGGTTTTCAGGCACTACACAGGTTCCCATAGTTTGCATGAGAACGCTAATGGCAATGGACTACGTGTCATCGAACTGGCCACATCAAAAAACTTGGTCGTTGCGAGTACCAGGTTTCCGCGTAAAGATATCCACAAAGCCGACTGGGTATCACCTGATGGAGCCATTCGCAATCACATTGGCCACGTGTTGATAGATCGCCGCCATTCCTCGAGCCTGATGACGGTACGAACGTACCGAGGTGCCAACGTCGACTCGGATCACTATCTTGTTGGTACAGCTTTCCGAGCGCGGATTGCCTAACGAAGACATATTGCATCCGCGGATCAGGTTCGAATCAAAACGGCTGCCTTACGCAATGAGAATACCATTAACACCTTTGGTCATGCTCTAAGACTCGCCCCGAAAAGCTCGACGGAGGGAGAATGCCGGGCGTAGGAGAGATATGGACACGCCATAAGAATACTGTTATTAGTACTGCCAACTTCATCTTAGGCAGTAGTCGTAGAGATCGGAACGACTGGTTTGATGATTAGTGTAAACTAGCGACTGAACGTAAGAATGCTGCATATCGAGAATGCAGCGGTCTCATAGGACGCGGGTACGCGCGGAGAAATACATAGAGCTCAGAAGATCTGAAAAAAGGCTTCACAGATAAAAGAAAAGTGCCTGGAAAAAAAACCTTGTCTGTGAAATAGAGACAAGTAGAGAGCGAGGCCCGCACCGGCGCGGAAGTTCTACCATATACTCCGCAGTATGACGCGGTATACACCACGCTGTACTTACTGCAAGGATAAAGAGGGTAATCTAATCACCGATTCTGAAGGCATTCTGGAGCGATGGGAAGTGCACTTCAATGAATTGCTAAATGGTCAGCTCACAGAAGAATTGGAGGCTCCACAAATGCAAATTCAAGACCAAATGTTCCCGTCACCAAGCATTGAGGAAACATTAAAAGCCATTAGACAGCTCAAATCAAATTAAGTTCCCGGAGCTGATTGCATACCAGCTGTTCTGATCAAGCAAGGAGGGACAACGTTACATCACGCAATTCGTGAGATCGTGGTGCACGTATGGGAGCAAGAGAAGATGCCAGAAAATTGAAGTCGCGGGATGATTTGCCACATACATAAGAAGGGAGATATCACAATGTGCAGCAACTATAGGGGTATAACTTTGCTGAGTAGAGCCTTTAAGATACTCTTCACTCTCCCACAACATCGGATAGCTCCATGGGCTAAAGTCAGCTTTGGTCAATATCAGTGTGGCTTCATCTCAGGCAAATCAGCGATTGATCAGATATTCAACCTTAGGCAGGCGATGGAAAAATGTCAGGAATTTAAGATTCCATTATATCATCTATTTATAGACTTTAAGGCCGCGTACGACAGCATAGCCAGAGTAGAACTATATAATGGCATTTCCAAACAAATTGATACGACTTTGACCATGGCCAACGTAACTAGTCAAGTAAAAATAGCTGGATTGCTGTCCAAACCAATAAACATCTTTAATGGACTCAGACAAGGGGACGGTCTGGCCTGCCGGTGGAGAAAACATTCCGTGACTCTGGCGTGACTATCATCACCAAGTCCAAACAGATACTTGCCTACGGATATCACGTCCACATCATCGGTAGAACCGAATCGGCTGTACAGGATTCCTTCACCCAGATCGAGGAGGCGGCACGAAAGGTGGGACTGCACATTAATGAGGGGAAAACTAAGTACATGGTGGTAACTTCTGCGAAGGGAAGACCTAATGTTGGTCAAACTATCAGGGTAGTGGAGCACGAATTTGAAGTAGTGCAATCATTTAACTACCTTGGGTCAATAGTATCAGCTGATAACAATATGGAAGAAGAAATACGCGAACGACTGATCACATCCAACAAAGCCTACTATGGTCCATCAAGGCTCTTTAAATCCCGAAATTTATCCAGAACATCCAAGCTACTAGACCATGGTCTTACCAGTACTCATGTATGCATCCGGGACCTGGGTGCTCAATAAAAGGCACTCTGGACTCTTAGTCGCATTCGAGAAAAGGTTTTAAGGAGAATTGTTGGCCCTATATGTGAAGGAGGACGATTCCGGAAACGGTACAACCATGCGTTGTACGCGATCTACCTTCAAGCTAATATTATAAGAAAAATCAAACTCGGTAGACTCCGGTGGGTGGGACACCTAGCTCGAATGAGCGAAGAGGAGCCTGCCCGGAAAGTCCTTTGTGGCAGGATGTATGGAAGGAGACAGCCCGGCAGACCTTGTGTGCGATGGAGGAATGGCGTAGACCAGGACGCCCAGAGTCTGGGAGTGCGGAACTGGATGACGTCGGCTCGAAATCGGGACCGGTGGAGAGATTTGTTAAATAAGGCCAAGATCGGATCCCGGTTGTATTGCTGATGATGATGATGATCATACAGGGAACCAATGAGCTCGACCAGCTCTCGCACGGCATTAGTAATATGCCTTTGCTTTTTAATTTAGATCGTCCTTGTTAGTTTGGCGATCAGCTCCCCGAGTTGACCGAACACCAAATAACCATCACCACCTCCATCACGGTTCTGACCCGTGCTCGTCTCCATATCATCACTGCTTGTTGCCGCCATAAATTATTCGGAAAACCTTCTCTTGCACAACTGTGAAAAAGCCCCTCTGATGGTGTGAAGAGAGAGGAGCTGTGGTGCACCTCTAAAGGATATCACCGATTGCTGGAAGTTCAATTTTTAATATACAAAACTTACCAGGTGATGAATCAATTACGGGCGGGTATTTTTTTAATGTTTTATTCTTATTTTGTTATTTATTTTTTTAGTATATATATGTGTGTGTGTGTGTGTGTGAGAGAGAGAGAGAGAGAGTGAGAGAGAGAGCGAGATGCTATAGTGATAGCCGTTTTTATTTGAATAAAAAGCGTAAAAATACGTATAGAAAATAGCTAGGCAAAATACATTGTATTATGTCATAATTGTGCCTCCGAGTTGCAACCGCAATAGCAATTCTTTGATCATTGTGGATTTTAACAGGAAGTAGTTCTTTAAAGGGCTTTTTTATATAATGTTATGTTTTCATCTAAATTTCACATTCAGTGTCCTGACTTGACTGAACTTATTATTCTTACGATGTCTATTTGATAATTTGATAAACTTTCTAAATAAAAGTCAGCAACCAGATAACCCTTTAGCATCCTAATGCCAAACTTAACGTGCCTAAAAAAGGTGTGTAAAAAAACAAAGCTGGTGCTACTGCTTACAGTCCGAAGAGAGAGCTAACAAGGAAAGTGGTAATTAGTTGTTTTACTTTTTACTTAAAAAATATATATATATTAAAACACACACACTAACCGATGAATTCTATCACAAATATTACGAACTGGTTTTGTATTCAAAGCAAAAAGAAAACAGAACTGTTATGTTATATTTATTAGGAACAAAAATTTAAGCATAATACAAAATTAGAAAAATATGATCTTTGTAATTTGAGTTTTGTTCAGAAATCACTCGTCAACCCCCAAAAATTGTTATAGGTACCGTATATTAAGAAAATAACTACAGGCGGTGAGGATCTTTACTCATCTATTAACTGAGAAGGGCAAATACAGATCCTAATAAAAATATATTTCAAGATTAACCAGAAACGTCGGCCATAGTGCATCTCTGCATCTAACAAGTGTCGGTCATACATTGTACACAAAAGAATTCTAAGTTGTATCACCAAATAACGCGGAACATTAAAAAAAAAACATTTCAATTAACCAGAGTCTTTATTTGTTAAAATGGTTAAAAAAATATGGCTTATGACAACCGGGTGTCAAAGCTGCCTATCAATCCTATTACACAAACGGCAATGTGACGGAAAATGACGAAATTGCATTTCTTCAAAGCCATCCTGATGTTTGAAGAAAACTGTCACACCTTTGCATGCGAGTTGGTAATATATACCTTTACATATTATGCAGACCAGTCACGAACTCAAGAGTGAACGTAAATATTTAATCTTTCGAATTCACACATAATTCAAACCGTTCGGAGCAAAACGGCGACAGGTGCGACGATAGATTCAACGATGTGGGAGCAAACAGACCGACGTCATCACTTTAGTTTATTCGCACATATTGCGCGTGATTTTAAAAATCGTTGCATTGAAAAGGGAAGAGGATTAAAGAGATACAAGGTTAAGAAATCCCCATTAAAGCCAGATGAATATCTGACTCGATCAAACTTAAACTAAATTGGGTAACATTGATTGATTCGACTCCGCTTTCTCCTTGGAAAACAACAACCCATGCGGTCAAGTTCAACGTATTAGAAACCGATCTAATATGACTAACAACATCTAATTAAAAAGAACGACCAGCTCTTTGCCTTCGGGTCTGGCGATATTGATTACTGATACAAGAAAAAGGTCAAATGGCGTGAGACAATCACCATTAATAAAAGCAAGCGATAATTTTGACAAACACAAATTTAAACGCTCTGTTTAATTTATGTACTTAATACCTGCTTGTAATTAGTATAATTCACGAATAAATTAACTGTTATACATTTCAGTATATTTAGTTGTAACTGTAAATATTCTGCAAGGTACAATAAATAATCTGTTTTTATTGCATGATCATTCGTTTTTGTTATAGCTGTTAGTATGCGTCTTTGGGTATAACTTGACACCATTTTGTTTTTCTTATTCAAAAACAATTTTATTGATCCACTCTGTTCGACCACTTATTTAAAACGGGCTAAGTATTTTCGATCCACACTGGCCGTTTTAATAGATACACAGTCCCACGCAACCGTACTGGAGAACACAATAATAGAAGCGAAAAAAACCATCAACGCCATATCATCATCATCATCGGCACTACAACCGGGATCCGGTCTTGCCTTATTTAGCAAGTCTCTCCACCGGAGCTGGTGTCATCCAGTTTGATACTCCCAGGCTTTGGGCGTCCTGGTCTACGCCATCCCTCCATCACAGACAAGGTCTGCAGCGCTGTCTCCTTCCATACATCTTGCTAAAAAGAACTTTTAGGGCAGGCTCCTCTTCGCTCATTCGAGCTAGGTGTCCCGCCCACTGGGGTCTATCGAGTTTGATTTTCCTTACAATATTAGCTTCAAGGTAGATCGCGTACAACACATGGTTGTAGCATCTCCGGAATCGTCTTCCCTCACATACGGGGTGAACAATTCTCCTTAAGACCTTCCTCTCGAACACGGCTAAGAGTTCAGAGCACCGAGGTCTCGCATCCATACATGAGTACTGGTAAGACTTGCACAGTAGTAGCCTGGATGTTCTGGATAAATTTCGGGATTTAAACAGCCTTGATAGACAGTTCTCCAGGTTTGGCTCCTTCTAATTACCACTTATTCATATTTGTTATGCACAAACGTTTATATATTATAACTTAAGAGGTGAATAGTAGGGACGGTACTCATCGTTATACTTTCTTGAGTTGTTATCCTTTCTGGTTACAGCTGTTCTGGTTGCTGGGGACGTTGAATATTGAGCCCCCAGTTGTAAATGATGATATGAGTAATGAAAGAAAAAAACAGGTGTAGGCCTCTAAAACGACATAGGTCTTACAAGGGTGGGCTGTAAAGTTTCCAACCTCAACGTGAAGATAGCAGCACTCGTTAATAAAAGCTAGTGTAGTTGAGTGAGTCGATGTGAGTGTTTTTGTGAAAATGGACAAAATTGAGTCAAGCTGTCATTAAATTTTTGTTTTTGAAAGGCAATACGCCTACGCAATTCAAAGATGAATTGGACTCTGTGTGTGGGGACTCTGCACCACAATCTACCACAGTGAAATTTTGGGCAGCTGAATTTAAACGTGGCTGTGAGAGCTTGGGAGACGATGGACGTTCGAACCGCCCAAAACCTACAACAACTGGCGATCGCTAAAGTTCGCCAAATGGTGCTAGACGACCGCCGATTTAAAGTGAGACCAGAGGCTGTAAAAATGTCCAAAGAACGTGTTTATCATATTAAATCAAGAATTAGGCATGAGAATAGCTCTCCGCGCTTTGGGTGCCGTGTTTGCGCACGTTAGACCAAAAACGTGTTCGAAGGAACAATTCCAGCGCTCTGTTGGCGCAGTTTAGGCTCAATAAATCCGAGTTCTAACGCCGATTAATTAATGTCGATGAAACTTGTATACACCATTATACGCCCGAAACAAAAATACAGTCAAAACAGTTCACCACAAAGGGGGAATCGACTCCAAAAAAAAGTAAAAACTGTTTTTTTCGACTGGGAAAGTGATGGCGACTGTTGTTTTGGTATAGTCATGGAGTTATCTTAATCAATTATCTTCAAAAAGAAAAAACCATTACAGGAGCATACTACGCATCATTACTTGACCAACTGAAGGTAGAAATTGTGGAAAAACGGCCACATTTGCAGAAAAAGAAAATCCTGCTTCACCAAGACAACGCGCCGTCTCACACCTCAGCAGTTGCCATGGGGAAAATCCACGAATTACGTTCTGAATTGTTTGACCATCCGCCTTAGTCATCAGATCTAGCCCCAAGCGACTTCTTTTTGTTCACTAATCTAAAAATTGCGCTCGGAGTGCAGAGATTTTCGTCAAATGAGGAGGCAATCACCTTCGTGACCCATCATTTTGCAAGAAAAACGCCGAGTATTATTTGGACGGGTTAGAGAGATGAGAGCACCGCTGGGAGAAGTGTGTAGAGTTACAAGGAGACTATGTAGAAAAATAAAAATAAATTTTAAGAAAAAATGTCTTGCGTCTTTGTTAGGTCGGAAACTTTTCAGTCTACCCTCGTTATTTTTTTCTTTTTTTTGGTTCCGGTAGGAAGGTGGAAATCTTCAAAAGATACTTCTGGGCCGATCCAGAGGCATGTCGAGTTTTTACCGACTAAAACTACCTCCCGTCAGTCTCATATTCCCGTTGATCCCCGCGGAACTTTCTTTTAGATATTCCATTGCGAGGCGGAACGGAGTTTACCTGTTACTCCGCTCGTCTCGTCGCAACTGCTGCATCATTTCACATATAATACTACTTAAGAACCATGCCTTTTTTGAACTAAGCATGTATTCTATTACTCCTTCCGGAGTAACTGTCCGTCTCATATGTCTCTCCAAAATCGTTCGTACGGTCTTGAATCTCACTCACTCTGTGAGTACGTGTTCCGCATTTTCTATTTTGCCTTCGCAACACAAGCAGTATGGGTGATTCACATGCTTATACTTCTGCAAGTATTCCCGAAAGCATCTATGTCCTGATAGCTGAGTCAGGTGGGAATTTAAATCGCTATGTTTTCTTTTCACCCATGTTTCTATATCAGGTATCATGGTGTGAGTCCATCTTCCTTTGGCAGAAGAATTCCACTTTCGTTGCCATTCTGTTAGCCTTGAGAGCTCTAATTGTGACCGCTTTCTCCGACGATTCTCTTGGGAGACCTTATGCAATGCAGAGTTTTCTTTAGCTGCAATGTCAGGTGGTGTCCTCCCGGCCAAAATATTTATAACATCTTCGGATACCGTTCGGAATGCACAGCATACTCTTAGTGATGCCAGCCTATGTGCTGAGTTCACTCCCCTCATGTACGACTTATACTGTGCGGCTCCTGCCCATATGTGAGCTACATATAATGGTGGTGTTGACACTGGTTACGAATTTCGTTTTGTGGACCTAAGGGTCCTCCAACGTTAGGTAGCAGTCTCGCCAAAACTTTGTATACTCTTGCCGTTTTTTCACTCGTTTTCCTCAGGTATTCTTTGAAGGTCAACCTGTTGTCGAGCATAACACCAAGATATTTAATATAGGGACTGGATCTGATTATTTGTCCTTCTATTTCCAAATCAAGGTGTTCAACTTTCTTGCGGCTGCTTATTAAAACTGCCTCCGACTTATGTCGAGCTAGTTTCAGTCCGGCTATATCTAGCCAGCATTTAATGCTCTGGATTGCTTGGGAGCAAATGTTCTCCAGGTCATCTAGATGTTTAGCTACGGCCACTACTGCCAAATCATCTGCGTACCCAATGATTCTAACCCCTTCCGGTACATTGACCCTGAGCACACCATCATACATGATATTCCATAACAGCAGACCTAACACAGATCCCTGAGGTACACCCGCTGTTATTTTATATTCCTGTTGTCCCTCATCTGTGTCATAGAGCAGTCTTCTATCCAAGAGATAGTTTGCTACTATACGCACCAAGTAGGGTGAGACTTGTAGATCGCCCAACGCATCTAGAATCCAATTCCAATTCACCGAGTTAAACGCATTTTTAACATCTAGCTTCACAACCGTGCAATATTTTTTTGGTACCACCTAGCCATTGTGCTCCAGCTATCGCATTGCGAATGATGTCGCACACCACAGATAGTGCCTTACCGATTGATCTACCTTTCCGGAACCCGAACTGGCATTCAGAGAGCCCCGATGTCGCCTCAGTGAATTCTCCCAGGCGAGTGGCAATTACTCGCTCAAGCAGTTTTCCAGTTGTATCCAGCATGCACAACGGGCAATAAGACGATGGCTCTTCTGGATTCTTGACTCCTTTTGGTATAAGCACAAGGCGCTGTTTTTTTCATCGTTTGGGAATTTGTCCTGTTTGAAGGCAGGTTGTGAAGAGACTGCTGGAGAGTTTCGGCTTTTTTGTTAAAGCAGTCTTCACTACAGCGTTAGGGATACCATCCAGTCCCGCGGTCTTGATTTTTTTTTACAACCCTTGCAGCCAAGAGCACCTCTTCGATGGTCACGGAAGGTATCTCTCCTTCAGTGATACTCCACTCCTCTTGCACTCTCAACACCTCAGCACACTGCGGGAAGAGTGGGTATAATTATCTGTTTGTAGATGTGTTGTTTGACCTTGAGAGAAAAGCCTTTCCACAACACTCATCTGCAGAGGTTAAGTTGCATTGAGGCCTTATGAAGGGAATTTTTGATGTGGGTTGAGAATGACTAGTCGTTGGAAAGGATTACTCGCAAATATTTTAGAGTTTAAGAGGGTTTTATGAGGGTGTTATTAAGCTTTAGTTTAATTTTGTTGTGGGTACGTTTAGTGCTGTTTGTGCAGTGAGCGTTTTTGGCCTTAAACACTGTTAGCTGGATTTTGGTTGGGTTGAGGCGGATTTTCGATTTGTTAAGGTATGCTGAGATGTGCAGGAGCAAGTTGTTAACGCGGTTTCTTGCCGCTTTTGACAAATCTGCTGCTGGAGTAAATTATAGTATCATCAGCATAATTTAGCATTACAACACTAGGTGGAGGTTGGGGAATGTCGGATGTATATAGAAGATATAAAAGTGGTCCGATAATGGATCCTTGGAGAACTCCCGCGGTTATGAGAAATGTCACAATATTTTTTTCATTTTTATATTGAAAGATGTATTGCGGGGGTCCAAGAGATCAGGGCTCCTCGATAGTATAGTGGTTAGTACACCCGCCTGTCACCCGGGAGACCGGGGTTCGATTCCCCGTCGGGGAGCCCCTGGCGCAAGACTAATGACCTTGCCCAGAAAAAATAAATCATTATGGAAAATTTAACAAGCCCCAGGACTTGCTAAATAAGGCCAAGACCGGTTCCCGGTTGTAGTGCCGATAATGATGATGAAGAGATCAGAGGAGAGAAGGGTCAAGAATGTAAGAATCCTGTACAAGTCCGATCTTACTGTTCTTTATGGTGTCGAGATACTTGTATGCTATTTGTACTGAGTATTCGTCGATTGTGGTAACGGAGGAACTTACATATAGGCGACCGTAAGGGCTCCTTATGTGGTTGAAGCATTTTCTGAGGAGTTTTTCTTCCATTTGGACGGAAGATATACAAAACCGCATAAGGGAAAACATGCTATAAACCAGATCGGATTACTCACATATAGTTTAGTTCTAGTTTCTAGTTTTTTATACAGCATACATATAGCTCAGATGTTTAACTTTGGTTTCAACCTTGTTACTCCACTCCAAAATGCTGTGCAGTTGCATACATTGATCGAGTGCCTGTGGGGAGGAAGTAATGTGCCTAACACGGACACTCGATTCACTTCCTCCTCCATCACAAATTAATGGAAACTGCAACACAACGTCCACAAACAGGAAAGGTAAAAGGAAACATTGGTCACTGTTATTAGTGAAAGGTTTTTTATTTTTAATTAATCTTAAACAAACACTGAAGGACAATAATTTTAATTACACACGAACGGTTAACACAAAGGCAAAGTATAAACGGTAAAATAATTGAAACTTGTGTATTTAATTAAGGAGAAAATTCGTACTGACTCGCGTGGACAACGACACAAACGATTATTACATTATCGCTTCCCGATGAAGCGATGAAGCCTCGACCCGCTCGGGTCGAAGGATGGTAAAGGACTCAGCGATCGTCGTCTCATGCTGAGATGATTTCGCTAAGGAAAAACGGAAGAGAGAGAAAAACTTTTCTCTTAAGGGTTTGAATATATTCTTGCCAAGGATATGTTTTATCTCCCACAAGTGTAACGTAGAGTCTCTCTTGTGGGAACAAGAAAATCAGATCTCGTAGTCGAGATCATGGTTTTGTGTGTGGACGTTCAGTTCCGATGTTGTTGCACGTGTTCGAAAGCAGTGGAACGACGAGAAGGGCAGTCGGCGAGAACAAAGGAAAAGGCGACCAAATGGTTCGCGCCGTAATGAGGGTCATGTTTATGCAACGTCGCTACGACGGACGTTGGTAAAAAGGTGTTAATGGGATACGATAGTAAGGGTAGGTGTTGAGTTCCTATTTGCATTTGAATATGCTGTAGGATTTAATTGATGCAAGAGACGCGGAATGCGTATTTGCTTTGGTCCCTAGGGTGTAAGTCGCCGGCCAATGTGTATATAGGGAACATTGTTGTACACATGGCGCGGCTGGGAAAAATAGACGGCGCAGTATTTATGATCCCTGTCATGAAGGTTACAATGTATGTAAATCTAATTATTTTGTTTACCGGAATTCATCTAAGGAAATTTGACTGGCGACGTAGATGCCGAAATTGATTGGAAATTCCTGGTAAGCTAATAAAGAAATCTTAAGGAGCAGTGGTATGCGAAGAGAATGCATGAAGGTAAGTTTTCTTTACAGAGACTTAAAGGTCATAGATTTGATCTCTTAAATGCGTGCAGCATTTTTGGGTGCCGAATGCGAATGCATTGGCGAGGACTTTAGCGTCTTGGGTGATGATTATGGGGGTTTTTTAGGAAGGTAAACCGTGGGATTTGGCGGAACCGCCACAGGCCCCTTTCACTAATTTGGGTCACATAATAGGGGTACAAGTAGAAACTCGGCTTTATCGTCAAATTCAACTTTATTGGAAAAAATAATTATACAAAGATTAATAATCGAAATATTCGCCATTGCTATCTATGGTCTTTTGCCATTTATCGGGCAGATGCTGAATAGAAACTTTGCGATAGAAACTTGTTTTCGAAGAAAGATAGTCATCAAGCCATTCCATAACAACTTTCGTAAACCGCTGGTTTTTCAAATATGACGATTATGATCTATTAGTTACCCAAACCAGCTCGCTCTCTCTCGCTTGAAAGTAACAAATTAAAAGTATAAAAACTAATAAAAAAACTACTGGAATAAAAGAAGAAGAAAAGTAGTAGGCGTTGAAAACAAAAGCCAAAAACGAAAAAGGGAAAAGTAAATAATTCATTCTGTGTAAAACACCAGATCAAAAAGTACGAAAATTCTCAAGGGAAGTACAGCCCTGGACATATTAAACTGATTGCAGTATAACACACATCCACCAACGCAATATCTAGAGATTTCAATTATATTTAACAATCCAAAGAATGATTTGGTTCTAATATGTGAACAAAACCTGAAAAATAATTTAAAGCAATCCAGGAATTTAAACAATATACATGGGCGGCCTGAAAGCTTTTCGACCTAAAAAAGTTACAAAACTTTTATTCTTAAAATTTACTTTTATTTTTCTACATTTATTTTTATTTTTCTCCTTGTAACTCTACACATTTCTCCGAGCGATGATGCCATCTCTCTAACCTGTCTAAATAGTACTCGGCGTTTTTGTCTGCAAAATAACTGTTCACGAAGGTGATTGCCTCTTCATTTGAAGAAAATCTCTGTCTTCCGAGCGCATTTTTTAAATTAGTGAAAAAAAAGAAGTCGCTTGGGGCTGAATCTGGTGACTAAGGCGGATGGTCAAGCAGTTCAAACCGTAATTCGTGGATTTTCTCCAAGGCAAACGCTGAGGTGTGAGATGGCGCGAGTTACGTTTTTTCTAAATTACACTTAAGTGAAATAATAAAAAAAACATTTCATTTTATAAAAATTTATATTTTTATTTTAATTTATATTGGAGTCAAAAAATCGTCTGCTCTTCAGAGAGACGCTTCTAAAACTGAATTTATTTTTACATTGAAATCTTTTCCTTCCTCTTATCTTTCTACGTAATATATATTGTATTGCAATTTGCTTAATTGCCTATTTCGTGATTCCACGAAGTCTTGTTAATTACTTTTTAATTACTTCTTAATAGGTTTTATTTCTATCATATGTTGCAAAAGCATTACATTGCAATTTTTATATTTTAATATTTCTAGGAAATGTGTAATTAAGTTACACATTTCGATAGATAGGTTTTTTGGTGTCGTCGAAGGATTCTTTGACGTAACACGCGTTGTCTTGGTGAAAGAGGATTTTCTTTTTCTGCAAATGTGCCCGTTTTTCTGCAATTTCTGCCCTCGATTGGTCAAGTAATGATGCGTAGTTTGCTCCGGTAGTGTTTTTTTTTTTTTTGTTTTTGAAGATAATTGATTAAGATAACTCCATGACTATACCAAACAACAGTCACCAACATTTTCCCAGCCGAAAATCAATTTTTGCTTTTTTTTAGAGTCGATTCCCCCTTTGCAGTCCACTGTTTTGACTATATTTTCGTTTCGGGCGTATAATCGTGCATCCAAGTTTCATCGACATTAATTAATCGGCGCCAAAATTCGAATTTATTGCGCCTAAACTGCGCCAACAGAGCGCTGGAATTGTTCCTTCGAACATGTTTTTGGTCTAACGTGCACAAAAACACGGCACCCAAAGCGCGGAGAGCTCTTCTCATGCCTAGTTCTTGATTTAATATGTGATAAACACGTTCTTTGGACATTTTTATAGCCTCTGCTATCTATCCTCTGCTATGTATCGTTAGTTGTTACAGTTTTTGGACGTCCCGAACGTTCATCGTCTCCCAAGCTCTCACGGCCACGTTTAAATTCATCAGCAGCATCGGCACTACAACCGGGACCGGTCTTGGCCTTATTTAGCATGTCCTGAGGCTTGTTAAATTTTCCATAATGATTTGTTTTTTCCGGGCAAGGTCATTAGTCTTGCGCCAGAGGCTTCCCGACGGGGAATCGAACACCGGTCTCCCGTGTGACAGGCGGGTATACTAACCACTATACTATCGAGGAGCCCACGTTTAAATTCAGCTGCCCAAAATTTCACTGTGGTAAATGATGGCACAGAGTCCCCACACACAGAGTCCAACTCATCTTTGATTTGCGTGGACGTATTGCCTTTCAAAAACAAAAATGTAATGACAGCTCGATACTCAATTTTCTCCATTTTCACAAAAACGCTCACATCGACTCACTCAAACGACTTTCAAATAAAAACGACGCTTCCAAAATGGCTGAAATTTTAGTGAGTAACTTGTGGGGGTTGAAGTATGAATGCCAACGTATGGCAAGTATTCACTTCACCCTCGACGATTAAGTCTGGTTAGAAAATAGTTCACCCCGGAAAAAGACGATAAATAAAATGCACTGTCTTTACTTGATGTTAATCCTTCTTTTATTGGTATTGATTTGTTTTCTTTTCACTTAACTTAGAATGTATTAAAAATATTATTAAATTGTTTTTTTTGTTTACAAATAATATACAAGTTGAAAAAAACTTTTTTTTTCTCGACACTGTGACTTTGTTAATTTAATTACATTGGTATTTACACTGTTGAGCGACAATTTTACGACAATGAACTTTTTTGGCACGAACGGTGCGTCCTGACACGATGATGAAAAGTTAGCGACTTATAGCGGCAGCGCGTCTGTTCGCTATAACGATTGAGATGTGACTGGTTCTATTTTGGGTGGAAATCGTACTTTTTTTGCTTTTTACACATTGATCTGCCAATGGTAATCATGCTCTCTTGTGTGTTCCCCAACTCACCACACTCATCCAGGTCGAAACGTACTTGTGTATTCGTTCGACGTCGATGGGCGTAACCAGAATGGAGAAATCAAAAGGGAAAGCACAATAACCCAGGGTGGATCCGGCTAGGTGTGTGTGCGTCAATGTTGTGTGTACGGCTGGTCTACTGACCTAGTGACAATCTCTTAGGTCAACGCACTATAGCAAGACAGAAATACGAGAGAGAGGGCAAACATAGCTAAGGTTATTCACCAGCAAAAAGAGATCATTGGTCCCACGCGAATGGGTGATCTGGGAAAAATCAACAGGACGCCGCATCGGCTGGGGATATAATTCCATTCTGTGGAATGTTCAATAATACCCAAGCCTATGGACTATGACGTAACCGCGTCGCTTGGTTTGGCTTGGTTGTTGCTAACCAATACGAATGGAATTTCCGGTGGAAATCCCATGGTTAGCGCAATAGTGTTGCCGTATGTTGTTGATTGTAGCTAAACTCAATTATGCATTATCTGCATAGAAAAATGAGTTTAGCTATGCGTCCCTTTGACATGTCCTGCTGGTAAATACCTATCAAGGGAAATGGGTAGGTATTGTGGTTGGAATTGTGGGCTGTTTCTCCTATAGGATAGAGAAACCCCTACAGTACTCCCCAGCCAGTGACATAGTCACGAAATCATGGTAGGTAGGAAGGAGTAGTTTGATGGTTGTCGGAAGGAAGTTAGATTGGAGGTGGATTGGGAGGATTTTTTGATTGCCCGAGGAGACGTGCTCGGCTTCGGGTGAGTGGAGGTTGAGGTGGTTGGCGAATGTTATAGCTGGTAATGGTACAGCTGAGGTGGGGCTCTACTTGCCCTTTCAAAATGTCTTTTGTTTTTTTTTTTTTGAACTGAATTTGTTCGATTTATTTAAATTTTTGGTTTGAAGAATTTTTTGTTGATAAAATGTGTTCTCTTTAGCACTTTTTATTTTTTGTTAATTATTTTTGAATTTTCTTGAGTTTTGGCACTTTTTAATTGATTTTTAATAATTTTGGATTTTTGTTGCTTTTGGTTTTTTGAGTTGAAAAATTCTTTATTGTCTTTTTTAAATAATTGATTTTATTTATTTTCAATGAAGTTTTGTTGATTTTTTGATAATTATTTTTGTTGAAGAATTGTTTAAACTTTTCACTTTAGTTGAATTTTGTTTAATGTTTTTTGAATTTTGTTGAGTTTTGTTTTGTTGAATTTTGAACGTTTGGATTTTTTGAATTTTTTGTTGATTAAATTTCTTGATTGTCTTTTTTTTTTTTAAATAACTGATTTTGTTTAAATTTGAACTTTTGTTGAAGGTTGCGTATCCTTTGTCGCGTCACCAATGTGGGGGTTGAGTTCGGATTAAGGCCAGTGTGCCTTCTAGAGGATGAGGAGGGTAGCTGAGTCGAAGCTACCAGAGCGGTTCGAGGTGCAGTTTGCGACGACTGAGGGTGCCGTGTGGGCAGTGCGGCGTGTTGACTAACCGCCGCGACTTGATATGGTGGTAGCTCAGACTGTGGGTCCAAGGTTTCCATAATCGAATCTGCCACCTTTGATAAATAGCCCAAACTTTGATTAGGTTGGGCCATTAATGCCGAGTGGGCATGTTGAGGTAAATTCCTCAGAAAATGAGGCCTAATTAGGTCATACGAGATCCTGGTCCCCGCTATCGAGCGTAAATGAGTCAGGAACAGGGATGGTCTAATACCTGAAAAATTTGTCTCGCTCACCAATCGCTGTAGTCTGATGCTGGTGGGTTGGTCCAAAGCGTTAAGGAGACTCTCCTGCATGCTGCTGTAGGGATCAGGGCCCGGTGACCTGATCGCCTGCGCAAAATGCATTCGCTGTGTCCCATCCAGAACCCGCAACAATTCTACAGCACGATGTTCTTCATCGTGGATGTTAGCGAACCGGAAAAAACGGTCGGCTATGGCGAACCAAAGCTCTGGATCCTCCTCGTCGAACGGAGGGAGTTTTACACTTTGTGTAAGGGATGGCAATTCGACGCTAGAAGCGTCGTGGAAAGCGGGGGATTGAGGTCGCGCTTGCGCTTGCTGGGATGTACCGGCTCGCGTGGTGGGCATTGTGATGCCGAGGTGAAAAGATAAGCCGGCCGTGAGGGAGTTAGGAAGAGGTCGCGTTGTGTCGAATAATCTCGTGAAAAGTTCGGTGGAAACGTGAATATTGCCGCGGTTTTTATATTAATTATGTCTATATTTTGATAAATTAGTAATTCCGGCAAGGTACGAAGTTGTGTCCAAATATTATAAGACTTACTAAAAGAATTACAAATATCCCCGCGGTATAACAAGAAAAATAACGGATTTATCCGGGTTACTAAAGTAATTTATCTGATTTTAAGTGCTATATTAATGTAATTAAATAATGTTAGTACAACCCTGAGAGAGTTTACTCTTATTCGTGTTCGTGGTATTTTAAATTTGATTTACTTAAAATAAAAGATTCTTATGATCTAGTTTGAGTTTCGTTCTATTATCCTCTATAAGTCGGATTATCTCTTTAAGTATTTCCCTATTTCAATATAAATTTGATTTATGATCGAAAAATATCTATAATTATTTATAACACTTGTTGCTTATTTATGCATATATACAAATAATTTTATATAAAAAAATATGAAACTTGTATCTGATCGAAAGTCGCCTATGGCACTTTAATTTCTTTTTTTTTTTCGTTATTTTTATTTGTTATTTTAATTTTAATACTAAATTTATACGTTTGGTGACTCGGAAGGAGTTCACCGAAAAGAAAAATAACCACTTTGAAAAACAATAAAAGGAAAAGAAAAACCTGGTTTCCTGGGACTGTTATGACGATGTCGGTGTGGCAGCTCCTGGTCCGTTGATGATGTTGTCCAAAGGTGGGCGGTATTTGTTGGCGTCGTCGTGGTGTTTCCAGATGTGATGATTGGCGATGTTATTGATTGTAGCTAAACTCAATTATGCATTATCTGCATAGAAAAATGAGTTTAGCTATGCGTCCCTTTGACATGTCCTGCTGGTAAATACCTATCAAGGGAAATGGGTAGGTATTGTGGTTGGAATTGTGGGCTGTTTCTCCTATAGGATAGAGAAACCCCTACAAACTGTCAAAGGATGCATATTCACGTGTTATTGACGAGTGCTGTTATCTTCACGTTGAGGTCGAAAACTTTTCAGCCCACCCATGTAGGTGCCATATGGACATTTTCAAAAGAATGCAACATACTTTATGTACTTTTTAAATCATTTGATATAAGAACATGGTCTTTTTAATACCCTAAGTTAAGGATATAGGATAATTGCTGCCGATTTGGGATATTTGCTGTGAAATACGAAATCGTATTTCCCAAATAAATGTCTGTCTAATGGAATTGTGAGGTAAGATTGGACCCGACTAGTTGTTGTTTCCAAGTTGGCCTATACAGAGTTTCTCTTTCATTACTAATTTTGGAACACCCTACTTAAATCGTAATCACTTGAATATAAAATTAGTTGCCAGCCACGGCAAAGAATCGACACTATTCAATTAATTCGCATGTATTTCCTTCCGCATCTAACCTGACATACCTTCACTCTTCCCTCAAAAGTCATAAATCCAAGTTAAGCATTCACTCCAAATAGTTAAACTATTACTTCTACCCTGCATGTGCTGGGAATGTAGGTTAATTACGATACGATACCATTTTTATTAGTATTTACGAAGACTGTAAATTTAGGCAAGATATATGGGAATGCAATTCGGTTTTGTTCGATTTTAATTCTACTGCTTGTGGCTTGAAAATTTAACAAAAAACTAACAAACTATCAGAACATCATTACCAAAGAGACTTTGCCACGCATCAATCGGTTCTACATCTTAATGAAGTTTATCACCATCAGCGACAGTTGGTTCAAGATCACACGAATATTATAGGATTAAAAATGTTAATTATATTCTTAAAGTAATCTTTTGTTCCTGCTTTATTTTAAATTATTCGCGCACATAAAAAGAGTTTCGTGATACCTTTACATATCTCCGCATACCGTAGATAGGAGAAGGAAATATCGATTCACTTTCGTCTTCAAAGTTTGAATATTGAATACTACGGGGTACAACTGTTTATCATTTAGACTATTTCACGCATGTGCACATCGGCTGAAGAATAATTTCCTTAGTTTATTTGTTTGTTTTACGTCGACTTCTGCTGTGAACTGGTGGACATTGCGTCAGAAAATACTTTGCCTGTTTACTGAGAGCGCCCATGAAGGAATTGAACATCTTATGCTTAAATATTAACGAGTACATTTCTTTTAGGTTAATATCTTGCTTGCTTGTTTCCCAGGGGAGAGTGTATAATGTCCAGTCGGTTGGACTGTACTTAAAACTGCCTCAAAAAAAAAAAAAGAAAACATAATAGAAAGACCGAGTTGCGAGGCAAGGACAAGTATGGCCTTCATCATTATGTCTGTCGTCTGGCTGCCATTCAATTACCCACATCATTCACATCCATGAGAATGTGAAGCTTAGGTTATGTGAAGGAGAGAAAGGTCTAGGATGCAGGGCTCCCATACAAGTCGAATCTTGATGTTTATCATCCTTTCGCAAAAATTTTAAACAATCTGTAACAAGACTGTCTCTAAATAGCACTCTCTCTTATTCTATTCGATTATGCCATTCAGGGGAAGCAAAGCGTCTTAAAAATGTATAGAAAAACTGATCGTGGAATTGAAGAATTGTCAACTAATTCTATAGAAGATGTTTGTTATATGTAATAGGCTTAATGTCAACTATAGGACTACCAACCTTAAACTACCTTCCAGCAATGGTTTTTCAATTATGTATACCTATTTCGTGTCATTTGAAGTTCTCTATTAAAAGATCGTCATAAGTCGTTTAAAGTCCAAGAAAACAAATTTTATCACTGAACTGCTATTTATAAAATCTCCGAATTTGTATACTTGACGCCGCTCCAAACTCAACGTTCTTCTACGTTTGTTAAAACACAAATCACCGTCTTCATTGTGTCCGATCTCATTTTCATTAAAAAGTCGTTGGGAAATGTCCTTTTCAGCTTCAAAATGTGCATACAAGGATTAGACATGTCAATAATAAAGGACGAAACCAGTGCGAATTGATATCCAGATTGTATATTTTATTTTAGTTTTTGCACTACAGACGTGTCGCCTCAGTCTGGCATTGTTCTTTCGTTTTCCGCTTATTTAATTCATCAAGTGGGGCCTGTTGTAATAAAGTTCTAAAATGTGCTCCCCGCGCGCCCTCAAAAAAGAAGTATTAATCTTTGAAGAGGAATAATACTCCCGATGCGGGGGTAGGGTATGCGTGTGACTATATGAACGTGTAATTTTGTGTGCAATGTATTTCACTAAAGTCGTACTTATATTTGTCCCATTAATATATTTTAACACATAAAATAGGTAAAACAACATTAAGCGATCCAGATTGTATAATGGAAGTACTTGACCAAAAGTCAGCGTAGCGGGCTCAAGCTCCTCGACATCAACTTAAGTTGTCGCGTTGAAACATGTGTGTTTTGTCCAGAAACTAATATAAAAAATAGATTTATTGAATAAATTGTTCCAAACAAATACTTCAAAGTTCCCTTTAGCTTTGGCACACCCCTTTCACCGACTCTGCCACGCACGCTAGCCTTTGGACATGCGTCAACATGAACGTCGGAAAGACTGCTTGTCACGATGGTTTGCATTTCTTCTATGAATCCGAAACTGACTCCTTTCATTGATGTTTTGTTTTTGAAGAAGAGAAAAAAGTCTGCGGGACCATATCGGACTGCACGGGGCTTATGGCGTTTTCCGGCTATAGCGAAGGGCAAGTGATTCGAACCCAACCGAGAATGGTTAGAATCACTAAAAGATGGAATCAAGCCTCTATAGATCACTCTACTGCCACCTGTAGGAAATCGATTGTTATTCTCAACTATGCTTATCTGATATGGAATTGTTATGCTACGAGGGCATTTTTATAAGTCATTAGTATTAGCTATGAGAAATATGGGGTAGATAGTATCGAAAAATATCGGTTCAAATCAGTTTTATAAAGAGCAGGACGCGAACACTTTACGTACACACCTACAAGGGTAGTTTAATAAGTCAGTGAATATTTGAATTTCCCGCCCAGTAACTTTAAATGTAACTTCCGTCAACTGCCATCCATAAATAGACTACTGTCAATGCTTAACCAAGTTGCGTCATTTAGTTTGTGTTTGACAGCCATTGAAAGCAGACAATCTCGTGTATTTTAAGGAAGAAAAAAACTGAGTTGCATGTGTTAAGCATGTTGCGGATTCGCAGTTACATGGAGTGGGGAGAATCTAGTACGTTTACCGTCTATTATTCTACCCAACAGACACACATGACAACTGTCGGCAACCAGCTGACAGTGCAGCCTCATCGTCGACCTGTCATTAATTTGTAATGTTGTTAACGTTCGTTTCTAGAGTGGTTGGCGTTTTCTTCTGTTTCTAATTGTTATCCGAGCATATCAGTTGCATCTCAATGTATTATTTATATTCTTATGGGAAGCATCCCCACTTGTGTTATATTCAGTGCCCATGACCTTAGTTTTTGTGAACAATAACATACTGTTTAACCAATTCATCAAATGCGTTTTACTGGTTTGCATACAGCTCGTGCTGCGGTTCATGTTGCTTGGTGTTGCGTCGGTCCAATTGCGTTTCATTTAATGTCCCGTGACTTCGTCGTTCCATGCGACTCGTCCTTCCAGGTACACACGTTTCTAGAGTGCGAAACCATCACCAGCCGCGTGGCGGAGTATCTATAGCAGACCTCAATAGCAACTGTCGCAGACTGGCCGTCGTTTTGATACAACTTGGAAACAATCCTCTGGGAACGGGTTATCTGTTTATTTATTGTTTGTATTTATAACCGCACTTCCATTTACAGCCCAATACATTAGTTGGTGGCCGTTCGCTCGCCACCAACATGTTGTTCCTTCGAGCCGAATCCAGACCTGTGGGTCCAGAAGATTACCGCCACCCAGTTCGCGGCACCACCATATTTCAGTCCACCGCTGCCCAGACCGGGATCCAGACCTGTGGATCAGACCGCCGCCCAGTTCGCGGCAAAACCAGCTGGATCCAGATTGTGGATCCAGTCCTGTGGATCTAATGCTTCGCCGCCCAGTTCGCGGCACAAAACACCAGACATAGTAAAACAATCAACATACAACCAACACGAGAATTGTAAACACAGTTCAGTGAAAATATCTTCAGAGAGACAGGAAGTTAATTCAAACGGAATGCCGGCACCAATGACAGCGATGTCGAAAATAACAAAGGCTGCATTGGCCGAACGCCGAAGACTTACCACAGTAGAAGCAGAACGTTTGACCGAACTTAAACGTCAAGAATCTGAAAGGGAGCGTACACTTGAAGAGGAAGTTCGCCGTCTTGCTAAAGAACCGCGCAAACCTGAAGAGAAACGCGAAGAAGCCGAGAAGAGAGCCAAAGAAGAACGCAAACAGTGGGTGAAACACGGACTAATGAACGGGTGACCATGGTCGATGAGCTTATCGCCGCCCAGTTCGCGGCACAGGCCACCATCTTGAGCATTTTCCTCAAACCCCAGGACCAAGGGAAACCAACCCCCACCAGCATGGAGACGATCAAACGAGACCTCCGCACCGAGTGGGAGGCCATCCACGGGCGACATGAGCAGATCATTCGCATCGGGCTCCTTGAATATCAACGCCGCGACCGATGGCGTTACTGTCTATATTGTCTAAGATGATGAAAAAAGTCATCAATACCGAGTTAATTAAGTATTTGGAGTGCAACGGACTTCTGAATAATCGTCAATACGGATTCCGTGGCAGGTGGTCGACGGGAGACCTTTTGACACCTATAACCGATATATGGACATCTACGATTGATCGGCATGGTGAGTCAAGGGCAGTCGCATTAGATATCTCCGCGTCTGGCACGGGGCATTGCTGAGCAAACTTCGTTCATATGGACTTTCCCAGCAGCTGTGCGACTGGACGAACAGCTTATATAATATTTTATGGGTGCACCACCACTGCAAATCGTCCACCAACCAGTGGGTTGCGTTGATGGGCCAGGGAATGACGCCAGAATGCGTCCTATGCAGCTCCTGACGTGCACCGATGGTTATACCAATGATGTTGATCTTTTCGCCTGGAATTAACTGCCAATTGAAAGTGTTTATGAAAGGAATGATTACCTATGTGCCAGCGGAATGATGTCAGCAGAACCCCAATAATACTTCTGATAATTACAATAATGACGCTAGATACGTTTAACTGTATTTAAATGATCCACTTTATTAACTTTTATTATGCAGATGTGCACAGATTTTAATTGCAACACTGATGCGCTCGGGCGGCTAAAAGTAGTATAATTATTGCTTTCTAAAAGTGACAGACAGATTTTATTCTACCTGTCAGCTGGTTGCTGACATTTGTTATTCGTTGTGAATGGCAACGTTCAATTGCGATTTCACTGGCTGCATCCAGTGCGGCCGTCGTGTGCTGCTCCGTCTCCAACATTCCGCCTACCTTGAACTGTCGGTTCAACCGTCTCATCTTTCGCAATCGGGAGTAGCACCAACTTCGTGACGGGTGGCTTAAGGGTGCCCCCTGAATCTTTACAGTTGCTACCCGCACCTTGCCAACAAGGTGGGTCAACACAACCAGTGTGGCGGTTCCTTCGAACGTCACTACTCACCTTCCCATTAACCATGTAAAGACTTCCAATCCAGAGCATCCAAAACGATATAAAACAAGTATCGTGGCAGTTCCATTGAACGTCACTACTTACCTTACAACCTATGACGAGGAAACAGTTTCCTTAAACATATGAAAAACATGTACTTACCTTCCATAGTTGTACCAATATCTTCAGAAATGCTTTAGAACTATAATTGCGCTGATGCAAAATCCATCAGCAACAAACAAGTGTTTTTCCACAAAGGCATGGTTGCATTAAACGCATCATGTGCCTTAAAAGCAATTTGGTTGCACCATCAAGCAACCGACATGAACCAAACCACATCAATGGGATATCTCCTAACGAGTCAGCCGCACACGTGCAGGATATGTTCTTCTTCTCCTTTTTATACATGCCCACATCGGTCGGTCATCCGACCGACAAATACATTAAAGCATACGGCCGACCGCCCAAGGAAGTCGAGTCCTCAAAAAAGAAAAATATTCCAGCAAGAATTCGACTACGTGGCACTCAAAATAAGTGAAGCTATTTTTAAGTCCGTTTTTTGTAAAGAGATTCAGCGCTTGATTGAACCTACATTTTGGAGCCTTTTTGAACGGAGGAGCCATCTTATTTAGCAATTGTTTTCCATTTAGTTATATTATTTTTTGATATTAAAAGAATAAAAATGAAGAAATACATCAAATGAAGATGAATCGCTGGCGTTTTCATTATTAACAAACCTTAAACACACCATTCGGCGATACAGTGACGGACTTGGGAAGTCTCGGTGAACCTGTGTCAGGCCGGCACCTAACCGAGACCAAATACACCATACCAGCGGTCGGGAATTCAGACAAGCCTCGATCTGGGCCAACACGGTACTAAGGTCCTCGAACGTCAAAAACGCATTTCCAATAGCTCGGTTCTGATGATACTTCACGGACTTGATTCCTGCCACCCACAATCCACCAAAGTGGGGAGCTACCAGGGGAATGAATTTCCAAGTGATCCCGTTGGTGGGCTACGTCATGATCTGGTCCTGGGTAGCCTTCCGGTTTATGTGCTCATTAACTTCTCGCAATTCTCGGTACGCGAAATTAGTACCATTATCACTCCATAAGGTGTGACAAACACCCCTACGCGCGAGGAATCTCCTTAATGCTACACTGGCAAGAATCATCGTGGGAGATTTGCACTTGAGACAGATGCACGCTGGAAGCCGGTTACTGCCATCCGCAGTGAACTCCCGGTACTGGATCGTAGGGGAAAGGAAATATTGCTCTCATGTTTGGAGCCCTGCTCCTAAGCGCACCCTCAACCTACTTGAGAGCATACAAATACGAGCGATCCGTCTAATCGGGGGCTTGGCCGGTCGCCCACACAAATTTACAATATTGTCGCGTACGCGTGTGTGCTACCACTGTGTATATACCGAACGGCCAATAAAAAACGGTGTGTGTGTTAATGTGTATGCGTGTGAAAGCAGATGTTCTCTGAATGTTGCTTCACAAATTAAACAATTGAACTAAAGGTGGAAACAAATAATGGAAAAAAGAAAAGCAATTCTAAAAGTAATTTCAAAGAGGAGGCCCAAAGCCCAGCCAAACCTCCTTGCCAAACGGCATAAAGCCAACTCTAAGGTAAAAACTTTCATAGAAGGAATGACCACTCCTGATAAGCCACATTATTCCGGGGAAGGGAATAAATTCAAAGAACTGGCAACAGAAGACCACCAAACCAGCAATAGAGAAATGAGTGACATAGATGTCGAACCTGCTCAATTTATTGCGGATTTATACAAAAAGAGAGAGGAGCTCTCCAAAAAGAAGAACGATTTGGAGCGACAAATTAAAGAAGCCCTATCGGAAAGCAACACTCTACAGCAAGAGCAGAAACAACAACAGCATCAGCAGCAACAACAACTCCTGGTAAAACAACAAGAAGCAGCCAATAAGAAGGTGAAAGTGCCTCCCATCATAGTTAGCTTTATGGATGCTAAAGACCTAATTAAATTGGGTAAGTTAACATGTAGAAATTTTAAAACGAAGAATTTAAATAATAATAAAATAAGTTTTTTATGTGATAGTTTAGATGATTATCATAAAATTAAATCTGCTCTAAGGGAAGCAAGTAGTGAGTACTTCACGTACACACCTAAATCGGGGAAAACTATCTTCATGTTACTTAAAGGAGTTGATCCTTCTTTTTCCCCGGAAGAACTCCTCTCAGAACTACAAACTGTCGAAAATGACAGTTTAAAATTCATTGATGTGAAGCCATTCTCCACTTCTCTCTCCCGAAGTCGCAACCGCAAGTTGCCGTTCTTCATTGTCTCCCTAAGTCCCAAAGCAAAGTGGATGCACTTAGGGATATTAAAGTTATTTTCCACCAAACAATAATTTGGGAAAAAATACGGAAGGTTGACCGTGTGTTGCAGTGCATGCGGTGCCAACGATTCGGCCACGTTGCATCTAACTGTTGTATGGAATTTAAATGTGTAAAGTGCCAAAACAAGCATACCGTAGGAGAATGCCCCTTAGGTAAAGAACAGGTTCAGGATAGGAGCAAACTATCTTGCGTCCTGTGCAAAAATACAGGTCACCCGGCCAACTTTAGAGGTTGTCCGAAATTCCAACAACTAAAAGCCAAGTTCGAATTTAAACAAAAACAACTTGAAGAAGAGAAACGAATGAAGGTTCGTTCTTATAACAACTTCGTTGCACCTAGTGTATCATTCGCTCAAATTGCCGGTAGTCCATTAAACTCAAACTTCGCGGCACAGGGAAGTAATATCACAAAACCGTTCGCACCTAGCATATCATTTTCTCAAATGGCTAGTAATCCAATTAATACAACGGCGGCGGAACTTTCACGCAACGTCATAAAAGCGCCCGCTCCAGAGGCAAATTCAGATATAAGAGCAATCCTGTTAGCCATACAAGGACAGATTACTGGATTTGAAAAAAAAGCTTACTGAACAAGCGACCCGAATAGATATTATTTATTCGTCCTTGTTCTCAGACAACGCAACATACCACAATGAACTATCCAACTAATTTAACACTAAAAATTATTGCTGTGAATGTGAATTCTTGAACTTGCTTGAAGCCGAATGTCCCGATGTGGTTCTAGCTAGCGGAACCAAATTAAACCAGAGGCACAAATTGGGCTACAAAAACTATAATGTCATTAGACGAGATCGTCCACACGCCACACAAGGAGTTGGAGTTGCTGTCTTAATTAAGAAAGGCTTTTACCACAAGGTCGTTTACAGCACAGCTGTACACAAATTTCAGCTGCTGGAAGCTTGCATTATAGATATACGAGGGTTGCCTCTTATGTTTCGGGATTTGGCAACCCTATTGTTGCAATCTGGCAATTGACAGCTCTGTCGTAAAGTTGGACATTTTTGAGGTTATACGCACTCAGAACGTTTTGACATACGAGCGCTATTTGTGTTGTTTACAGTAACTTAAAAGATTCATCTCGGCCCAAAAATGGAATTAAATCGTCAACATTTTCGTGCGATTATTTTTTACAACTTTCGGCGTGGATTAACTCAGCAACAGTGCATGGATGAACTTAATTCAATTTTTGGCGATGAAGCTCCATCAAGGACCAGTGTTTATCGATGGTATGGTGAATTCAATCGTGGTCGTAGTCCACTCCAAGATGAATTTCGGGAAGGTCGTCCAAAATCAGTTGTTGTTCCGAAAACCATTAATGCTGTGCGCGAACTGATATTGGAAGATCGTCATGTGACCTATCGTGAGATTGAGACAACCTTAGGCGTTAGTGGCACCAGCATACATTCAATATTGCATAAACATTTGACTGTCAAAAAAATTTGTTCGGGTTGGATCCCACACAATTTGTCAATCGCCCAAAAAAAGGCTCGTGTTAATTGTGGCAAAAGTGTTTCGACAATTGGTTCAAGCGCATGCAAAAGTGTATAGATCTTCATGGGGAATATTTTGAAAAACAATAAAGTGATTTTCGATGATCAGTATTTGTTTTTGTTCTCTAATCCCGAAATATAAAAGGCAACCCTCGTACCTTTGAAAAGTCAAAAGCATCTATACGTGGTATCCGTGTGTGCACCTGAAGGTCCTCAGTGTTCGCAATTTATCAGCGAACTGTATACCCTTTTTCGTAATCTCAAGTTAGACTCGGAAAACAATTATTTTGTTCTGGCGGGAGACTTCAACTCCAAACACAGTGCTTGTGGTGATATCACGCCGAACACAAGAGGTAATGCACTATTCAACTGGTGGCAAACAAATGCAACAGAATATAAACTAGAATTGTACGCTACAAGTACACCATCTTATCCAAGAGGAAACCCCTTTTTGGACTCACTTATGATTGACGAGAGACTACAATTATTAGGCACGGACCTAAATACTCGAAATTGCCTTCGCACAATCGGGTATGATAGTGACTATTACGGCCTCGGCGCCGTTTTACATGTTCCAAACTAACAGACAATACTTGAGCAGTACGACCAGATACATTCGTTCGTTTTCCGAAAAGCACATTGGTCGCGCTTTGATCGCATAATAAAAAGAGAACTGCGCTCCAATGGCGTAGATCCTCCGACTAATAGAAACCTTCGAAATGAGGAAATAAACCATTATCTCTCAACGATGGAGAACATTGTCATCAAAACAATGGACCGTTCCATTCCAAAAGCCGCTCACATGGAGGAGCATTTTAATAGATACAGAAACTCCACCATTGATGCCCTGTATAGACAAAAAAGCGCTCTGCTCTCCCAGCTGAAAGTACTCTACAGACAGTTCAGCGATCCTTATAGCCAAGAAATAAAGACAATTAAGTCATTGGTTAAAAACGATCAAAAGCTGATCCGTGACAACTACAGATCAGTAATTAATGAAGAATGGAAACGTAAAATTCTCTCCATTAAAACCAGTGGTGGGAATATGTTGCCGCAAATAAATAAAGTATTTAGAAAAAAAGATCATAATGACATTCCCTACCTTCGATTCCCGAGGACTCCCGAGAATTGTCAAATATTGCTGACCGCAGGACTCACCCCGGAACACATCAACTCCAAGGAAGAACTAATAGTAGTCGAGCATCCGCAAGAGAAAGCAGACTCTATTGGCGCCTGTTTCGAGGCAGTACACAAAGTGAATAAAATCCATTCATTCTAACCTCGATATCGAAAACAGAGCTATCCAAAACCATATTTCGCTGCACAATGAACGGCAAAGTTGGCATTCCGAAAACAAAAGTTTCACCATCTTCAGTGAAAACAATAGAGCGGATGCGCCGCTTAGAAATTTGCACACAAATATATTTGTGAATAAGAATGAACTCATGGACATCCTTAGATCCATTAAAAACAAGAAATCATCTGGAACAGATGGTATTCCGAATACAGTTCTTAAACATCTGCCTCCGGAAGCCGTGAAAATTTACACCACCTTGTTCAATAACGCTCTAAATAATGCATACTTTCCAAGACGTTGGAAAATAGCAGTAGCCCATCCCATCCCCAAAAAGGGCAAGGACAGGAGCAATCCCGCTAACCTTCGCTCGATTAGTCTGCTTCCAAACATTAGCAAAATATTCGAGAAAATCATAAATAAGGCATTGATAAACTGGTGTGATGAAAACGACATCATTCCGAACAACCAGTTTGGCTTTAGAGCGGGCCACGACACAGTTCATGCAGCTACAAAACTTGTTTCCGGTATACAGTGGAACAAGGCAAAACGACACTGCACAGGCGCATGTTTGGTTGACTTTGTAAAGGCCTTCGATACTGTATGGTTAGAAGGACTTGTATATAAGCTATCAAATCTAGGTTTGCCCGAATATCTGTTATACATAATTTACGATATGATAATGGATAAGCAATTTGTGGTAAAATGTGGGGACAAAATCTCCAATAAAACTTTCTATATTAAAAATGGGTTACAGCAGGGAGCCGTGAATTCTCCCATTCTCTTCAATATTTATACTAGTGATCTAGTTGGGTCTCTTAATCATGCTATTGCATATGCCGACAATATTGTAGCGTACAGATCAAGTAAAAATATCGATGCCATTAACAGACTTCTTCAAGAAGACTTCAATAAAATCAATGACCGACCTTTTGTGACGATTGGAAATTAACTTCCAAAAAACAGAAACCATCCTTTTCAGAACACCACTTTCTACAGCTTCAAGAGATACAAGGAATAATTGGAAAAACTTTTCCATTGTAGGAAGCAATAATCTTCCGCTGGAAATGAAAACTGTTGTCAGGTACCTTGGTATCTGGATGGACCAATACCTATAGTTTGATAAGCACATAGCAGCTGCCCTCTCCGCAGCTAAAAGTGCATATGCAATGACAAGAAGTCTCTTTCGAAATAGTCTCCTAGATCACAAAGTTGAAATAATTTCGTACTCAGCATTTATTCGTCCAATATTAGTGTATCGTTGCCCGGTATGGTTTAACGTCTCCCCATCCTACATGGAAAAGTTTCGCATGTTCGAGAGGTAGTGCTTGCGTTCCTGCCTCGGATTACATAGAACACTCGAGTCTCAATACAGGAAATTCTATCCTAATAAGACACTGTATGACAAATCAGGATTGAATAGCATAGACAATTTCATTATCGAAATTATTCGTGGTCACACTGCAAGGGCAATGTGCAGCAAAAATAATCTTATCTCGGGAGAATACTACTCCAATGACATGTACCTAGAGAATACACTCCAAAATGGGTTTATTCCACCAGAAGCGTTCCCTCTATTGGATAGAAAAGGTCTTATCCAAAACAAGGACGGAGTCCCTATTATTTACCACGCTTTTCGTGGTGCCAGGGACAAACGGATTCTTTATAACAGTGATATATCAAATGCTGCAGTTCACTTGCGATTTAGCATGGCAATAGGCGATCGAGATAAATCTATAACTGACTGATCCCATCCCAACTGGTGGTGGATTGACAATGAAGAAAGGATTTAATATCCCCAAATATAGTAAGATCTTCAGACGCTACGCCTTCCCTTCCCATTCCTCATTTCCCTCTTCATATTTATTTATTCTTCCTTTTCATTTCCATTTTTCATTTAGATTCCTTTTCGTTTTAAAATTTCTTTATGTTAACATTTTTTGTTTTTTTGTTATTAATTTTTTTTTGTAAACTTATTTACCTCATATTATTTATAACAAAAAAAAAAAAAAGCAATACAGAGAGAGAACTTCGTCTTCTAAAATATTCGGGTAATAGAAAATATATATAAATATAAAAATATAAAAATATTATTGTACGCCGAAAGGCATTACACAAAATTGTATCGTGTAATTTAGAGTGCTCGTGTAGAGCCAGTAAATTATTTTAAGAATAAGAAAAGATTGTAAAATAGGATTTAGCATTTTAGTCCTAAGTTAACATTTGTTAAATTATTGTACAATAAATGCCTTATTCAACAACAACAACACTATATTGTCCACAAATTTACACAAAAATCAAATATGTAATAATTGGTTTATAAATAACAATGTAAGAAAATTAAGTAATCTACTATGGAATGATGTTTTAAAAGGGTCATAACATGATAACACTACTATTTCGCCGATTCCGGTGACATTCACCCTTAACCTTTTGAAGAGATATTTTTCCTCAGACCTATTTAACATTCATTCGTTGGCTGATTTGAAAGAGAGTTGAGATTAGATAGAAATAACTGACTAAAAAATAGCAAGACTAAGCATACTAAAAGGTGGTAGCGGAAAATCCAGCACTTCCAAAAGGCTCCTTCAAGTTCATATAAACCATACCATATTTTTAGGCGACAGCGCACAAGTTATGCATATGCACACTCTAATTGGGATAAAATCGAATTCCCTGATATTTTAAATACTGCTGTCTTGTTATTCAATTCAATTCAATTTTTATTAGGTAGATAATTACATATGTACCATAAATACAACTAATATTCAAGAGTTTTAGGAAAGCAATTCCTTTACAAGTACAATCTTAAATCTATATAATGACAATAGCACAATTTTAATTAATAATAAATAATAAATTAAAGGAAAACTACAAGAAAAACCCCTTATTTGAATCTTAAGACTAATATTGCACAGCTTTCCGGTTATTTTATGTAATAATGACCTCGAAATAATTTTCATAGACAGGGTACATATGTAGTGCGTTTTACATTTTTCATATATAGCCATTAACGATTTTTTGTGAATCTTTGAATAAAAGACGTGAAATACAAAATCAACAAAATCCATCATACGTAAATATCTAGTCGAAAGGGTGTGGAACATGCTAACTTCCAGATAGGAAATCAGACTATACGATTAAAGGAAGCAGTTAAGTACAATACTTGGGATGTTACGTAATAAAAGACCCCTAGAATGATAATGCTAATTCGCGCCGTTTATCATTCCCACACTGCAACAGAAATGCACAGACATGCTACGACAGCATATCAAACATATCTTCTCACACATTTTTCCCCGTAGGTTCTCCGTTGGTTTGCCATGACACCTGCAGGTCCTTGAGTAAGGGTTTGAACAAGCAAACAAACTATTCATCATCATCATCATCATCATCATCATCGGCACTACAACCGGAATCCGGTCTTGGCCTTATTTAACAAATCTCTCAACCGGTCCCGATTTCGAGCCGATGTCATCCAGTTTAGCACTCCCAGGCTCTGGGCGTCCTGGTCTACGCCATCCCTCTATCACAGACAAGGTCTGCCGCGCTGTCTCCTTCCATACATCCTGCCACAAAGGACTTTCCGGGCAGGCTCCTCTTCGCTCATTCGAGCTAGGTGTCCCGCCCACCAGAGTCTACCGAGTTTGATTTTTCTTACAATATGAGCTTCAAGGTAGATTGCGTACAACTCATGGTTGTAGCGTCTCCGGAATCGTCCTCCCTCACATACGGGGCCAACAATTCTCCTTAAGACCTTTCTCTCGAACGCGGCCAAGAGTTCAGAGTGCCTTTTATTAAGCACCCAGGTCTCGGATCCATACATGAGTACTGGTAAGACCATGGTCTTGTACAGTAGTAGCTTGGATGTTCTGGATAAATTTCGGGATTTAAAGAGCCTTGATAGACCATAGTAGGCTTTGTTGGATTTAATCAGCCGTTCGCGTATTTCTTCTTCCATATTGTTATCGGCTGATACTATTGACCCAAGGTAGTTAAACGATTGCACTACTTCAAATTCGTGCTCCACTACCCTGATAGTTTGACCAACGTTAGGTCTTCTCTTCGCAGAAGTTGCCACCATGTACTTGGTTTTTCCCTCATTAATGCGCAGTCCCAGTTTTTGTGTCGCCTGCTCGATCTGGGTGAAGGATTCCTGTACCGCCGATTCGGTTCGACCGATGATGTCGATGTCATCTGCGTAGGCAAGTATCTGGCTGGACTTGGTGACAATAGTCCCTGTTGTTGTAACGCCAGAGTCACGGATCGCTTTCTCCAACGCCAGGTTGAAGATGAGGCAGGCCAGACCGTCCCCTTGTCGGAGTCCATTATAGATGTTTATTGGTTTGGACAGCAATCCCGCTACTTTTACTCGACTAGTTACGTTGGTCATGGTCAACCTACAAAGTCGTATCAATTTACTTGGAATGCCGAACTCTCTCATGGCATTATATAGTTCTACCCTGGCTATGCTGTCGTAGGCGGCCTTGAAGTCTATAAACAGATGATATAATGGAATCTTAAATTCCAGACATTTTTCCATCGCCTGCCTAAGGGTGAATATCTGATCAATTGCTGATTTGCCTGGGATGAAGCCACACTGATATTGACAGCTAAAATCAAATAAAGCCCCTGGAGCTGATGGCATATCAGCTGAGCTGATCAAACAAGGAGGGACAGCGTTACATCACGCAATTCACGAGATCGTGGTGCACGTATGGGAGCAAGAGGAGATGCCGGAAGATTAGCGTCGTGAGTACCGCCTATAAGATACTCTCCACTATCCTACAAGACCGGATATCCCCAAACAAACTATTCAAGGAGCTGTTAAATGGAACGGTGGAGGAAAATTGAAAAAGTGATAATAGCGCGCGCCTTTTGGGCAGAGAACCAGGTAGTAGTGAGTGGTTGTTCGTTGTTCGTGTCGTGTGGAATTAGTCGTGTAGGGGTCAAGAACATTTGTTAGTGGTAAACCCGCATCGCTTCTACTAAAATTCAGAATTTCCCAAGAAAAACAACAAATAAATCTAACGCTAGTGAAAATACTGTATTTAGAATATAAGAATAAAACAGAGAAGAGGTTTTGTGAAAGAAAAATTTAAATGTTGTAGAGTTGTCGAATTTACGTTGTAATTAAATAGCCGTAACAAATTGAATTTAATATCAAGGGTACTATATCGTTTAATTTGTGTTTTTTCGGACCCTTGCAAACTGTTTTTAGGAACTGTGTTATGTAATTAATATCCGGTTAATTATCACCCCCCCCCCCCCCCCCCCCCCGCCTTCAAATACATACAATCCTGACATGCATATCCTTCCCCAATGCCAAAAACATCATTTTAAAAGTATAATAGAATATCCCCACCATTTTATTTATTTACTGGCCTGTAGGAACCCGGAAGTTCATGACCTCACCGACTCGGCTCCGCCATTGTTCCCTGTCCTGTGCGCTCTCCTTCTACGTTCGATCATCCGATCCGATCTCCTCGAGGTCCGATCTAACATTGTCCTCCCATCTCCGTCGCGGCCGTCCTGTCGCTCTCTTTCCCGTTAGTTTACCGTCAAGAATTCTATGCACGGTCCTATCATCGCCCATTCGCGCTACGTGTCCCGCCCATCTTAATCTTCGCGACTTGATCACTTTCACTATTGTAGGTTTGCGGTATAGCTCTTCCAATTCGTGGGTGTGGAGTTTCCTCCATTGTCCTGACTCCTCGTCATATTTACCGCCAAATATATCCCTTAAAACTTTATTCTCGAATACGCGGAATTTGTTCTCTTCCCGTTTTGTGAGAGCCCATGTTTCGCATCCGTATAGAGCAATCGGCATGATTATGGCTCTATAGACACGGAACTTTATATCACGTGATAGCAGTTTGGATCTTAATAGTTTACTGGCTGCATGCCAACTAGCGTTGCCGGAATGTAGTCTTTTGTTAATTTCCTTTGACGTTTCGTTTCTGGTCGTCAGTATCGTTCCCAGATATTTAAATTCTTTGACATTTTCAAATATCTTGCCCCTGACGTTTACATGTGTTCTCTGAAGTCCACCTGCTCTCGTCGTAATTATGTATTTCGTTTTGTCTTCGTTTATTTTTAGGTCCGCCTCTTCTGCTGCTTGCATGATGATTTCACAGTTTTTACTTATAGTTTCTAGATTATCGCCAAAACCGGCGATGTCATCCGCATATGCGAGCACTTGTGTGACCCCGTTCAGGGATGATCCGGCCGTGTTGTCGTATTGTACTCTCTGATAACATACTCGAGGACAAGGTTAAAAAGGCATGGTGAGAGGCCATCCCCTTGTTTTAGTCCGTCCCGGATTTCAAATGATTCTGAGAGGTAGTTTTCTATTCTAACTCGCCCTTTGTTTTCCTTCATGCAGATTTGAATGAGGGCGGCATATTTTTTCGGGATTCCCAGCTCAACCACAATATGGTAGAGTCTTTGCCTTGCGACTGAGTCGTGGGCTTTTTTGAAGTCAACGAACAGTTGGTGACCCGTCTCTCCGTATTCCCACTTCTTTTCCAGCAGTTGCCTTATTGCGAACATCTGGTCGCTTGTTGACCGGTTCCGACGGAATCCGCATTGGTAGTCTCCCAATATTTCTTCTGCGTACGGTGTGATTCTTGCCAGTATGACATTTGTTAATATTTTGTATGTGATTGGGAGCAATGATATTCCTCTGTAATTTTCGCAGTCAGATCTGTCGCCTTTTTTGAAAATGGGGATGACTATTGCGGTTTTCCATTCTTCCGGAATGACTTCCTTGTCCCATATTATTTTAACCAGTTGGTGGATCTTTCGAGCGGTTGCCCCTCCTCCATGCTTCACAAGCTCTGCCGGTATGCAATCGATTCCGGGAGCCTTGTTGTTTTTCAGTCGATTTATCGCGTCTACAACTTCGTCGAAAGAGGGCTCAATATTCCCACCATGCAATAGACAAATATTTAAAATAAAATAACACCCCTAAAAATACCGAATCCCTATCCCGGTAGATAATATTTGGTTCGCAATAAGGTCCCAAATATTATAGATTGAATGCAGCAATAGTTTCCACTAGTTTTCTCATTAGTTTTCTCAACAACCGTTCCTGCAGAAGAGGAACCGAAACAAAAAAAAAGAAGGAAAACGGATATGCATAGACCGAGGACAGGATAATTTTCTTCTGAATTCAGTAGTGGAAGAGCGCGGGTGTGTCCTCAGTGGGAAATAAAAGTATTTAAATTAGATGAAATTCGAAAAACCAGACGTGGTAAAAGAATAAATAAGAATCGGTGATGAAGTCCACCACCGACTCGCGATGCACAAGTTAAATTCTGTCGAGAGAAATTATTGTACCCACTACGCTAATGTGAAAATAAAGCAGTAAATGGTTTATGTACTGGCGCAAGACAAATGACCTTGCCCGGAAAAAACAAACAAATCATTATGGAAAATTTAACAAGCCCCCGGACTTGCTAAATAAGGCCAAGACCGGCTCCCGGTTGTAGTGCCGATGATGATGATGATGATGATGAAATGGTTTATGTAAAAGTGAATTAACTGTATTCAATATCGAAAACTATAATTGTACAAAAACCAATCCAAATAGTAAAATAGAAACCATAGACAAGATAATAAAAACAAAAGACTGGAATATTAGTTTAAACAAAAAATTATGAAATAGAAATCCCTGTGAATTATAAATTGCCTGTTATTAATTAAATAGAAATCCCTGGGAATTGTAAATTACGTGTTTTAATTATAACCTAAATAGACAATAGTCCAAGGATTTAAAAGTTACCATAGGAACTTTCTGGTTGTGCCATCCCCAACCCTTTTCCATCGGACTATCAACAAAATCCATCAACAGCATCGAGGCTATTGCGGCAGGAGATTAATCGGGGGTAAGTTTGGTTAACAACTAGAATATAAACAATTGTTATAACAAAATAGATATAACAACTGATATTAGATAGTACAATAACCCAGAGTCCATACAAAAAATAATATTGAGAAGTTGAAGAAGCGGCACGAATGCTTCAATGCTTCGCTTCTCGCCCGTTTCATCGTCTGTTCAAATCTCCATCTTCACCATCCTTGTTAAACGCAATGTATGAAGTGCCTGTCGGAATAGAGACGATGTAGCTAGAGGAAAAAGAAGCTTCTGTTGCTTAATGGAAGGCCAAATGAAAGATGAGCATAAAAGGCAAATATAGGGTTTTCCAATAGGGACTTGACAACTTTTTTTCGGTAGTAAATTTTTATAATTTGCAGACGTTGTTCGTTCGTGTACTTAACCATGATGAAAATGTTGAGTTTGTGACAGTTTGATGATTAGTGAAAGGGTGGGTTCACAAATTAAATTCAAAGTTGTCAAGTCCCTATTGGAAAACCCGTTACAGTTTTAAACTCATCATGCCTGGTAACTGCAATTATCGAAAATAGCTAAAATAACTTTTGGACGCGACAGTTCACCTCTCTCTCTCTCTCTCTCTCTCTCTCTCTGTCTACAAAGCAAAGAGCGAGAAAGTGATGTGGAACATGCCATTTTTGTATGCAGCCGTGTTTGCTCAATGGAGAAATAACCTCCCGGACCAAGGCACCTCCTTGACTTTATGATGCGGTAAGAGGAGTTTAGAGCGAAATCTGTACTCTAGTAAAACTAGTTGAGAATAAGCTGCACAAACTCAGAAGAGCAAGACAACAGGTCGCATAAAGCAATTGGAGACCAGGTTAATGACATAACCAACCCAAACTCAGTTACGCAGGGAGAGTGGTCGCAGATGCAAGGGTGTGTTTTAATATGAAATATCGCAGTGGTGTGATACACTCTACAACTTAATTAATTGTTCATGCTAAGGGTTTGGTCCCGTGAAATCTTTAGAAGATTCTATATCCTTTCTTTGGACGACAGAAATGTCGACGATTCGAGAGGTCGACTGACCATATTTCTTGCCCAACGTGAATTAGTAGACTTTTAAACGTAGAACACGCCAAGTTGTTGCAGCCTTATGAGTAGGGCGTTAGAATATACTCACAGTTGTGCCGGTTTGTCGTAAGAGGTAGGTGAGCCGCCAACGCCCTGTCACCCGGTGAAATACCACCCCCTCAAGCTATAGGCTCCGTGAAATGATCGAGATAAATCCCAGGCCATCTTTCGCAGCTTGACTGATGGACCCGTGGCGGTTCCCCCAAACCCCACGGTACACCTACCTGAGAAACCCCCATAATTTCCACCAATCTCCTAATTTCACTAATGCAATCGCATTAGCACGTTAAATGCTTCACGCATTAATGAGATCAAATCGTTAATCTAAAAAGTCCCTGGAAAAGAAAACTTACCTTTCATGCATCCCTTCGCATACAAATTCCCTGTAAGAATTTCTTTCTACCTTTTCAGGGACCCCAGGCAAATTTCAACTTTCCCACACCTGCACCACAATCTCCACCCAGCATACCTGAAACATTTCCATTTACAAGGACATTTAATGCATACAACGAATTATCTAAAATTTCTAGAAATAATTCTTTAAAGTGCATATGGCATCATGAATCCCAAGCCAGTCACCCTTTGTCTGTGTTAAAATCCTATGTCGGACAGCTTGTTTTTTCAGCTGCAATAAACCGATCCGCGATTCGTTTGTACAATCGACAAACAATCGCCGCATCTTAGGGATTATCAACGAAACCAAATTCTCCAACATCTCCTAATGCAAACACGAACCCGGTTTCTACTGCGGTCAGAGATGTCATAAACATCCAATTTGCTTTTAGTACCATTTCCCGGATGACTAGCGGTTTATTTATTCAACTGCAATGCACATCATAATGCCTTTTGTCCATCTTCCTTTTTTTGTCCGCTTCGTTTCTCATGACGCTTGCGCATGAGTTAAACAATGCATCTCGTTTTTCCTTTGTTTCACCGCATGGATAGACATCTCCACGATCAACTACACGCACACCACCACATGACCTCACCAGCGAAATCCTTCTCCCTTGTTTTCACCATGAGAGAAACACTTTCTCTCTCGAGGAAACTCACCCCATTAGCGAATTTATATCGCTAAGTCGTATTCCAACCACCGAATCGGTCGGTACGTCTTCCGCTCCCCGTATCGCCGGGGGTGCGTAAATATCGTGGTGTCCAATAGTTCGGTTAATCAGTAATCTAATTAAAATCAGTAAGATTTGTTGCGAATAAAAAGAACCTGTTTTTTAAAACATACAAAGTCGCGCGATTTTCATCCCCCGAGCGTTATACGCATTGTGATCATTGTAAACCAAATGTGTGTGCATACAACAATTAACAATAAACTCCATTAATTATAAGCGACTTAATAACTGTGTTTCATTTTCTGTGCTGTGGAATTCGTGTGATTGATGTTTTCTTCTTCCCGTGGTGATCATTCGGTTGAATTTGTTTCGTTCTTTTAATCAACGGTGGACCGAACTCGGTGGAACATTTAGTAGAAGTAGTGGGTGGATGGTAGAATCAGCGTCACTGCCAACGCACTGACCATCCATCCCCACAGACCGGTTCGAGAAAAAGTTGGTTTAGGTGGTAGTCGGTCCCAAGTTGAGATACCAACCCCTCATGCTGTACATTCCGCGATATCGTCGAGAGAAATCTTCGACTATGTTTTGGATGTATGGCCGATGGACTGACATGGAGATGAGTCATGATGGTACCTTCTGAGATAAAAAATTCTTGAGGTAAGCAAATATTTTAATAAATAACCGAATTTTAAGAAATTCGTCATCGCGTAATCAGATTCGGGAGCGAAACGCTATCGACGTTCTACAGATAACGGCCATCTGTAACATCAGGGGCATCGGTTTCACGAATTGGAATGTAAACGCCGTCCACCAATATTTGCAAACAGCGAAACCTGATATCCTTCCCCTAACTGAGACCCAGGTCGATTCCTCGACTGATTCGACATATCTTTGTTGCTCAGGATACAACTTACATTCGCGATTCCGTTTCAAGGGTGGAGTCTGCGTCTTCACGCGGTCCGATCTGGCTTGCCAAAGGATGGACGCGTTGGAACCCAATAACGTGGACAGCATGTGGTTGAGGGTCATGCTGAGGAATTCTGTTACATTTCTTTGTTGTCTTTACCGCTCCCCGAATGATGATCGACCAGCGAAATTTTCCGAACATCTTTCACGTACCGTCGACTGGATACAGATCAACCACCCGGCTTCTGAAATGGTCGTCCTTGGCGATTTTAATATACACAATTCTGGCTGGTTGATACATTCTAACAGAACCGACTAGCCTGGGAGGCTGGGGGATATGTTCGCTGTTAGTCGTAATTTGACTCAACTCGTGGAGGAACCTAGGCGAGTGCCGAATACCCGAGATGGTTATGCGAACAGCCGGGATCTGTTTGACATCCGAACCGAACATTTATACCTTGTAGGTTGCTGCGCCACTAGGAAACGTAGACCACTGCTTGGTATCGGGCGCCCAGCCACTTGGATTTCAAGCGAATAATCGACCTAGGCAGTTTCGCGATGTATAGAGGCATGGGGCTGGCAACTGGGACGATTTGCGAGATTTCTTCGCATCCTTTCCATGGTCGGAGGTGTGCTACCGATGTTAACGCCTGCGCGGAGTCGGTAACAGAGATTATTCTTCTCGGGATGGAGAGCAATTTTTCACATTCCATCCAACGAAGATCATTTGATAAGCCTTCGTTTGATAAAAGATGCGAGCAGATTACAGCGACAAAAAGCAGTGCTTTTCAACAGTGGCACTCAAATCCCACCGATGTTAACAGAAGCAATTTTGTTAAAATCAGAAACACGTGCCACCAGGCGATTGATGCTGCGAAGAAGGTTTACAACGACAGAGTGACCAAAAATCTCCTTGAGTGCCCAACCGGTTTGCGTCCCTTTTGAGAAATGGCTGTCAGAAGTGACTTCCCTTCCTCCCCTTTTCCTCTGTTGGTGACGGGCAGCGGGACGTTAGTCACAAATTCAAAAGATAAAGCTAATGTGTTCGCGATTTTGTTTTCCCAAGTTCAACCCTCGATGCCGGTCTTTTGGGGCCACCTGTGATCGCGCTGGTAAGATCTCCGATATAGGAAGTGAGGTTCCGCCCACGTGCTATTCAACGTATTCTACCTGGACTGGACTATATTGAGCCAACCCGCACGGACAGAATTCCAGAACTGTCGCCGGATCTTGGCTTTCGCTTATCTTATGCTTAGAGGACATTTCCTACCGCTGGAAAGTCGCTCGAGCTCGGCCAATCCCAAAGAGGGGAAAAAACGGTCTCCCACAAAATTACAGACCGATGGCACTACTGTCTACGTTATCTAAGGTGATGGAAAAAGTCATCAATGCCGAGTTAATTTAGGATTTGGAGTACATCGGACTTCTGAATAATCGTCAATAGGGATTTCTGAATGATCGTCAATACAGATCTACGGGAGATCTTTTGACCTTTACAACCGATATATGGACATCTGCGATTGAGGGACATGGTGAGTCTCTAAGACTTTTAACTGCGTCTGGCACGGGGAATTGCTGAGCAGGCTCCCTTCATACCAACTTTCTCAACAGCTTTGCGACTGGACGCAGAGCTTCGTCGAAAATCGATCGATCCAGGTTGTTGCGGGCGGCGAGTGTTTGGATATCATCATCACCATCATTGGCACTACAATCGGGATCCGGTCTTGGTCTAATTTAACAAGTCTGTCTTGTTAAATTTTTTAAAATTTTGTTTAAATCTTTTCTTATCTCTCGAAGTCCGGACACATCGCCCCTTATCATAGATCCTTTTCGAGGTTTTCTTCGTTATCCATTAGAGAGTCTGGAGATCTTGAAATACAAAGAATAGCTTACATTACATTTCAAATGGGGACAAAGTCTGTGGGAAATGGGTTGTACTAACGTCAGAGTGACTTAGTAGTAAGGTGGAAGCCAAGAATGGCGAAGAGGTCCTTAAGTTATCAAGCACTTAAAATGTTTGTTTTCTTTTATGATTAACAAGAAGTAGTACTTTAGTTATAACATTTATTTTATATAATTGATTCACTGATTTCCTTTTTTCTATAATTATATGATGATTATTCAATAAAAGTTCAAAGCCGAACGAAATTTAAATAAAAATTTAATCTGACGTCTGTTCTCTTTAGAGACGACGCCTTCTGAGGTTATTTTATTTTGTATGTTGTCCTTTTTATTAACTTGTTGGAAACCAACATGGGTGAGAATGTGGATGGGAATTTGGGGTTATTTGCATATCATAAAACATCTGGTTACAATGCATATGGAGATATGCATTATGATTTTAAATTACCTGAATTTTATGTGTGCATGATAAACGAACGTTTGGCTCATTTATCGCGTATTTATTTTAGACTTTGGATTTTAGGAATTAATAATTGAACATACAATGCATATGAAGATATGAGTTGTGATGTTTGAATTTTAAGGAATTGAACTCAATGTTCGACTATTGAACGTTTGTTTCAATTGGTTTGACATTGAATTTAACGTTGATTTTTTTTTTATTGAATAACGCATTTATTGTACAAGAATTTAACAAATGTTGACTTAGGACTAAAATGCTAAATCCTATTTTCCAACTTTTTTTTTATTCTTAAAATAATTTACTGGCTCTACACGAGCACTCTAAATTACACGATACAATTTTGTGTAATGCCTTTCGGCGTAGAAATTTAACGTTGATTTGGGGATACGGATGCTTCGATGGGAATTTTATAAGTGGGTTATATGTACCATCGAGGCTCCTCGATAGTATAGTGGTTAGTATACCCACTTGTCACGCGGGAGACCGGGGTTCGTTTCCCCGGCGGGGAGCCTTTGGCGCAAGACTAATGACCTAGCCCGGAAAAAACAAATCATTATGGAAAATTTAACAAGCCTCAGGACTTGCTAAATAAGGCCAAAGACCGGTTCCCGGTTGTAGTGCCGATGATGATGATGATGATGAATGTGTACCATATGTGGGAGAGAAATGGTAGGGCTTCTTGGAGCACTACAGTTTCCGATTTTTTTATGGTATACTGTTGTAGAGTAGTAGAGACGAAGGAAAGATACCACGTGGTTTGGATGGACGTGCCCTGAAGCGGCTAGTTAATAGAGGAGAGTGATGATGTGCACGTACATCACCAGGAAACCTTTGCAACTTGACGAAATACAAAATGGTGGATGTTCGTCATGTTCAACCAATTTCATTGTCGGCGGTGTGCGCATCGGATGTACACTAATGTAGAACATTAGATATCCAACACTTCCCCGCGATGAGCGCACCAGTGCGAACAATTTACTTCAGGTTTAAGAGGTCGAGACACCTCTCGTGCTTTGGTTTGGATAGGGCCTTAGTGAGAATGTCTGCGGGCATTTGTTCCATGGGCATGTATTCGACCGAGAGTGTTCCGCTGTCCAGTGCTTCACGGATGAAATGATGTCGGACGTCGATGTGTTTCCTCCGGGAGTGGAATACGGGGTTCTCGGCCAGCTTCCGAGCACCGTTGTTGTCGTTGAATAACTTCAGCTTGTCTGGTAAGGCGAATCCCAGTTGACTAATCAGTCTTTGTAGATGTATGGCCTCTTTCGCCGCATCGGATATGGCCATATACTCTGCTTCTGTGGATGATAGCCCGGTGGTTCTTTGTTTACGCGGTTCCCATGAGACAGGTGTGCCGTTAAGAATAAAGGCATACCCAGTGTACGATCTCCTGTCGTCCGGGCAGTTGGCCCAGTCCGCATCGGCGTATCCGGTGAGACATTTTCCGCTCGTTTTATAGGATAACCCAATGTTCGCCGTGTCTTTCAGGTAGCGTAAGACACGTTTGGCGGCTTTCCAGTGATGCTCGTCGAAACAGCAGTTGAATTGGATCAATCTGCTCAAGGCAAAGGCTATATCTGGTCTTGTGCATACTGCCAGGTACATGAGAGATCCAATTAACTCTCGAAACGGCAGGTTTCTGTCGGGTTCCTCCTTCCCTCTCTGCAGTATAGCGCCGCTGTCCAGAGCTGTACTCACGGTCGCTCATGTTGAAATCGTCTAAGACTTTCCGATATGTATTTGGTTGGAGTCATCCGCAGTTCTTCCTTGTCTCGATGAAATTCGATTCCAAGACAATGGTTTATTTCTGTGAGGTCCTTTTTGTTAAATATTTTTGAAAGCTGCTTCGATAGTTCCTCGATCTTTGCTGTGCTTTGTGAGGAAACTAAAATGTCGTCCACGTATACGGTGACCAGTAGTATGTCCTTTCCTTTTCCTTAAAAGAATATCAAGGATCGGCAGTGGACTGCTTGAGACCGAGGCAGCATCGTGTGCCACTGTCGTCCTGCTTGACGAAGTCCGTATAGAGCTCTGTTTAGCAAGCATACCTTACTCCCCTTTTGCAGTTGCGTTAGCATTTGTTTTGCTTTGATGTTTTTACTGCTTTTTCCGGATTGAATTAATTTCTCCAGGGCAACGTCGGTGTCTTTGGGGATCTCCATGTATTTTGTCTCGTCGAGCTCGCCGTTTAGATAAGCCGTTGCAACATCAAGGTGGCAGATGTTCATGTTGTGTTAAGCGGTTAGGGCGGCCGTAATTCGAATGGAGTTCATTCTTGCAACTGGAGCGAACGCCTGGTGGTACTCAATTCTGGGTACTTGGGAGAATCCTTGTGCAACGATGCGTGCCTTTCTTCGTTCTAGCGTGCCGTCGGGATTCGATTTGTTCCGCAAGACAAAACGGCTGCCGATGACTTTGTCTTGTTTCGGTCGATCTACCAGAGTCCAAGTGTCGTTTTTGATAATGGCCTCGATTTCTAGCGCCATGGCATTTACCACTCCTCGGAGTCTGGACCGCTTGTTGTTTCTTTTATAGGAACTTCGGCTGCTCCCGCGGTCTCCGAAGAGATGTCGCATTCTTGAAATTGTTTTCGAGGTCTTCCCCTGAGTCCGGTCCTTTCTATCCGTGGTCTTCCTGGTCGTCTTCTTGTGATGATTGTGTCAGATCTGCTGGTTGGGGTTGTTAGTTGCCCGGTTGCTTAATTTCTTGTTACTTCGAGTTGTTCATCTCTCGCCATGGTTTCGTTAGGTGTTGTATCCGGTGTGATGAATTCGACCGTGGCACTTTCAGTATCAGATTTGTCGTTTGTTCGGCGAAAATCGTTGGAAGCGGGACTCCGGTCATTATGTTTTTTGAAGAACTTCACGTCCCTCGCAATTTCGATTCTTCGTTCGTCGGGGAGCCAAATCCTGTACGCTTTCGATTTGTCAGCGTAGCCGACGAAGATACCCTTTTTGGACCTGGGGCTGAATTTTCCTTTCCTTGGTCCTCGCTCTAGGGAGTAGACAACGCATCCAAATTCACGAAAATGCCCTACGTTTGGAGCGTTTCCAGTCCACACTTCGTATGGGGTTTTTCCGTTGAGCGTGTTGGTCGGACATCTGTTTCTGATGTGGTTTGCTGTGTTGACTGCTTCTCCCCAAAATCTTGTGTCCAGATTTGCTTGTATGAGGAGGCATCAACCCATATCCACCAGGGTCCGGTTTTTCTTTCGGCTACTCCGTTTTGCTGAGGTGTGTGAGTTACTGAGAGCCTGTGGTGGATGGCGTTTTTCCTTAAGAAGGTACTGAATTCGTTGTTGACGTACTCGGTCCCGTTGTCAGACTGTAAGCTCTTGATCTTCCTTCCAGTCCGTTTTTCGGTAAACGCTTTAAAATCTCTGATGGCGTTTAAAACTTCGCTCTTGCTTTTGATCATTTTCACTGTGCACCACCTAGAACAATCGTCGATGAACGTGACAAAGTATACAGTATATGTTTTGATGCCCATTGGCCCGCAAGTGTCGGTGTGAACCAGGTCCAATATGCCGGTTTTTCGCGCTGACTCCTTCGGGAATGGAAGCCTCGTTGTTTTCCCGAGAGCGTAAATATCGCACTTCATGTCTTGTGTGGGCTGCCTGAAAAACATTCCTCGTATAGTCCGGTTTCTGTGGCTCGAAGTTAAATCCTTAATATTCAAGTAACCCAGTCTCCGGTACCAGGTTTCTAGTAGTGATACATCCGGGGTAGTTGTAGCGGCGGCTGCGTGGGTTTCTTTCAGGCTTGTTGGAACGAAGTACAGGTCGTTTTTCTTTACAGCCTCGAAGATGACTGTTTTGAGTTCGTTACTTTTGCTCCTTTATTATCGAAAGTGATTGTGAATCCTCTGTCAGCGATTTTGCTCACAGACATTAGATTCGTCCGCAGATCGGGGACATGTAGAACATTATCCACTTTTACGTTTCGATATTTGCCTTTGTACTGGGTGATGATGTTTATGTCGCCTCGTCCGGTGACATCGGTTGAGGCACTGTTGGCAAGGTAGAGTTTCATCAGATGAATTTCGTTGTATCTTTCGAATGCTTCGGTGTTACTCGACATGTGGGGTGTGCTTCCGCTGTCCAGGCACCACCCCTTACTGACAGTCGACTTAAAAGCCTGAAATCCGTGTTGCGCTGAGTTGGTGTAAGCTAGTACACTTGTACCGTAGTTGTACGTCTTGTTTCCCCTTCCTCGATCTTTAGAAGATCCCGGTTCTTTTCTGTTGAGAGAGCGGTACTCGGCGACCTTGTGCCCGGCTTTTCCGCAATGGTAGCATTTGTAGGAAGACTTTTGTCGGTTTCCGGGGTGATTGTGTCAATGGCGTTTATCCTCCGCCCTTCTGTCGCGTTGTTTGGCGGCCATCGCGCCTTCGGCTTCATGTCGTTCATTGGTGCGCCTGGCGTCGTTTTCCTCGATTATCTTGATTCGTAGCGCATCCGGTGAAGGTAACTCGTCTCGGGATTCTATGGCGCATCTGAAGTTCTCGAACTTCGGGGAGAGACTATACAGGAGGATGATGCAGAGCAGATCGTCATTGATTTCGATTTCCATGTGGTTCAATTTATCGACGGTGTCAAAGAAGTCACTTAAGTGTGTTCGCACGTCGTCGTGATCGCTCATTCGATGAAGCGTCAGTCTCTTCAGTAGACTGGCTTTCCTGGCCGGACCTCTTGACTCCTACACGTAGATGAGTTTCTCCCATACTTCTCGGGAAGTTTCACACCCTTTAATGATCTTGACTTCAGATGGTCCGATCGCTAGTATGATGTCTGCCTTAGCCTTCCTGTCTCCTGTTTTCCACTGCTCGACCACGCCTGTGAGCGCCTGCGCCGATTCAGGTTTCACGATTTCTCCAGTCACATAGCCCTATCTGCACTTTACTAGGATCGCCTCCATCTGCAGCTTCCATCGTCGAAATTATCCTTCCCCAGTTGTTCGATGCTCGCTGTGGATGGTGCCATTTTGTTGATAGACGAGAATTTAGCTTTCCTGTGTTGTTTGTAGGTTTTCCACGCGTTTATCCAGCCGTGACTCTATTTCGCAGTGCTCTGGTGAATGCCTGGGCCCATAACCTGTTGTAGAGTAGTAGATACGATGGGAGGATACCACGTGGTTTGGATGGACGTGCCCTGAAGCGGCTAGTTAATAGAGGAGAGTGATGATGTGCATCAGGAAGCCTTTGCAACTTAACAAAATAGAAAATGGTGGATGTTCGTCAAGTTCAACCAATTTCATTGTCGCTGGTGTGCGCATCGGATGTACACTAATGTAGAACATTAGATATCCAACATATACCAAATTATCCGTTCGGTAGATCAATTATGTTGGACCATAAGTTCCTCTGAACGCACAAAACATATTCCCGATAGAACGATGATTTTCGTAACACAGCTGAAAAAGTTTTAGACGTTGATCCGAGCTAAGTATTTCCATGATGAAACGTTAAACAATACTGAAGAAAACTAGCATGAGAGTTAGGTAGCTCGTTCTGCCATAAAAACTCTTCTGGAAAAAGTACCTCCAAATGAATCACCCGATATACGATTACCATTAGTAGAACGCAGTTCTCTTGACTGCTCTTCTTCCCCCTTTCTACAATGAAACACAAGTTGTGAAATATGTTTATTTATCAATTTATACCTTGATCAATTAAACCTCCTCCCCAGGTTTATCCTGACATCCAGTACTGACATACAGCTACCAAATTCGAATACGATGAGCTTAACACCAGTAGAAGTTAGATTTTTCTAAAATAAAAACGACTTGGTAGTCAGTGAACAATATTTACAAAAAATTTATTTTGTTTTAACTTAGAGATAACAAAGCTTCTTATGAGATTACCATAAATTAACCACTCCTCTGATTACAATCTTAACCCTTTTCTCTTATACCTAATCACTGCTTCACTCACAAGCTAGAATGAATTCATTTTGGGTAATATTTCGCGACAATGATTTCTTTGAATAAGTCTTATCCTAAGGTTTAGCCTTAAGTATATTGGTTCTAAAGTTCTGTGGAGTACTCATCACTGTTCACAGTAAATTTTCTCCAACACACATGGTCACCAACACCGGTCCCATTTCTCGTAGGTAGCTGCCCAAGACTTGTGGCCGGTACATGACCATTTGGTTGAACCGTAGAAGGCGTCCGATTTGAGACACTAAAGCTCTGACTCGTATTTCTACCCATGGGATTTCGAGTTGCGTACGTGATGTTCTCCGTCGATGGAGTTATCTCAATTCTAGTTGCGTGATTTTGTTTATCGTCATTTACATTTCTAATGTATACCACTTCTTTGTGCCGTTCGATTGTGGCTGTTGTCGATCCATTTGAACTTTTTTGAGACTCTTGCCTTTCATGTGAAGGCCGGACTTGGCGAGATCTCTGTGAATATCTGAGACCCTTACAGTCAGTGTTATGCAGAGCAGTAAATTGCTGATTTATCCCAGAATATTTGTCTACACTAATGTCTTCTTCAATTGCCGAATCACCGAATACAGATCCACTGTAGTTCGGGGAGCTATTCCCGGGAGTCGAAGATTTCCAATTACTGCTGCCGTATTTTGATGTAGTATATTGACCTTTCTTGATCGAATGGGTATAGTCTCGTGTTCCACGACGTCTTAATGTGAAATCTTTTCTCCCTGTATCTTGGCATACCGATCGCCATTGTTTCCAGGCATGACGGGCCAAAGGATCGGCTGGACCCCATTCCTTCGCAGGTTTTGCAGCTTCACAAATCATACCGAAGAAATTGTAGTCAACCTGCTTAAAGATCTCCACACAGGCTATGATGAGGATGACGAATATCACGAAGATGATGGGCCCCCACCGTGGTATGTAAGTCGATAGAAGCTCACCCCGATCGTCGTCCGCACACCACCATACCAGAATTCCGGTAAAAAAGGCTGGTCCCAGACACCATAGGTATACCCAGCCTTTGAATATAGGTCGTCCTACAGAGAACTCCAAATCGGTGTAGATGTTCTTTGCCCCGTAGATCCACGTAGTTGCAATGAGGTCAAATATAAGAGCTGTGATCACCAGAGTGCCAACTAGTCTGGTATCCAACACTTGGGGAACGGTAAAATTGGGAGCTATCATTGAAATAACAGCGGCTAGGAATCCAACCAAGCTCACTACATAGTTCGGATGATGGGGTACAAGGCGCGTCAGCGTGTATACCGCAATAGTAATCGAAACAATAGCTGAGATTATTATCAGTCCATATATCACACAGGAAACAGTCTTAACAACCAAATCGTTCGGTTCGTTTAAAATTCGGTAGTAAATCGCCGCCAGGGGTTTCAATGATTCCGCACTACCAAAGCTTCTTGATGCCATATTGTCGTATTGTACCATAAATAATGTCACCGCTATTGCGTTGATTAGCAGGTTAAAGCAGAGATAGACAACAGATGTGCGCACAGCATCTCCTTTATAGAGGAACTTTCCTGTTACCACCGGCAGTGCTCCGAAGCCAATATTTGTAGCATAAATCACTTGAACTAGAGCATTGAACCACGTTTTGCTATCCAGAAGTAGTGATTTGTTGAAATACCACAACTCGGGAAAATACTGCCTCTCAAGCGATGCGTGAACCTCCCATGCCGTCAGCGTGCAAAGAAGAACAAATCCAACCAGCCCAAAAATGAACAGCATTCTTCGAAACACTTTGGCGTTGTGCGTACTGAAAATCAAAGGCAGATACATTTATCACTGTACATCCGTATCTCAAGTAGTGTCTTACCACAGCATGACGGTCACCCAGATAATAATCAACCCTATAGACAGCATTCCGAAATACATAGTATTTTCCCATAATGGCGTTAGTACGGTTGATTGGATACATTCAGCTTCGTTCTGGAATAGAAAATGTTGAGTAAGTTATTGTACAAGAATCTACTTGTCAGCTTACGAAGGCAAATGTGATGTTCCGATGGCATTTAGTGAACGCCAGTGATTTGAATATCATGACACCGATGTAGGCCGCTGATACAACAGCCTGAAGAGCAATCCATGTCGAAGCCAACCACGAGGCAAACCTACTGATTATACATGCTCCTGAAATGGTACAAGTTTATTTAAAGCCAACTTACTATATTTTGCAACGCGATAGTTACCCTTGAAAATTGGCGATGATCTCCATGTGTGGGCAGCTCCTTGTCCTAAAAATTGTCCAATGGATACTTCCAGCAGAATTGTTGGAAGCCCGACTAGAAAGAGAAGTACTATATATGGTACCAAGTACGCCGAACCATATTGGTCCAATTCACGTGGAAATCGAACGATATTGGCGTAGGAAACATTCAGGCAAATGCACAACACTAGTCCGCGAAAAACCGAGCATTTTGTCTGAAAGTGAAAGAGAACAAACATAAGTAAGTTTAATATACTGTGCTAATAAGGACGGTGATAGAAGAAATGATGATCGATTAATCATAGTTTGGGGAAATGGTATAATCACATTTTATTGGGTTACAGTCCCTATCAGTATCAATCGAGCTCCTGATATTGGAAACTCTGTAGATGCGACATCTATCAAAAATCACGCTCACTTTCAATCGTTTACTTGTGTAGAGACGTTTATAACTCACTGGGCGGTCAGGCGTTGGGGCCCCACCCAGTGAGTTATAAGCGTCTCATGCTACAACTTTGATGAAGTGACCGTGAGAAATTCTTAACCATTTTTAGAGATTTTCAAGAAAGTTGACAACGATAGTAAATTGGGTCACAATGCTAGCCGTCTGGTAAGATTTTACAGAACCTTTAGTATTAAAAGATACTGGCCGGATGTCCTTTTAACATAGCAATACCCTTATGGTATCAAGAGATACGGATCAAAGGTCTTTATAGTCGAATTTAAGTGTTACCATTTTAAAGTGCATGCGGGAAGTAAAACTAACGATACCTGTTGGGAAAAGGCGGAATTACATTTACAAACCCGATATATGCCACAATATTTGGTTCTTTATATCTGGTAGCGTTATGCGTGGAGACAAGTTACTGGTACCAGGAAAGTACCACACACCAACGTACAATATATAGGAAATAATAAAGCTTGATTTTTTTTTTATTGCACTTCTCTCAGGAGAAGCGCACCTATAGCGTCGAGTTGGCCCCCCGAGATGCCACTAGATAACTGTTGCAGTGCTTCTTGAACAGCTGCAGGTTGTAACGCTCTGGAAACACTCGCGCGGGAAGAGAGTTCCACAGCTTACACGCTCGGCAACGGCACGAGTTCTGATACCGGGATGTTCGCGCCGTCGGGGGATGAACCGCAAACTGGTGCGATCCGTCGGATTGTCTTGTGGAGCACATATAAGCCGAATTACGTTGAACGATACCACGAATCTCCGAAGAACAGTACCCGTGATAATATCTGTAGAACAGAGAGAGGTCATCTACGCGCCTTCGATATGATCACTCGTCTCGGTATTCTCTCAAGTAGGTGGAGGATATGATTAGGAGCAGAGCTCCAAACATGGAAGCAATATTCGAGGGCGGGTGTAATTTGAGATTTATACAGAAGAAGAAGTTGGGCCCGAGTAAGATATTTTTTGGCCCTAAAAAGATAACTCAGTTTTCCGGAGAAGGACCATGGCGATGTTCGACACGTGTTTATGCCACGATACATTCCCACAGACTGTAACCCAGAGAAATTTTATGTTTTCCCTAGAATCTAAGGCTGAGTTATTATCATCAGGTGTAGAACCGATGATCCAATTTTCATTGTGAATGTTATATATTGTGCTTTCGTTGCATTGAGGTCAACGAGGTTGGCCTTTCCCCACTGCAGGACCTTATCCAGATCTCGATTCAGAGAGTCGATCTGCCCGCATCTCAGCTGATGCGATGTTGATGCATTAATCGGCCAATCACCCGAAAAAGTGGAAACAAGCGTACTCTCATCCGCAAAACTGAACACTCTGTTATCCGTTGTCCCCAACACATCATTTATGTAAAGCAAAAACATTGTTGAAGACAAAATGGAACCTTGAGGCACACCGGAATAAACAGGATACATATCTAAAGAGTCGCCCTCCACTCAACTCTGGTCGATCGATTTTCAAGGAAGCTCTTCGTCCAGTCGCAAAGCTGCTGGGAATGTCCATATGAACGAAGTTTTCTCAGCAATGCCCCGTTCCAGACGCGGCCAAAAGCCTTGAAGATATCTAATACGACCGCTCTTGACTCACCATGCCTTTCAATCGCAGATGACCATATATCGGTTATAAGGCTCAAAAGGTCTCCTGTGGGCCGCTGCCACGGAATCTTTCGGAAGACCGTTGCGTTCCAAACATTTAGTTAACTTTTCCATCAACTTAGCCGTTCGGGCCGGTTGACCTCCTACAGTCCAGTCCACGTAGAATGCGTTGAATAGTACGGAACCCCACATCAAAGACCGTACCGGCCCGACACAGTTACTGAAAAGTCGTTGAACGAACCACATCGATCGTCACTCGTCAAAAAAAAAAATATTAAAAGTATTGTCCGCGTGTACGCGTAGTGTGTGTGTGTGTGTTTTTTTTTTTTTTTGTGTTCGGCAGGAAGGTGGAAATCTTCAAAAGATACCTCTAGACCGATCCAAAGGCATGTGAGTGGGTGTGTTTTTGGTTTCGGTAGGAAGGTGGAAATCTTCAAGAGATACCTCTGCACCGATCCAGACGCATTCCGAATTTTTACCGACTAAAACCACCTCCCGACAGGCACATATTCCCATTGATCCCCGCGGAACTTTCTTTTAAATATTCCACCACGGGGCGGGACGAAGTTTACCTATTACTCCGCTCGTCGCGTCACAACTGCTGCATCATGTCACATAGAATACCATTTGTTACGGCCCATGCCTGTTTGGAACTCAGCATGTATTCTGTTACTCCTACAGTGGTAACTGTCCGTAGCATATGTCTCACCAAAATTGTTCGTGCGGTCTCGAATCTCCCGCACTCTGTGAGTACGTGTTCCGCATTTTTTATTTTGCCATCGCAATACAGGCACTATGGGTGATTCACTTGCTTATACTTCTGCAAGTATTGCCGAAAGCATTCATGTCCTGATATTAGCTGAGTCAAGTGGTCAGCTCGCCATGTTTTCTTTTCACCCGTGTTTGTACATCAGGTATCATGGTGTGGGTCCATCTTCCTTTGGCGGAAGAATCCCACCATCGTTGCCATTCTCTTAGGCTTGAGAGCTCTAATTGTAACTGCATTCTCCGACGATTCTCTTGAAAGATCTCATGCCACGCGGCGTATTCTTTAGCTGCAATGTCAAGTCGTATCCTCCCGGCCAAAATATTTATGGCATCTTCGGATACCGTTCGGAATACGCAGCATACTCTTAGTGATGCCAACCTAAGTGCTGAGTTCATTTCCCTCATGTACGTGTGTATGTGTCCTCCCCACAGAGGAAATAACAGTAAAGTGCGGACGTTGTATGGACACACAAGTGAACTAGTATGTGTTCTAGTACATACGCCTTGCAGTGAATTCAGTGGTGAATGTATAGAATCAAGAAATATACAAAATAAGTGCTCGTGCAGACGAGATACCCGCAACAGATGTGCACTTTCGTGAAATAACTCTCGAAACAATTAAAAACCTAAAAACACAATAAAAAAAAGAGGTAAATAAAAGAAGAATGACAGAAGTACATGTGTTTCATGTGAAAACTTGCTCAGCAAAACGACGTCTACCCGACAATTGATCACCAAAGGAAAGTGGTGCGTATGAAGTTGAGATCACAGTGTTCTTTACTGATGGATAGGAAACAAATATGGAGAATTAGCCACACAAAAGGCAAATAAAACAGAAAACATGTATCTGTTGATATATATATATATAAAGCCAGAGAATCGGAGAAATAAAAAAAAAACCAGCAACTTGAGGGACCAACAAAGCCAAACAAAAATAAATCCAAACAGCAGCAGTCACAACAGAAGCGGCCATTACAACAGCAGCATGCCTCGTGATCCATACCATCGGATCAATTGTGTAATCCGTTTAGGGTATCTTAAGTAAACACAAGATACTCTAATTGCACTATCGGTTCGGGCGACAAGTCTTCTATGGGATCTGAAGTAAACAAACGGATCACCACAAACCCGTCCGAGTATAGTGCAGTGATATTTATGGGATTCGCGCCGTAATGTGAAAATTGAGAGGAAGTGTACAGTGCGGGAAAACCTCATACCCTTACCTTTCCTTCTGTCTGTGTTTCCTCTCTTTCGCACCTCTGTTGAATCCCTCAGGCATCGATACCCTCGATTCATTTATAATCTTTGGAGAGTTTTTGGTGTATTGAGTGGCTTAATATCCGTCATGAAAGGGATGCGACCTGGATTTCAGCACAAATCTAGTGGAGCACCTACTACAAGGGCATAGCACCTGTAGTGGTTGCTTTCGCTTATCTATCGGTAGGTCCAACTTGCATCCTTTTCTGAGACGGTATTGGTTTCCTGTATCACCATTTCAATGGAACGGGAATTTTACGTTGATTTCTGCAATATTCGCGGCCCAAGATACACTTTCTCTGTGTCTGCCCACGCCTGTAACCAGAAACCAGCATTCCTTACACTTAACTGCAATAACTGATGCGGCTACAATATTTCTGATTTGACTATACCCGGTTATAGCTTAGTGTCTCTGTTCTTCCCACATCGTGGTATAGAAGTGATATTGCTTATCAGCTTCTGCCACAATATGGGCTCTGCTCCAATCCAGAATTTAATTTCTCGTGGCTAAAACTTCACGTTCGCATATCACACATTATTGCTTTCTTTACAGAAGCCCAAATTTGGATAGAAACGCATGTCCGATTCTATCGATAGGATCTTGACCCTTTATCCGCACACTGTTATTGTGGGTGATTTCAATGTGCACAACTCTCATTGGCTTCGCTAGTCCGGAAACACAGCACTTGAGGAAAATATGTTCAGTCCTTGCTGAGTCAAATAATTTAACTCAACTCGTCAATGAGCCAACGCGGGGTACCAGATATAGATGGACAGTCCGCCAACACACTGGACCTGTTTCTCACCTTCCACCCAAACAAATACATAATTGAAGTTTCTTCGCCCTTGGCAACTTCAGATCACTGTGTCGTGTCAGCTAAATTTTCTCTAACCAACACCAACGCTAACGAAAAAACGCCCAAAAGAACAGTATGGTTCTATGAGAAAGCCAACTGGGAAGGTATGAACGACTTTTTCGGGAAGTTAAATTGGTTGTTATTTTTCTTCAATAACGATGTTGACTCTATAGCAGACGGAACGGCAGAGACGATTCTACTTGGCATGTGGACCTTTATTCCACACAGAATAAAGAGTATCAAACCCAAGAGAAATATGTGGTTCGATTCCGGGTGCAGAGAAACCATTAAGGCTAAAGAGTTGAGCTTCCGGCTGTATAAATCAAACAATACTGAGGAAAACCGGAACAGATTTATGAGAGCTAGAAATGATTGCAATGCGTATATTCAACGCGCCAAGCTCTTGCATGACCAGAGAGGGATCCAAAAAATACTACATTCTCCCACAGGTAGTAGAAACTTCTCGGCATTTGTAAAGAACATCCAAAACGCGGTCTCCCCATCAATTTCTTCACTAATGGTCGATGACAGACCAGCCACCAGTGCAATAGAGAAAGCGAATATACTGGACGGATACTAATGCGATCATTGGTTCAGAGGTCCACAATAAATTAGACAACCTTAACGAGCCAATAGTTGTCTTTAACACAACTAACAGTGCATACTTCGATGACACACGTGATAATGATCAGGGTTTCGTGACATCAAATACCCTACAGAATCTAGTTAAAACTCGAAACCCTAAGAAGTCATCCGGGAACGACAATATGACTTACCACTCGTTACGAAAAATGTCTACTTTATTCTTTATAAAGCTCTTCATTTTGTTCAACCATGGTTACAACATGGGCTACTTTCTCCAAGCTTGGAAGCACTCCATTATTTGTCCAATAGCAAAAGTTGAGAAACCATCGTATCACCCATCAAGCTTTTACCCCATCTCGCTCCTCACTTGCATCAGTAAAATATATGAAAAGTTTATATATGAAAAGCTAAACAACTTTATCCGTGCCAACAACTTCATATCTGATTTCCAATTTGGATTTAGAACAGCACACAGCACCGCTATGGCTCTCAACAGATTTCTAAACTGCGTCTGCGTGCGCCTCTTTAATAAGGAACCCACCATTGCGGTGGGCCTGCAGATTTAAAATGCTTTTGACACGACTGGGATCGAAGGTCACGTTTTTAAATTATTGAATACTGGCCTCAGTATAACGCTGTATGGTATCATCTACCAGTTCGCTCTAGACAAAACCTTCCAAGTTCGGTTGCATGGAAAGCTTTCTCGAACTTTCGACGCCGCTGCAGGCGTACCACAAGGCTCCATTCTTGACCCCATCTTATTTAATATCTACACATAAGGTATTCCAAGAGTAAACCATATATGATATGCGGATGACGTCCTAGTGTACACGTCATCCAAAAGCCCTAAGCTCGCAACAAATCGTCTCAACCGTCACCTGGACGAACTGTATCAGTACTATCATCATCATCATCATCGGCACTACAACCGGGAACCGGTCTTGGCCTTATTTAGCAAGTCCTGAGGCTTGTTAAATTTTCCATAATGATTTGTTTTTTTCCGGGCAAGGTCATTAGTCTTGCGCCAGTATCAGTACTATAGTCGATGGAAAATTCGACTTAACCCATCCAAAGTAGTAGCGATAATTGTGAGTAGTGAACACTCCCAACCTAGTTTTCACTATTCACAGAAAATTCGAATATAAATGAGAGGCACTACGATTAGAAAACAGGACAGTATGAAATATCTTGGGGTCATTTTACCCCAAAAATAAATTTCATCAACCATGCATTCCACATTCTTCAAAGGGCCCGCGGTCAGTCTAATCAACTGTACAACACTTTGAAGTGGAGCAACAAAGTTGACACCAGAGTTAAGCTTCTCTACTATCACCAGCTAATTCGATCTGGAATATCGTACGCCTTTCCTATATGGTCTTGCCTATCTTCAGCCCAAATGGAAGAACTCCGGGTTTTCGAAAGGGAAGTCCGCAGAAGATGCACCAACCACTCTAGAAGGCATGACGGTGGCCATTACCCCAATTCCCACATATACGACGAGTACTTGCTACAATTTGCATACAAGTATCTCGAAAGCATGCAGAACAGCGAGAACCTACTTGTGCGGGAGTCTTGGGTTCTTGACCCTTCTCTCTTTCGATCTCTTCGCATTCGACCACCACAATTTCTTCTTCGGTATAAAATTGAAGAAAGCACCCTTCCCAACAACATTTCTCTCTATAATAGAGGATTCCTGAACCCACCGATAGGGTCTACTGATAACACACCACACATATGCACGCACACTGACCAAGCGCAGATTATCAAACACCGAAAATGTGATCTGCGTTTACTACCACACTCAGGGCCTACCGGTTTTGTATGATTTCTTTCCCACCATCCCTCCATCTAAGTAGTTTTTTTTTTTTACACTAACACGCGCACAAAAGGGGATTTTCAAGTACCCTTAAATGTCAGAGCACAACAGTCAGGAAACACATGATCAGCAGAACATTCCACATTCGTGTGGTTCGCCTAAAGAACGAGTCTCTATATTTATTTATACGCCTAAAGTCCACTTTCAACGTGAACTGATGCGCATTCACAGATTGACGGATATCGCGGGAAAATGTGTGAGGGGCGGTACTCATTGAACAAGTTCATTTGAGCAACGACCGTGATAATACCTATAGAAAAGAGATAGGCATGATATGTTGCGCCTGTGTTCTAACGACGGAATTGATCGACTTACAGCCGGGCCCCAATAAATTTCACTGCTCGCTTCTGCACCCTGTCCAGCACATGTAGTGCAGTTTTGGATGCGCCTGACCAAATATGGGAGTTGAACTCCATTTTTGGACGAATATGCACCTAGTAAATAGTGGCCAGGTTGGATGGGGTGAAGTATCTTTTGCATCTCTTAAGGAACCCCATACATTTGGCTGCGCTGTTCGCAGCTTCAAATATGTGGTCATTCCAGTTAAGAGTCGAATTAATTCGAGTGCCGAGGATTGATAGTTTCTGGCTTCGTCGATGCAAGTGCCGTTCATAGACAGTATATTTACTTTGGGGTTCGCCTTTGGCGACAAGAGGCAGCACTGAGCTTTCAGGGCATTGAATTCTACTCGGTTAGATTTAATGTATCAAGCATAAGTTGCTGGTTGGTAGTGACATCCGAAGAGTTTGGACGGGAGTGTTCGTATGAGTATGAGAAACGCAACGTGCTATCATCAGCACGCGAGTGTTCCCGGAGCGTTACAACCTGCAACTGTTCAAAAAGAACTGCAACAGTTATTTGATGGCATCTCGGGGCGCCCACTCGACGTTATAGGTTCGCCTTTCCCGAGAGAAGTCTAATAAAAAAAATAAAATAAAAAAACGAGTGAATTGGGTTGTGAGTAATTGAGAGATCATTTATAAAGATAAATTTAGAGAACATTTGAAGTAACCTTGTCCACACTATCCTTAGATACCCCCCCGCCCCCTTTTTTTCTTTTTCAGATATCTCAAGACCGAGCCCAACAAACTCACGGATGTGGGTGATTCTGGTATTCACAAGGTGACACACATCCATTCCAAGGGAAAGCCGAAAAAAAACATTTCGCAAGATGGTTGGTTTCCGTCGTGTTCGTCGACCATGACTTTTGGTTGATCAGCTGATATTAAAACCACCTGTTGGCGAGCAGCTGCCATTTCCTGATATTCAAAACCGAGTGTTATTTGAACAGATGTATACCTGAAGAATACTCTCCAAAAGGGATTCATTTTCGCCGCAGCATTTGTCCTATTAAACAAAGATACCCTTATAACGTTTGCTACGATAATGAAGAACATGTGATTCGAACTGACGCTATGGCGGTTAGAATCACTAAAAATTTAACGAATCCTCAACACATCCGGCCACTACCGCGTGTTCGAATTCGATTTCCAAACTCAAATACACTCAACTGATATGTAATTGTTATGTTATCGCTATGGTATACGGCTCTGATGCTTTTCTTTATTCGATTTTCTTTCGGTGTTCTTCACCATTTGCTTGTGTATTGTGTTAGAAATGACACAGCCTTATACAAGACACTTATGGAGTCCCTATCATATACAATTCTTTCCGTGGAACTAGGGACAAAAGAATATTTCATGATAACAACGGACCCAAGCACGCGGATCGCCTTTTAGTACAGCGTTTGGGGAACGAGATAAATTAAACAGATATGTTTTTTATCCTTCCTGGTGGCGGCTTAATCCTGAGAATAGGACTACACGTCCCCCTTGGTTCTTCCGAGAGAAAGGAATGCAAGTGACGAAGCATAAAACCAGGATCGCATTGTATGAGTTCTATGTATAGAACTCTAACTGCGACTCAACTGACAGGATTCCTAAACGACTACCTCCCATCACGTCATCTATCAATAACATTATCTTGTAAAACAAGTTTTACCTAGAAATGACTTTGCAGTAAGTGTGTGGTAAGGTTTGAAAGTTCTTCGAGGTTCATTTTTTTCAGTCTGAATGTCCTTGCTTATCCTACGGATGTTTTTGGATGGCTCATGGTTCGCCACAATTTCACTTGTGTCCTTAACAATCACAATATTTCAATGTTTATTAATATTTCAATTATCTACCCCCCCCCCCCCCCCCCCCCCCCCGCGCCTTCCATCTTCCGAGCCACCCAACCCTTTAATTCTGTATGATCAACGTATTGAGGTTTATGATTTAATTATGAACTACAGTATCATTGTCCTATTCAGAGAAAAATTTGCAACCTAGTGAATAGATTCGAATCAAAAAAGATAAGAGATAGATAAGAGATAGAAACGCCTTCCTTAACAAGAGACAGTGCGCATATAGTTATTCAAATTCGATGGTATTCATGGTAAATCCCTTTAAAAAATTATTTATCTCAAAGGCAATCTGTATAAAATATTACCCTGCCGGAGGGTTTCAATTCATAACAAATCTATTAGTTACTTGTCACAAGATGGCGCAGCCACTTTTGAAGAATGGCTACGGTAAGCTCGCTGCCTCTATTTTTACGCAACTGATTTTAATATTTAATTTAAATTAATTAATAATCTTTAATTTAATTACTTAATAATATTTCATTTGATGGAGAATTTAAATGACTTAATAATATTTAAATTAATTTAGTATTCCCCTATATGGCTATGACAAGCAAAATAAAATATTGTAGCACAAGATAGAGCTTCATAACTGAAACTAATAGACTAATGCTTGTTCCCATGGTGTAAAAAGTTATTTGGATCTGTTCTCCAATATATTTGTAAGCTGACTGTCCGTCATAATTTATGGTATTCAAACAGAATTCGATGTGCACAAAGCATTTTGTCACACGCTAAGCTTAAGATTCGACAAGTTTTGCTGTTTTTTTTTCTCCCGCTGGTTTTGTTTATCTGTGGCCTTTTTAGCATCTCTACGGGTATCAACTTCAACCAACAAAGCAGAAATTATCGAACGCCAAGAAATCAAGAACAAGTGTGATACACACCGCCTCGATAATCCCTACTTAGTCACTGCTAAAATATCTTCTTCTTTTTTCCTGTATTTTAATCGACTAGATGGTGTCCCTGGAACGGAATGAATCATAATAACAATGCCACTCGTTCATTGTGATATTAATATGCCTGAGTTTGAGATAAAAGCGCATTTTGAACCTTCAACGTTGACACCTCATCGAAGGAGAAAAGCTGCCCGCTATCAAATACTGTGTTTTTGATAAAGTTCTACCACCACTGGAACAAGACAAGCTTCCTTATTTGTCGGCAGATTTGTTGGCCTACTTGCCGCGATATCCAAAAATGGTTACGTCCGGCCATTAAAACGCCAAAAACAATGGATCTGACATTATTAAATGTAGGCAATTAAAATCTATTCAGTTGTATCCGTTTATGGGGATGTAGTTTTAGAAACTCAACAAGAGATCAAGTTCGTAGTAATACTTTCGGTGCAGGGTTTTTGAACTTTAATTTCACTACAATTTGTCGTTATTTTTACAAATTTGGTTTAGTGATGAGTTAGATCGAGCTAAGTTTCTCAATAACGGTGAAAGTTTTTGAGTAGATGAAAGCAATGAAATGTAGAAAGATGTCATTAGTCATGAGGATTGTTTTCACTTTGTAAGCATTTAGGTGTGTTGGGAAATTTACGATTTTGGTCTAACTAGGTAGAATGCCAAATTAAGGGCGCTCCAAGAGAATTCTATAAAATAAATATTTTTGTTAAGATAACCTTATGGTGTGGGCAGATAACTCGCAAATTTATTCACATACAAGAGTAGCATAGTCAATGTTATGGTTGCTAAATGTTGTACGATAAACTGCGCATATAGCATTCTTAACCTTGATATCAATTCCTAATGCATTTCAATGGTTAGAACAACCATGACTGACTGCATTCGCTGCGTTAAAACGATTGTTTTCATGACTGAAGTTGTCCACCTCCCAACTCCCTGTGCGCCCGGTGAAATACCACCCCATCAAGCTTTGGGCTCCGTGAAATGGTCGGAAGAAATCCCTGGCCACCTTTCGGAGCTTGGCTGATGGACCGGTTTGAGAAAAGGTTGGTTAGGTGGTAGTCGGTCCCAGGGTGAGATACCACCCCGTCAGGCTGTACATTCCGTGACACCCCCGAGAGAAATCTTCGACGGTGTTTCGGATGTGTGGCTGATGGCCCGGACTAGCACTGAGATAAGTCATGATGGTACTGTGGGGGTTTCTCTATTCTACATGAGAAACAACCCACAATCTCAACCAAAATGTCCACCTAATTTCGACCGCTTTCAGCGCGTAATACCTACCCATTTCCTTTATATGTTATTCCCCTGTAAAACATGTCAAACGGACGTATAGCTAAACTCATTATCCTTTGCAGATAATGCATAATTGAGTTTAGCTACATTCTTGTCACACGGCAACTCCATTCTTGCTAACCACGAGTTTCCCATCGGAAATCTCATAATGTCGGTTAGCAACAACAAGTCTAAACGAACGACGCTGTTGCACCATAGCAAAATCGCTGGGGTTATTTCAGCGTCTTCGAGTCTGGTTTTCACGCGGATTATTTCCCAAGCATCAGCGGCGTCCTATCGGCTTTCCCTCAGATCACACATTCGCTTGGGATCAATGAGCTCTTTTTGCAGGGGAGTAACATCAGCTAGGTTTCCCTCTCATTCGTATTTCTTCCCACGGTTCAATGTGCTCCGACTACACCATAGCCGTACCACTGGGTCGCCAGGTCATGTCAGTAGCTGCATCTGATACCAACACACACAACCAAAGCTATTACCATATTAACAAAAGTTACTCACACTTTGACGGGCGTGAGGTTGAGAGAGTAGAGGCGTGGTCTCTTTTGGTTGTCCTGTGTGTGGAATGAAATATGAATTTCAACCCTAATTCACACCAGTCGCTATTCTATCATTACCGCGGTCGGTCACGCTGCACCGCGTCAAAAGTCGCTTGTCAACCTCAATTGCGCTAGGGTACGCCGCTCGAGGCTAAAATTAATTCGTCGTGTAAGGCAGTTTTCTTAGATCATATTTAAAGACATTTGAAAGTACTTTAGTAAAGTTGCGAACGTATAACAACTAACAGACGTGTTAGTGTAGGAGCGAAGTCGTGGCACCGACATGGGCGCTGGGTTCCACTTCGTTCTCACAAATTAAAAGTTCCGCCGCGGCAAACTGTGCACAAGAAAACAACAGCACAATGAAACAAACAAACACTCAGGATTAAGTTTAGTTGAACTGGTTTTTATTAATAACTAAGCTGGGGTATATATATAAATCACTAGCCCCATAACACACTGAATTATACTGTTATTTGATTAAAGGCTACAGAACACTGTGAGGAGTTCAATCCAGTGACGGACAACGATACAATATTACCGAGTACGACGATAAAAATGGCGCGTGTAAATCACCGTACCGTGTGCACGGTACAGTGGAGATGGAGACGACCCGACTAACTCCTGGGATGGTTGTAACACCACTCAGCGATTATAACTGATTATCGCTTCCCTGTGCGCACCTGGGTAGCGATAGGAGACACGGCCGCATCGAAGGATGGTAAAGGACTCAACGATATTCAATCGTTGTTAAAAGAAATTCAGCTGGGAAATCGGTTCTCTTAAATTAAGGGTGCATTTCCTGTTCCAAGAGAGACGTAAAGTCTCTCTTTTGAGTAACCAAACCGATCTCATAGAGGAGATCTTCACGATACACAAGTGTGTGTGTACGTCGGTTCTTTTCATGGCTCAACGCTATGATGAATAACCTGAAACACAAAGCAAGGGAAAGGATCGTAGAGATGTTTGTTTATGTGAGAAGGTTACTGGGAAATGGATCCAGAACTATGTAGGATAAAAGAGATTTATGACCTGTGTCTATGCTGTGGTGCGGATGCGTAGGTATATGTATCGCCATTAGGAAGAAGCGCTAATGGTTTTTCCATTTATACAATGGGAAATGTGTTAATGGCATCGCTAGTAAGGGTAAGTATTGAGTTCCTATTTGCATTTGAATATGCTGTAGGATTAAATTGATGCAAGAGACGCGGAATGCGTATTTGCTTGGGTCCCTAGGGTGTAAGTCGCCAGCCAATGTGTATATAGGGAACATTGTTGTACACATGGCGCGGCTGGGAAAAATATACGGCGCAGTATTTATGATCCCTGTCATGAAGGCTACAAATGTATGTAAATCTAATTAATTGTTTACCGGAATTCAACTAGGGAAATTTGACTGGCGACGTAGATGCCGAAATTGATTGGAAATTCCTGGTGAGCTAATAAAGAAATCTTAAGGAGCAGTGGTATGCGAAGAGAATGCATGAAGGTAAGTTTTCTTTACAGGGACTTAAAGCTCATAGATTTGATCTCTTAAATGCGTGCAGCATTTTTAGGTGCCGAATGCGAATGCATTGGCGAGGACTTGAGCGTCTTGGGTGATGATTATGGGGGTTTTTTAGGAAGGTAAACCGTGGGATTTGGCGGAACCGCCACATTAGCAATAGTGATAATTTAATTATTTATAAGTTAAGAAAATTTAAATTAAAAATAAAAAAACAACAAACTAAAAGTGTTTTCGTTTCCTGTATTTTCTTCGGGCGAACTATTGTTTTCACAGTGACGGTGCAGTGGGGAAGTAGTGAATCGTGTGCCCGTGCTTGGTGCCATACTTCTTTCACCACCACAGTACCTTCTGATATAAAGAATACCGGATAACCAGTTTCCCATTCGGATCTCCGGGGGGACTATGTCAGAGGGAACATCATCCAAATATTATGATAAATAACCGAACTTTAAGAGGTTCGTAATCGCATAATCGGACCCGCTCTCGAGGCTCTGCCCACGCTCGACTGGTAACGGCATTTTGTAACATCATGGGGATCGGTTTCACCCATACGAATGTAAACGCCGTCCACCAATATTTGCAAACAGCGAAACCTGATATCCTAGCCATAACTGAGACCGAGGTCGATTCGTCAACTGATTCGACATATCTTCATTGCTCAGGATACGACTTACATTCCACATTCCGTTTTAAGGGTGGAGTCCGCGTCTTCACGCGGTCCCATTTGGCTTGCCAGAGGACAGAGGAGTTGGAACCCAATAACATGGACGCCATATGGTTGAGGGTCATGCTGAGGAATTCTGTTAGATTTCTTTGTTGTCTTTACCGCTCCCCAAATGACGATCGACCGGCGACATTTTTAGAACATCTTTCACATACCGTCGACTGGATACAGATCAACCACCCAACTTCTGAAATTGTTGTCTTGGCGATTTTAATGTGCACAATTCCGGGTGGATGGTACATTCTAACAGAACCGACGAGGCTGGGAGGCCGGTGGAGATGTTTGCTGTAAGCCACAACTTGACTCAACTCGTGGGGGAGCCAACGCGAGTGCCGGATGCCCGAGGCGATTATGCAAACACCTTGGATCTGTTTTTGACATCCGAACCGAGTATTTATACTGTAGAGGTTTCTGTGCCATTGGAAAACTCAGATCACTGCTTGGTATCTGTCGCGCAACCACGTGCATTTCAAGCGAATAACCGGCTTAAGCAACTTCGCCATATATGGAAGTATGGGGCTGCTAACTGGGGCGATTTGCGAGATTTCTTCGCATCCTTTCCATGGTCGGAGGTGTGCTTCGGAGACTCCAATGTTAACGCTTACGCGGAGTCGGTCACAGAGATTATTCTTTTCGGGATGGAGATCTACATTTCGCATTATTTCAAACAAAATTCATCTGATAAACCTTGGTTTGACAAAAAATGCGCGCAGATTACAGCGGCAAAAAATAGAGCTTTTAACCAATGGAGCTCCAATTCCACCAATGTTAACAGAACGAATTTTGTTAGAATCAGAAACGAGTGCAACCAGGTGATTGATACCGCGAAAAAGGCTCACAACGACAGAGTGATCAATAAGCTCCTTCGGTGCCCAACTGCTTCGCGCTCCTTCTGGTCAATGGCAAAAGCTTTCAGCGGTAATTTCGCATCCTCCCTCTTTCCCTCCGTTGGTGACAGACAGCGGGACGTTAGTCACGAATTCAAAGGATAAAGCTAATGTGTTCGCGAATTTATTTTCCGCGAATTCAAACCTCGATCCCGGCCTTTTGGAGTCACCTGCGATCTCGCCGGTACGGTCTTCCATGCGGGATGTGAGATTTCGTCCGCGCACTATTCAACGCATTCTACGTGAACTGGATTGTAGGAAGGCAACCGGCCCGGACGGAATACCAGCAATAGTCCTTAAGAACAGTGCTCCAGAACTATCGCCGGTTCTTGGCAGACTCTTCCGCTTATCTTATGCACGGAGGACATTTCCCGCCTGCTGGAAAATCGTTCGAGTTCAGCCAATCCCAAAGACGGGAAAAAAGTGTCTCTCATAAACTTACCGTCCGATAGCATTACTGTCTATTTTATCTAAAGTAATGGAAAAAGTCATCAATACAGAGTTAGTTAAGTATTTGGAATGCAACGGACTTCTGAACGAACGTCAATACGGATTCCGTGCCAGGCGGTCCACGGGAGACCTTTTGACACGTATAACCGATATATGGACATCTGCGATTGAGCAGCATGATGGGTCAAGGGCGGTCGCATTGGATATCTCCAAGGCCTTTGATCGCGTCTTGCACGGGGCATTGCTGAGCAAACTTCGTTCATATGGACTTTCCCAACAGCTTTGCGGCTGGACGAGGAGCTTGTGGGGAAGAGAAGTATTGTGCCAGACACGGGCAAACGGTTCACTTCACTCCCCATCCTCACCGAGACAAAGTCCACCAGTTAGCAAATCGTAAAATTGTCACTAAGTAAACTGTTCGCACCGGATATGATTAAAACACAGTCACGGGAGTGAAAATAAAACACTATGTTTATCCAAGGTAGTGAATAATCTCTTATTTGATGTAATTTATTTAATAAAAACAGTTATTTAATAATTTTACGTCGTCTATGGACATACACTGTTTCGGTATTTAACTTTTTCTGACAACTTGGCATAACGCTTATATAATGAAACGTGACTACAAACACGACTCCGGGGTACATACGAGGGTGAATATTTACGCGTCCCCGCTGGTGGCGGAGAGCGGGAGTGAACCAACCGTCGTGAACGGTGGTTGAAATAGGACTCCAACGATATCCTCTCCAATAAGGATATCGTTTTTTACCTACCACCAGGGAAACGTAAAGTCTCTCATGGTGGTATAGGTGCGATCGTTGAGATCAATGCTATTCACACGTGCAGAGGAACAGCGAAACAGGCAAGGACAAAAGAAAAGGCGACCAAATGGTTCGCTCTTTAATGAGGGTCATGTTTATACGATGCCTCGTCGCTATTTTCGACGTTAGGAGAAAAAGGTGCTAAAAGCAAATTGGATGTTTATGGCATCTCTGGCTGCAATAGAAACCGGGTTCATATTTGCATTAGGAAATGCTGGAGAATTTGGTTTCAGCGTCTATTGCGCTAATTATATGCAGCTGCTTGGGTTGTTTGTTGGTAAGACAAACAAAAAAGGTTGCCAGGCAATGTATATGAATGGTATATGACGCGGCTGGAAAAATAGACGGCGCGATATTTATGGTATTTGTCTGGTACCGAATTGGTTCAGAATACCAAATAAGCAAACAAAGAAATCTTATGAAAAATTGTATGCGAAGGGATGCATGAAGGTAAGTTTTCTTTATAGGGTTTTTAGGGTTATAATAATTGGGTCTGTTTGATGCGTGAAGCATCTAGGATGCTAATGCGAATTGCATTAGCGAAAGCTGGTGCAGACCCGGGTTATGGTTATGGGGTTTTTTCAGGAAGGCGAGCCGTGGGATCTGGCGGAATCGCCACAAGCTTCTTCGAGAATCGATCGATCCGGGTTGTTGTGGACTCGGATCTATATCCTGTTAATTCGGGGGTGCCCCAAGGTTCTATTTTGGCTCCAACCTTGTTATTGCTTCACATAAATGATTTGTTGGAGACAACGGATAACAAAGTGTTCAGTTTTGCGGATGATAGTGCGCTTGATTCCTCCTTTTCGAGTGTTCGGCCGATTGATGCATCTGCGTCGCATCAGCTGAGATGTAGACAGATTAACGCTTTGAATCAGGATCTAGATAGGGTCCTACAGTGGGGAAAGGCCAATCTCGTCGACTTCAATGCAGCGAAGACACAATATACAACATCCACAAAGAAAAGTGGATCATCGGTTCCACAGCTGATGATGAATGGCCGGGCTCTCGAGGCTGGGGAAAGTTTGAAATTGCTCGGCGTCACGGTCTGTGGAAATGTATCATGGCATAAACATGTGTCGAGTATCGCCAGGTCTGCCTGAGGAAAATTGAGTTACCTTTTCGAGCCAAGAAATATTTTCCTCCTGCCCAACTTTTTCTCCTATATAAATCCCAAATTAGACTCGTTCTCGAATATTGCTCTCATGTTTGGAGCTCGGCTCCTAAACATACCCTCGACCTACTTGAGAGCATACAGAGACGAGCGATCCGCCTGATCGAGGATCCGGCGCTGACGTCGGGACTACAGTCGCTATCACATCGAAGGCACGTAGCCGACTTCTGTCTGTTTTACAGATATTATCACGGCTACTGTTTTTCGGAGATTCGTGGTTTTGTTCCATGCAGTTCGGCTTATATGCGCTCCACAAGACAATCCGACGGATCGCACCCGTTTGTGGTTCATCTCCCGACGGCGCGAACATCCTTGCATCAGAACTCGTTCCCGGAGCGTTACAACTTGCAACTGTTCAAAAAGAACTGCAACAATTATTTGATGGTATCTCGAGGCGCCCACTCGGTGCTATAGGTCCGCCTCTCCCGAGAGAAATCTAATATATATATAAAAAAAAAAAACCTATTATCTAACATAATGAAACCACATTTTGGAGGGCTTCAGTTTTTTATATCTTCAGCGGAATTTATCCGACCATCAACATTTTTGTCTCCCTTCTCATTTCTCTCAATGAAACACTAAATATCCAACTCTTCTACACAGGCAGTACTCTTCTAATATTCCAAAGCACGTTTATATGATTCCTATCATTTTCCTATTCCTCTTATAGAATTTTACCAATCTCTCCATGCAAACATCTAAAATAGTAATAACTCTTTCAACTCTCATTAAATAATTAGCTCAGCTCATTTCCATTTAACTGCATTTCACTTTTACCCACAGACATTATGTTTTATGATGATGGTCAAATGTAAATGTTCGCAATTCGTAGAAATTCATTTGTCCACTCCTCGTTTATACAACAATTACCTCCAAATATAAGTAAAATCAAAGATATAAATCGAGGGCATTGTTTCTTCAATCCTGATTATTATCAGGTAATTCCAACTTTCTTTGAGCTTCCTGTAAGTTCAACCCAATTAATGGTCACCATTACTGTCTACTCTTTGTACTCTAATCAACGATGCTGAGTCGTTTTATTCGATCGATTCGCCAATTTAAAAAAGCATTCCTACATTTATGTTTCTTCGATTTTTCTCTTTTTTAACTACTCATTGTGGACTTGCATGTACATCATTATGGGGGAGTACGAGGGTTGCCTTTTATATTTCGGGATTAGAAAACAAAAACAAATATTGATCATCGAAAATCACTTTATTGTTTTTCAAAATATTCCCCATGAAGATCTATACACTTTTGCATGCGTTTGAACCAATTGTCGAAGCACCTTTGCCACTCTGATTGAGGTATCTCCAACACATGCATTCTGAATGCAGCAACCGCTTCTTCAGGTGTCGAAAAACGTCGACCTCTCAGTTTGTTTTTTACGTATGGGAATAAAAAGAAGTCATTCGGTGCCAAGTCAGGACTATACGGCGGATGACCCATCAAATCGATGTTTTGGGTGCTCAAAAATGCAGTTGTCGCAGCCGATGTGTGAGAGCTCGCATTGTCGTGGTGAAGAGTGATCCGTCTTCGGCGGTTGATTTTCCTGATTTCTTGAAAGACAACTGGCAAACAAATGGTTGCGTACCACTCAGAAGTGACTGTTCTGCGTTATTCTAGTGGTACGGTTGCGACATGTCCAGTTTTTCCGAAAAAACAGGCGACCATTCGCTTGGAAGTGCTTCGTGCGCGAACAACTTTTGTTGGATTTGGCTCATCTTGAAACACCCAGACAGTCGACCGCTGTTTACTTTCGGGCTCATACGCGTAAATCCACGATTCATCACCTGTCACGATGTCATAGACGTGTTTCGAAGCACCGCGACCGTATTTTTTGAGCACTACTTTCGACCAATTGACACGAGCCTTTTTTTGGGCGATTGACAAATTGTGTGGGATCCAACGCGAACAAATTTTTTTGACAGTCAATGTTGAATGTATGCTGGTCCCACTAACGCCTAAGGTTGTCTCAATCTCACGATAGGTCACATGACGATCTTCCAATATCAGTTCGCGCACAGCATCAATGGTTTTCGGAACAACAACTGATTTTGGACGACCTTCACGAAATTCATCTTGGAGTGAACTACGACCACGATTGAATTCACCATACCATCGATAAACACTGGTCCTTGATGGAGCTTCATCGCCAAAAATTGAATTAAGTTCATCCATGCGCCGTTGCTGAGTTAATCCACGCCGAAAGTTGTAAAAAATAATCGCACGAAAATGTTGACGATTTAATTCCATTCTTGGGCCGAGATGAATCTTTCAAGTTACTGTAAACAACAGAAATAACGCTCGTATGTCAAAACGTTCTGAGTGTGTATAACCTCAAAAATGTCCAACTTTACGACAGAGCTGTCAATTGCCGGATTGCAACGCTAGGGTTGCCAAATCCCGAAACATAAGAGGCAACCCTCGTATTACTTTTCGTGGCAAGTTGTTGCAATTGTGCGAACGTTACTCGTGAACCAATGCAACAGATGTTTTGTGCGCAATTTGTTTGTTTTTCTACTATTTAACCACAGATCAGCAATATTTTCAACAAGAGAAAACTGGGTAACTCCTGGAATTCGGAATTTCAATCCGCCTGGCAAAGGCAAATACATAAAAGGTGATGTTAGTTATCAATTACTGCCTGAACATGATCTTAGTACTAAGGTATAACTTAAATGCTCATCAATAACAGTTATTGTTGGCAAGCGCAACATTCACTATTGTTTTATTTATGTATGGGTCAATCTGAGTAGAAATACTTTAATTCGAAGCAATATGAATTTGTCAATAGAATTTTGGTCCTTTGTACACATTTAGAAACCTTTACTGCAGGCAGCATGGCTGCGTCTATAGCTACGTTCATAAGAAAGTAATGTCATGCGTTTGATTGTGCATTCGTAGGTTCAACTGATAAATGTGATTTGAAGTGTAACTCGAATCCGTCACACATTCATTGTTTTTAGTGTTATTTATTTCATTCATTTTTCATCATTGTAATCTATTTACGAATAGGCCTGTGGGTGTTCTTCTAACATCTCCCAAGAACCATCCATCGTCCTACCCAACTCCCCCTTCCCAACCTGCAATCAGTACCTACCTGAAAACATAAGCCCACGGCAAGATTACCATCCAACGCATCATGTTCCTGAAATCGAATTCGGTTACCTCATCATGTAACCGACATTAACCCCCGAACATGTCATTGCGCATTGCTAAGAAACATTTTCCCATACACGTGCATGACATATTCACCCTTGCCTTATCTGCTGAACCATCGCTCGACCGTTCAAACGACAATCTACAGCACAGTCCATTGCAGGCTGCCTACAGGGAGTTCAAGTGTTGTTACTATGTCCATTCGGTTTTCAGCAGTTGCAACTAAATTTCCCATGATCGGCCACCAACCGAGCATGGAATTGGACACGATCATGATTGTATTTAAACAATCATACCCATGATCGTGTCCCTCGTTACTTTCTTCCAAAACAAACATGCTCCCATCCATTCTAGTCCCTAGCCATTGTGGGCAAAGTTTCTGTTGACTTAACGTCAACCAAAAATATTTCCTCTATCGTGCGGTGGCAATACACCCAGCCCGTACACCGATCATCATATTTGACCAGCTGCATGTTTGTTTTTCCTTTCCTTCACCCAACGCATGTTTTGTTTCTCTTTCTTTCCGAGGTAAAGACATTCAACTTATCTGGACGATGTCTATGGGAACCTTCCAGGGGGGATGCGAACCGGTTTCTCATTGGTCGTTGGGGCGAAGGAAAAATTGCTTTCCCCGCCGATGACATGAGTGGCAACCCATCTCACTCACCGAGGTTGGCTCAACGTCGCCCAGCTCACGACGAGTCAGATTTCATCACCAGTCGAGTATACACGCGTTCGAGGAGTCGGGTTTTGATATGCTACAGCATACACACCGTTTTTCAAATAAGAAATCGCTGCGCGAGTCCATAAGAGTCCCCATATGTGTCGAATTTTAACATCAAGTGAATTTTTTGTGAAATGGTTCATCCAAGGCACCCCTTAATAAAATCAAATAATTAGTGATCTAATTAACGTTAAGACCAGTTTAAATAAAAACACATTTCTCATCAGCCACATCCGAGAGTTTATTTCTTCTTCTTGGTGAATAGCTGCATTAAGCAGTGGGACGACGGAGACCTGCAGTAAGTATTGTTCAGTGCGTCAACAAGTGGAGAACTCCCAGATCGCGACAACATATCAACGACAAATAAGACGATTCAAATCCGTTGATCAACTGTGTGCGCGGCGTAGAAACGCTATCCTAGCACCCACGATGTGCTCGAGCACTTATTTCTAAATATCATCAGAAGTGACAGTTCAACCGCCAAACTAGTGAGAGTACTGTTTGTTCCCCACTGTCTGAGTGCGCCGCTTATGTGAACTTGTTAGTGAATCTTAGGAAATCCGTGTCCATGCCGACACATAACTAAGTTATTAGCTACAGGCTCTGGAGTACAAAATCCATCATTCGGTAAAGACGTGTCGACAACCGAAAAACGATAATCAACATATCTCTTAACGGAACGGTCTTAAAACTGAAGTTAGGTAGACGAAATACCTGAACAAGACATTAGATTCGATTTTCGGGTCGTGTTTTGCTTTGTGAAAAGTGACAACATAAAAAGTGAACATAAAAAAACCAAATTGCGTTGTGCGAACATTCAATCCAGTGTCAAAGAAAAAAAAATTGCGTGCACTAAGTGAAATAAAAACGGAGGCGTTTGCGCTTGTTGTGTTAACGTGCGTGTACCATGAGCTCCGGCATGAGCAGTCAAGAAAGAATCAAAACAGAGGCTAGGATATTTAAAGGCAAAATTAGCCTATTAAGACGCTCATCTTGCACCAAATCGAAATTAAAAGCGGCAACAAAAATCAAAGAGAATGAAATAAATAACATTATGATGACTCCCAACAAAGCTGCAGATCTTGTGTCAGTACAACAACAAATGGAGGAGGAGAATACATTCCCCTCTACCGCCAACTATGGCGGTAATTTTTCTATGGACACATTCGCTTGCTGGGTTCTTCTGAATCTAAGGACGAAGAAGAAGAAATAAATAAGTTGGAAGCGAAACTAGCTATAGCAAAAGAGGGACAAGAGGAAAGAAGGAGAAAGAAAAAAATTGCTGGAACAACAACAAAAAAAATAAACGAAAAAAGCCGAAGCCAAAAGGAGGCCAACACTAGCAACAAAAACCCAACTCAGGACCAGAACCAGGTGAACAAAAGGCAGCCCATCAGCCAAAAGCACAGCAATAAGAAACCAGCAAAAAGACTCAAACGCTATCAATCAACACAGTAGTCATCGTTTGCAAGGAATTGATGAGTCTATGTAAGTTAGCTGTAGGTAATAATAATTTTGTGATTAAAAGACTGGGAGGCAATAGGCATGCCATTCAAACATATAACGTTGGTGATCATGTTAAAATAAAACATATTTTGAAAAGAGCCATCGAGGAATTCTTTTCTTATATGCCGAAAGAACTTAAAAATATTATAGTTCGATTAAAGGGCGTCAACCCTGAAACTGAACCAGAGACCCTTTTGAAAATGCTGCAATAGCTAAAGTACGATGACCTTGAATTTAGTATGGTCAAACCCTTCACCACACCCGGGTCTACAAGGGAGAACCGGAAGCTACCCTTCTTCCTGCTATAGTTAACAGCAAAATTTGTAGTCTACGAAAAATAACAGTCCTTGACCACCAAAGTGTAACACAACCAAGGCAAGAAGAGAAAACCATAAGCTACCCTTCCGAGAATACATTTAATACGGAGAATTAACGTCGAAGGGTGTGACTTAGCAAAGAAAAACTGTGACAGATCGCACAAGATCAATGACTGTTACCCCTCAGCGGTCTTACGCACAAGTTGCGTCGGGCGGGGAAACCCCAACACAGGCTCCAACACTGATACCCACAAATATTTCGGCACAGACTGAAGCAACATATCCCTATTTGTCCCTTATTCCCGAAACAGGTTATTATTCTCATCGCCCCCCTGGTATAACCGCAGACTCCGCACACTCCGTAACAAGAGAAATAAGTTGTGGAACATTTTCTTAAATACGCGTTCTCCTCTGGACTATTCCAACTATCTCGGTTACTTTTACCAATTCACCGAGCTTTATAGCTCCCTTTACCACAATTACCTTGCCAAAGCCCAACTGAATCTGATCAATGACCCCAAATCCTTCTACCACTTTATCAAATATAAACGGAAATCAGATGCCTATCCCAACTCTCTTTTCTACGACTCAACTACTTCATCTGACTCCCAAACCATAGCCAATCTTTTCGCGTCCTTCTTCAAACTATCCTTCACGGACGACTCATTCGAGCCTAACGCCTCCTACTTTACTGGCATGTTTCAATTCTCCCTTGGCCCACTCATCCCTCTGCACATACAACAACACCAAGTTAAAGAAAAACTTGAACAACTTAAAGACGATTTCAGTCCCGGCCCAGACGGACTCCCTGCTATCTTCTTAAAAAAATGCTCCTCTTCTCTCTCTCTCCCACTCGCGTCAATCTTCAATCTATCCCTTGCACAAGGTCTATTTCCCGACTTTTGGAAATCCTCCTACATAACCCTCATACATAAAAAGGGGCCTAAAATCGATATATCCAATTATCGTCCCATTGCTAAGCTTTCGCACATTCCTAAACTGTTCGAAGGCCTTCTATACGAAGCGTTATGTTTTCGCTGCACCCCCATCATCTCTCCTAACCAGCACGGCTTCCTCTCCGACAGGTCCACTACTACCAACCTTGTCGAATTCACATCTCACACACTCCTTGCCCTAGAGAACGGCGATGAGGTTGATGTAGCCACTACCGACTTTAGCAAGGCCTTCGACAAGATTTCCCATAACCTCATTCTCTTTAAATTATCTTCCCTTGGTTTTGAACCGCTGTTGATTAAGTGGATCTCATCCTACCTTAACTCTCGAACCTGTCGGGTGCGATTTTGATCCACCCTCTCCGATCCTTTCTCTCCAACCTCAGGTGTCCCTCAGGGCAGTCATCTCGGCCCCCTACTATTTATCCTTACCATAAACGACATAGGTTCGAGCATCAATCAATCCCTCATCTCGCTTTACGCGGATGATACCAAAATCTTCAAGACAAGCCGCTCTCTCCTTGACTCCTCACTTCTCCAATCGGATCTTGACAGCTTTTCGACATGGTGCCAAAATAACTGCCTAGATTTGAATATCGCCAAATGTCACACAATCACCTTCTCTCGGAAACGCTCCCCCTCCCAGCCACGTTCCTATCTCTTGCTAGGCCAACCGATAACATCGGTTAAATCAATTTGCGACCTGGGCGTCCTATGTGACAAGGAACTTAGATTTACCGCACATATCGATAACACAATCCTAAAGGCCAACGCCGCCCTTGGCTTTGTAAAACGCTAGTCGAAGGAATTCCTAAACCCCTACGTCACCCGATCCCTCTACACAACTTTTGTCCGGCCACTACTCGAATATGCCAGTCAGGTCTGGTCCCCGTATCAACAGTCTCACATTCGTAGGATCGAGGACGTTCAACGTCGTTTTTTGCGCTTCGCCCTCCGTGGACTGAACTGGGAAAACCCACTCATTCTCCCACCATACACAGACCGGCTCCTTCTAATCAATCTTAACACGCTTGAAGAGCGCAGAATCCATGCTGACATCATCTTTATCCATCGCCTTCTGTCAGGTTCAATCAATTGCCCAAGCTTGCTCTCCTCTTTATCATTTTATACAAACCCCCGTAATGTACGGAACCCCCGTCTGTTTTACGTGCCCACTCATCACACGTCTTACGGCGTTAACGAGCCCATCTCGCGTATGCTACGACATGCCAACTCTTTCCCCACCTCCTTTGATTTCAACCTCTCCACTCCTGCCCTCAAACGACGTCTCAGAATAAACCCGTCCTAACCCCACCCACCTCAATTTCAAATCTCTCCCCAAGCTCTCCAGCACCGCCCCTTACCACTGTGTAGACGTACCCCTCACTGTCACACCTCAAGCCCTCTTCTCCTTCCGTGTTTTTTTTTTCTTTTTTTGTTTTTTTTAATTATATATACTATAATACTATACTACTCGTACTACTTTAGTTTTTAAGTTAGTCTGTAAGTTGTTATATTATATTAACTTAAGCTTCTTGGATTAAGCCTAAATAAATAAATAAATAAATAAAATAAACATCACAAGCAGACGTGTTCACAATATTGCTCAATCTACGGAGACAGATGACACATATGCAAACTCAAATAAACGAGACCTACTCACACTTCTATTCTATTATATTCATTGGCCTGTAGGAACCCGAAAGCTCATGACCTCACCGACTCGACTCCGCCATTGATCACTGTCCTGTGTATTCTCCCTCCACGTTCGACCATCCGATCCGATCCCCTCAAGGTCAAACCTAACATTGTCCTGACATCTCCGTCGCGGCCGTCCTACCGGTCTATTTCCCGTTGGCTTACCGTCAAGAATTCTATGCACGGTCCTATCGTTGCCCATTTCCGCCACGTGTCATGCCCATCTCAATCTTTGCGACTTGATTACTCTCACTATTGTAGGTTTCCGGTATAGCTCTTCCAGTTCCTGGTTATGGAGTTCCCCCCATTGTCCTACCTCCTCGTCATATTTACCGCCAAATATACTCCTTAAGACTTTATTCTCGAATACGAGGAATTTGTTTTCTTACCGCTTTGCGAGAGCCCATGTCTCGTACACCGTAAACACCATCGGCATGATTATGCTATAGAACCAACACGGAGCTTTATGTTACGTGATAGCAGTTTGGATTTCAGCGGTTTACTGACTGCGTACCAACTAGCGTTGACGGAATGCAGTCCTTTGTTAATTCCTTCGACATTTCGTTACTGGTCGTCAGTATCGTTCCCATATATTTAAATTCTTTAACTTTTTCAAATATCTTGCCTCTGACGATTATATGTGTTCCCTGAGGTCCACCTGCTCTTGCCGTAATCATGTATTTTGTTTTGTCTTCATTTATTTCTAAGCCCACCTCTTCCGCCGCTTGCATGGTGATTTCACAGGTTATTCTTACAGTTTCTAGATTATCGCCCAAAACGGCGATGTCCTCCGCATATGCGAGCACTTGTGTGACCCCATACAGGGACGATCCGGCCATGTTGTCGTCTTGTATCTTTCTGATGACATGCTCGAGCACAAGGTTAAAGAGACATGGTGAGAGGCCAACCCCCCGTTTTAGTCCGTCCTGGATTTCAAATGGTTCTGAGAGGTGGTTTTCTATTCGAACTCGCCCTTTATTTTCGTTCATGCAGATTTGAATTAGGGGGGCATATTTTTTCGGGATTTCCAGCTCAACTACAATATGGTCGAGTTTTTACCTTGCGACTGAGTCGTAGGCTTTTTGAAGTCAACGAACTGTTGGTGAACCGTCTCTCCGTATTCTCATTTCTTTTCCAGCACTTGCCTTATTGTGAACATTTGGTCGCTCGTTGACCGGTTCCTACGGTATCCACATTGGTAGTTTCCCAGTATTTCTTCTGCGTACGGTGTAATTCTTGCCAGTAGGACATTTGTTAGTATTTTGTATGTAATTGGGAGCAATGATATTCCTCTGTAGTTTTCGCAGTCAGATCTGTCACCTTTTTTGAAAATGACAATTGAGGTTTTCTCTCACTCTTCCGGAGTGACTTTCTTATCTCATATTGTTTTGATGAGTTAGTGGATCTTTCGAGCGGTTGCCTCTCCTCCATGTTTCACAAGCTCTGGCCGTATGCAGTCGACTTCGGGAGCCTTGTTGTTTTTCAATCGATTTTTTGCGTCTACAACTTCGTTGAAAGGGGGTTCTGGGATATGAGGTTCGGCTCTAAGTACGTCTAGTGCGTTTATTTGTGGTTGGTGGGTGTGCACATTGAACAGGTTTTCAAAGTACTGCTTCCATCTTGTCACAATATTGTTTGTTTCTGTGAGCAGACAGCCGTTTGTGTCTCTAATTATTTTGGCTCTCCCTCGGTAGCCATTTCTAATTGAATTTATGCCGGCATACATACCTCTGATATTCATTACTCTGGCATTTTCTAGGATTTTTGACGTGACAACGTCTTATAAATCGGTATACCTTGGGAGGCATTCGGAAAAAAGTTTGTAGCGTTACGATAACGATAACCGATAACGCACGAGCCGCAGTGGACGAGAGCGCGACTCTCTTAATTGCTCTTAAGTCAAATGCAGAGAGACAACAGGAATACAGACAGCGCCTTGCACTGTCGAGAACAGCTGTGCAGGTTGAAAGTATAAAGACAAAAAATACACAGAGACAACGCGAATACAGGCAGCGCCTTGCAGCATTAAATAAATCGGATATAGCTAAGAGAAAATTGACTGTTCATAGTGGTTTCGCAACGGCAAGTTCAAACACCAAAATTAATGCCTACACTTGGGAGGCATTCGGAAAAAAGTTTGTAGCGTTACGATAACGATAACCGATAACGCACGAGCCGCAGTGAGCGAAAGCGCAACTAGCGAGAGAGAGGTTGACGTAGCAAAACGAATAAAATAAAAGAAGAGAGAGTATTGTGAACTGTCGAAGAAGCAAGAATATATCGTATCAATGGACGAAATGCCAATTACTGAGCCACCAACATTAATTGCTGCTAGTCAAGTGCAGAGAGACTATAAACGAGAGATGGTTCTCTTGTACGTCCAGTTTCGCAACGAAGTGACATAAATTATCGATCAGAATAAATTTCTGCAATTATTTGAGGAAAACGAAAACTTGATCATGGAACGCCGCAGTTTATTCGAGGCGAACCTGAACATTGAAAACGTCATGAAAGAACGTTTGTACAACGAAGCGAGTGCGTTACGAAGCAGAACTATCGTTCGGATTCTGAAACAAACGCAGCTGGTGGAGTAGCGATTTATAGAAGATTATCATCGCCGTCCATGGCAAAGGAAATTCTTCGAGTTGAATTGTCCGATTCAGCTCGTCATATTAAAAACACGGATGATGTGTGCTTGGCTGAAATTTCATGCTTCATTGTCGATAGGATGTACAAAGTATTACTCGGGGCAGTGTACATTCATCCTGGATCAACTATCCCGAACATTGGTTTGTTGTTGCACCAAGCATTACTCCCATATGTACACAATCAGAGTGTACCGACGATCTATGAAGTTGATGCAGACATACCAATTCTTCTTTGTGGCGACTTCAATATAAATGTCACAACTGATAGCGCATTTATTAACTTCATGAAGAGTACGTTCAATCTCGAATGCGCGTCGAATGTCAACAAGCCTACAACATTGGGAGGAACAACCCTCGACCTAAGCTTCTCAAGACACGTTACAGTTGAGATGTTACCATTGATAGCCTACTACACGTATCATCGTCCTATCGTCAACAAAATAAAAGCAATCGAAAGAAATAATGCAACATAAAATAAAATATCGAACATAATTATAAAAATATATCACAAAATGTAAAATATTAAGAAATAAAAAAAAAAAAATACTTATATATGTAATTATCATTTAAGGAATAAAAGGAATAAAAACACTTTAATTTTGATTTAATAACTTGTATATTCAATGTTACATATTTAGGATACCTTGTCACGAATATAATGTCCGAGCGCCTTGCGCCCAGACAACCATTTTTTCGATCCGAGTCTTCTCCCATTCGCGTTTTTTGCGTTTGAAAAGTTTCATTGTCTCTTTTCGAATTGTCGCGTATCTTTCTGCGGTTACTTCATCATATCTTTCTAAGTGGATCACTCTGAGGTGTTTACGTTGTTCGATCTTCGCCCTGCACTCATCGTCAAACCAAGGTTTGGACTTGATTGTTTTCTTAAATCCTAATACCTTTTGGGCTGTTTGTTTGATTGCGTGTCTGATCCATGTCCATTTAGTGCCCAGATTATTGGTTTCCTCTTCCCCAGTACTCCTATTCTCTAGGATGCTAAATCAATTCGTTAGCTCGTCTTGATATTCAGCCCTTTTGCAGATGTCATTTAGTTTATCAATGTCGAACTTTTTGCTCGTCTCCCGTGACTGCTCATGTGGGTTTGCTGCGAGCCGACTTCTAATTTTGCTCATCACTAGAAGATGATCGGAGTCGCAATCTGCTCTTCTATATGATCTCACGTCAAGGAAGTTCGAGTGGTGTCTGTGGGGGTACGATGTGGATGTGTATCAACGTATGGCACCGGTTCACTATCGCCCCCCTAGTTATTCTGCCGACGGCACGTCCGCAAGAAGCGAACAAAATGGACAGGTGATGGGCCGGGTTTGCACCCCCCGAGTGCACGTTACGAGGGGCTGATGTGCGCGCGCCGGTGGTAGAATGATGACTGACTCATGAAAGCAAAAGTTCATCGCGTCGTGGCAGAATTTAGTGGAAGAGTTGCTATGCCTGCATAGGAATTCAGTTCCAGCGAATCCTTGCCGTATAAGCTAAGTTGGATTCGTTGGTTGTGTATACCGGGAAATTGCAATTGCTTGGGTGCAAGCAAGGGATATCGTTTAGATAAAATTTTAACCGAAGTCATTTCGGGGAAATGTTTGCGGCTTGGTATATTTGGTGTTGATGGTTAATGTTCCGTTGTGGATTTGAATATGCATTAGTTACGGCATATGAATTTCGGGGAAATTAAGATTGCTTGGTCGCAAAGAGGGAATATGAATTAAGTAGAGAATTGACCGAAGCAATTTTGGGAAATATTATATGTGGGGTGATGTAATTAAGGAAGATGATTAATATTCCGTTGTAAATTGGAATATGCATTTATTTCAGCTTGGGAAATGCGTTCCTGGTAAATTGGGGAATGTATGCAATTGCGGATTGGGGACGGATACTATTGCATATTGGGATGAGTGCGCTTGCAGGTTTTGCATGGTTGCGAATGTGTGTATTGCAGGTTTGGGATGGAGGGTTGGATTGAGGTGACGCGCTGTTAGCGTTCAAGATTGGTTGGCATTGTGGGTTGGTTCTCCATGTGGTTAGAAAACCCCCACATGTCTTTTGTCTATGAGGAAGTGGTCTATTTTGTTACGCGTTACGCCGCCGTGTGATATCCATGCGGCTTTATGAATTTGCTTGTGCTTGAACTTACTTTTCACTAGCAGATCTTTTGACGTTGCGAACGTTATAATTCGAATTCCATTATCATTTGAAACGTCGTGTATACTTTCTTTACCTATTGTTCGTTGGAAGATATCTTCCTTTCCAATGTTCGCATTGAGGTTCCCGAGGAGGATTTTAACATAGAATGATGAGATCCCATCACATATTTCCCCTAGGGTCTCGTAGAACGTGTCCTTTTTTCGTCATCGGTAGATTCTGTTGGGGTGTGTACGTTTATAAATACATGATTGTATCATGGTCCCTGTATTTTTAGCACCGACATTCGCTCATTAATAAATTTCACATCTTTTACATGGGGCGTAAGCTTCTTGCTTATGATGAAGCCAGTTCCGAAGTTATGTGTATCGCCACCTCCAAACGCCAGTGTGAAGCCGTTGGTTTCGATTACTTGATGTGGGTGTAGCATTTCCTGAAGCGCGACGATGTCCATTTTATATTGTTTTGCGTTTTCGACGACCGTCTGTATCGCGCTTGGTTTATGTAACGTTCGAACATTACAGGTGGCTATGCGTATATCCCGCTTTTTCCGTTTTTCCCCTACGTCTCCTTTTTGCCGAGTCGATGTTTTGTTGATGATTTGTTTCCTTATGGTAGTGTCGGCTCATCACACCTACGCCTACCGGGTTTTTCGTGGGATTGTTTTTTGTATATTGATTATTCATTTCGTGGAAACAGTCTGGGGTTTCAAATAGTCCGCCATATCAGAGCCCCTCTTTGATATGGTAATATCTGCTTACTGCTCTGATTCGACCCGGTGTCATAGAGGTGCCGTTATAATACAACCGGTATACCCCTGGCTGCAAACCATCCAACGGGCACGCTGACGCGTAACACCCTAGATTAGGGGTGGTAGACCTTTGTGTGTTACTCCTCGCTAGGCTGTCCGACATGGGTGACCCTACTGGAAGCGTATGCTTCCGTCAGCATAGCCTGAGTGATTCATTGTAGTTTAAGCCCCCGCACCAAGTCAAGGTTTCTACCAAGCGGGGGACAGTTAACCCCAAATATCAAAATTTGTAGTCTACGGAAAATAACAGTCCTGGACCACCAAAGTCACCGACCACAACAACAACCAAGGCAAGAAAAGAAAACCGTAAGCCAGCCTTCTTTTTGGTTCAACTATCACCGAGCAGCAGAATTGGTGGTCTAAGGAAAATAAAAGTCCTGGATCATCAAATTGTCACATGGGACAAACTAAAAAAAGGCAGAAACATTTTTCAATGCGTCCGCTGCCAAAGGTTTGGTCACGAAGCGGCGAACTGTGAAATGCAGCATCGTTGCGTGAAATGTGGTCAGGATCATAATGCAGAGGAGTGCCATTTGGGTGAAGAAAGGGTAGAAGACAAAACCCTTTTAGAGTGTGCAGTATCTCGGAATGAGGGACACCGTGCTAACTACCGAGGTTGTCCCAAATACCGAGAATTAACGTAAAAGGGTGTGACTCAGCAAAGAAAAACTGAGACAAATCGCACAATATCAATGACTTTGACCCATCAGCGGTCTTACGCACAAGTTGCGTCGGGCGGGGAAACCCCAACACAGGCTCCAACACTGATACCCACAAATATTTCGACACAGACTGAAGCAACATCACAAGCAGACGTGTTCACAATATTGTTCAATCTACGGAGACAGATGACACATATGCAAACTCAAATAAACGAGACCTACTCGCACTTGCCTACTCTAAATAAAAAGTCGATATAAACCCTCCAACCAAAAGATTAATTAAAGCTCTTGTCGTGAACGTAAATTCACTCATCAGGACCGAGAGAAGAACCACTCTTTTTAACCTGTTGCAAGACGAAAACCCTGATTTGCTTCTAGCTGGGGAAACAAAGTTAAACCAGAGGCATAAACTTTGGCAAAAAAACTATGATATTATACGAAGAGACCGATCCAATTCCTCAAAAAGGGGAGGGGTCGCCATTTTTATTAGAAAAGGACTCCTACACAAAGTCATATATAGTGGTGAAGTGTGCAGGTTCCGGGTGCTTGAAGCCTGCATCGTACGCATACCACTTCAGCAAGGAAGGGGACTGTCTGCGATCTCGGTTTATGCACCCGAGGAACATCAGTATAATCTCTTTATAGCAAAACTTGAAACGCTCTTTCGATGCTTGCAACTCCAACCGGATAAAAACTACTTTATTATAGGTGGAAACATGAAAGCCAAACATAAAGATTGGGTAAATTGTATGTCCAACAGTAAAGGAAATCAACTGGCTAGCTGGTTAGATCAATATCACGGGGAACATAAAACTGTCCTTCTAGCTAGGGAATAGCTATCGTTCCCTAGAGGTAGATCCTATCTAGATATCATGCTTATTGACTACGACAGTGACCACTGTGCATTCACGGCTGTAATAATGCTTCCGAACGATCTTGCAGATCTGGAGGAATTCGTGGTCCCACAAATCTACAACCACGGGGCAATGTGATGGTAACGGTTCAGCAGATTGTTAACAAATCTACCAACGAACAGAAACTTGACGAATGACAAAATCGACAAATATATTCAACAAACGGACGAAACTATAAAGCGAATAATGGACTAAACTATTCCTAAAACAACAGATACGGGCAATATGAAGTTGTATAGGAACACAATATGAGAATTGTTGGGCCCGTATATGAGGGAGGACGATTCCGGAGACGCTACAACCATGATCTGTACGCGATCTACCTTGAAGCTAATGTTGTAAGAAAAATCAAGCGCTGTAGACTTGTGGGGTTTTTCAGGGCCCGAAAAACCACGCAACACTTTGGCCCCATATCCCACTACCAATATCTCCAAACAACTTACCCGCATGAGAGCATTCCCCACTTGAAAACATAAACCCACGGCAAAGATTACTACCTTGCCGTGGCAACAAAACCTTCATCCGAATTTGGCTGAGAAGCATTTTTTTTTTCCTAAAAATATATTTGTGTCCCCTGATCGGCACCCATGACCATTCCCAACCATTAGGAAAACTCCCACAGCCCCCTTATCGACATTCATGTCAATTATGCTCTTAAAAATCTCCCTGTGTTTGCTTTTCCCATGCGATCACCCGATCACGTCAGGCAAATCGATGCCGATACAGCTGCATCCAATTATCTCGAATAGGCGGCATAAACAATCCTAATGCATTCGCATTTGCCTGTACAAACAAAGCCGCATCTTATCGCTTTCACATTTAGATCCCATTCCGGTATATACAATATACCCTCTATCGTAATGATAGAAATGTTTCCGATCTATGTTTGAACAGGTGCAGGTTTTTCTTTCTTTCCTTTCTTCAACGCGCGATCGTTTGTTCTTCCTACCAAGAGGAAAGCATTCATTTCCAGTGGCATCAATATCACTAAGGAACCTTCCAATGAGACGCGGATCGGTTCTCATTGGTCAAATTGCCGAAGGATTTTCTTTCTCCTGCGATGGTGTGCGTGAAATCCATCGCCGGCATAGAGGCTGGGTCAATTTGACTGAGCTACGGGGAGTTGAAACTAGTCAGTCAGATTTCATCAGCGGAAGTGTGCGCGTGCGCCATAGAGTCAAGGCGATTTAGTCCTTTTTTATTTTAATCAATAGGCGGTCAAGAGTTCGGGTGTACCCGTGTGAAGGACAAAATAAAAGATATTCTAGTTTACTTAGTTACTAATGCCTATCAAGTGTTACTTAGTGCGTATCCTAAATCCGCACCCAATCCATGTATAAACACGAAATAGAACTAAATAAAGGATATATTAGTGTACCTCATTATCAACCTAAGATTGTGTAAATCGTGTGAAGGACAAAATAAAAGATATTCTAGTTTACTTCGTTACTAATGCCTATCAAGTGTTACTTAGTGCATATCCTAAATCCACACCCAATCGATGTATAAACACAAAATAGAACTAAATAAAGGATATATTAGTGTACCTCATTATCAACCTAAGATTGTGTAAATCGTATTAAGGAGAAATAAAAATAAAGGATTCAACAGAACCGATCATTGTTGTGCGTTTTATTAGTGACAATCAGTGGAGGTTTAGTTAACTCAGCGCCCGTGCCGGCGCATCGACTAAACTATACCCACAGACTCCGGTGGACGGGACACCGAGCTCGAATGAGCGAAGAGCAGCCTGCCCGGAAAAGCCTTTGTAACAGGATGTATGGAAGGAGACAACGGGGCGGACCTTGTCTGCGATGGAGGTATGGCGTGGACCAGGACGCCTAGAGCCTGGGAGTGCCAAACTGGATAACATCAGCTCGAAATCGGAACCGGTGGAGAGACTTGTTAAATAAGGCTAAGACCGGGTCCCGGTTGTAGTGCCGATGATGATGATGACGATAATGTTTAGTGACATGTACCAAAAACAAACCATTTTTGATACTACGAGTACCATCTGTTGAATATTCTACGGACTTATTAAACGACCCCGTATGTTAGTACAATGGAGAGTACTAGGCACTGTATGGAATTACCGATGCATTCTCTATATTATGCTGTTTAAATGTTGCCTCATAATTTACCTAATAAAAAATATGCGGTATTCGAAGAGGGAACAACAAGTCGAGAAAGAAATGACAAAACTCTAACCTTAATTCGAATTGAGTGAGATCGATCCAAATACCATGTAATCCACATATCCCTCACCCTTTGCATCATATTTGGTTCTAGGCAGAACAAAAAAATGATTGTAAAATTGTAACTAGAATGAATATAATTTCCCGAAAAGATTACGAATAATTCCATTTAAAACTAATTTTACATAATAAAACAAGCGCAACCTCACGTAATTAAACATCTTCTATTAGTCAATGAAATGAAATACGATACATTTCAAGAAGCAGCTCCAAGCGATAATTTATGCAAATCTCCAGAGTTTATGTTCGATACGTTGATCATTTGTTTGTACGTCTATTAATTTCGGGTTATATGACCGGTATAACACTGTGGGAAAAATGTAAAGATAAAATGAGTGAAGGTTCAATTAAATCAGCAGACCTTGCAATAGTAATATAGATAAGTGATTATTATATAAAGAAAGGATGACATTAAGGGGATATCCTGATGTAGTTTTTTTTTGTCTTAATCGATAGTATACCACTTGTAGACTATGCTCTCAAAAACCCCAAGTATGCACAGTCACAAATCAGTCGTCAGCGAGATAGAACACTCTTCACTCGCTAAACCACTGCGGAAACTCTTCCATTTGTCTTATCCTACAGGCCGTTTCCCAAATAGATGGAAGTCAGCGAACATTCAGCCAATTCCCAGAAAAGGTGACAAATCATCCCTTTCTTCTTATCCACCCATAGCATTAACTTCTATTCTCTCGAAGGTAATGGAATCACTTGTCAATCGTCAACTTTCGAAACATCTGGAATCAAATGACCTCTTCAAAGAGAGCCAATATGGCTTTCGTAGCAACGGGTCCACAGGAGATCTGATGGCGTACCTTACCGAAAAGTGGAGCCATTTCATCCACTACCTCGGTGAAAGCAAGGTAGTCGCATTGGATATTTCAAAAGCCTTCGACAGAGTTTGGCATCCAGCCCTTTTGTCAAAATTGCATTCCTATGGAGTGGACAATTCCCTGATCTAATGTATAAGAGACTATCTTTCCGGCCGTTCAATCCAATTAGTTCCTGATGGTGTCATATCTGTCTCCCACCAAATTAATGCAGGTGTTCCCCAGGGTTCGGTACTCTCACCCACTCTTTTCTTCATCTTTATAAATTATCTCTTGTCAATTACTCACAACCCAATTCACTTATTTGCTGATGATAGCACGTTGAGTTTCTCATACTCATACGAACACTCCCGTCCAAACTTTTCGGACGTCGCTACCAACCAGCAACTAATGCTTGATACATTCAAATCAGACCTCAACAAGATATATCAGTGGGGATTATCTAAACGAGTAGAATTCAATGCCCAAAAATTTAGTGCTGTCTCTTGTCGTCAAAGGCAAGCCCCAAAGTTAATATACTGTCTATGAACGGCACTTGCATCGACAAAGCCAAGGAACTATCAATCCTCGGCACTCGAATTAGTCCGACTCTTAACTGGAATGACCACATATTTGAAGCTGGAAAAAGTGCAGCCAAATGTATGGGTTTCCTTAAGAGATGCAAAAGATACTTCGCTCCATCCAACCTGGCCACTATTTATAAGGCGTATGTTCGTCCGATGGAGTTGAACTCCCATATTTGGTCAGGCGCATCCAAAACTGCACTACACGTGCTTGACAGGATGCAAAAACGAGCAGTGAAACTTATTGGGGACTCAGCCGTAAGTCGATCAATTCCGTCGTTAGAACACAGGCGCAACGTATCATGCCTACCTCTTTTCTATAGGTATTACCATGGTCGTTGCTCAACGGAACTAGCTGAATGTGTTCCGCGCCTTCAGACATTTTCCCACTATACCCGTCAATCTGTGAATGCGCATCAGTTCACGTTGAAAGTAGACTTCAGGCGCACAAATAAACATAGAAAGTCATTCTTTAGCCGAACCACACCAATATGGAATACTCTGCCTGATCATGTGTTTCCTGGCCGTTGTGATGTCCAGACATTTAAGACCAATATACATCGACACCTCCTTTCCTTATACACTTCCTCTCCATCCGCTCGCACTGTGCTCTGACATTTAAGGGTACTTCAAAACCCCCGTTTGTGCGGGCGTTAGTGTAAAAAAAAAAATCCTTCTCAGGTAAGGGCGTAGAAGGTGTTTTCTTCGATTCATGTTTTTGAGGATTGCACTTCTTGTCTTTGTGGGAAATGTCGACTTGTTTCTGTTGGCTTTTTTCTTTCAAAGTGTATGCAAACTGGAGTACGCGTGCCGTAGCTCCTTGCAGACGTAACCAGCCGGGGGTATCGCTCTATATTTGGTATGAACGGCTCCTCCACCTTATTTGCCATCACTCCCTGGGAGTTCCGCTCCTCCCCGGTCCCGCTCCTTGCCCGTGTACATGGGTGGGCTGAAAAGTTTCCGACCTAAACGTGAATATAGCGGCACTCGTCAATAAAAGCTAGTAAATGTAGTTGTGCATCTTTTGACAGTTACTCACCATTTGCCAGTCATTTGAGTGAGTCAATGTGAGTGTTTTTGTGAAAATGGAGAAAATTGAGTATCGAGCTGTCATTACATTTTTGTTTTTGAAAGGAAATACGCCTACGCAAATCAGAGATGAGTTGGACTCTGTGTATGGGGACCCTGCACCTTCATTTATCAAAGCGAAATTTTGGGCAGCTAAATTTAAACGTGGCCGTGAGAGTTTAGAAGACGATGAACGTTTAGGGCGTCCAAAAACGACAACAAGTGATGATAACATCGCTAAAATTCACCAAGTGGTGCTAGACGGCCGCCGAATTAAAGTGAGAGAGATAGCAAAGCCTATGAAAATGTCCAAAGAACGTGTTTGTCACATATTAAATCAAGATTTAGGCACGAGAAAGCTGTCCGCGAGTTGGGTGCCGTGTTTGCTCACGTTAGACCAAACACGTATTCGAATGAACATTTCCAACACTCTGGTTGGCGCAGTTTCGGCGTAATAATTGCGAGTTTTGACGCCGATTAATTACTGTCGATGAAACCTGGATACACCATTATACGCCCGAAACGAAAATACATTCACAACAGTGGACTGCAAAGAGGGAATCGGCTCCAAAAAAAGCAAAAACCATCGACTCACTCAAACGACTGTAAAATATAAAAACTACCCGTCGAAAATGGCTGACATTTTTGTGAGTAATTGTCAAAATATGAACAACTATATTCACTAGCTTTTATTGACGGCTGCCGCTATATTCACGTTGAGATCGGAAACTTTTCAGCCCATCCATGTACTAGGGCAAATGAGACCGCCGGGGAGGAGCGGAGCTCCCAGGGAGTGAGGAGCCGTTCATACCAAATATAGAGCGATTCCCCAGCTGGTTGGCAAGTAACGCTATCTTCACGTTGGGGTCGGAAACTTTTCAGTCCAATTTCGTATTAATCGACTAGAATTCAATGTCATGGATACATAATGATGCGCTTTGTCATCGAAGAGAATCTTCAAAGTTTATCTATTGGCTATAAACGACGTTTGCATCATTAACACTAAACCTACCAGAGCGGTCAAATGACCGCTTTTGAGAGCCCGAAAAATAAATGTTTTATAATTATTATATGATAATTATTTTGTGTTTATTGTTTATGCTAAATTGTGTATTAATTACAATCAACTGGAAAAGACTATAATGTTTATTTCAAAAGCGGTCATTTGACCGCCATCGGTAGAAATAAGTATATATAATAAGTCGGTAGGTTTAGTGTTAAAGACAATGAATTCTGCATACTTGGTACTCGAGTTAATGCTATTTGTAACTGTAATCAGTGCATGTTCGAAACCGTGAATAAGGTAAGAAAATGTTTGGAATTCCTTAAGAGATGCAAATTTATCCGATCTGATTTGGCTACAATTTACAAGGGACATCTTTGTTCGCAGTTCCAATTCAATTCTTGTGTTTAGACTGAAGCACCGAAGGGAGTAATAGAATACATGCTAAGTTCCAAACAAGCATGGTTTTTAGCAGATGATATTCTACGTGACATGATGCAGCAGTTGGGTCCCGACGAGCAGAGTAACAGGTAAACTTCGTCCCGTCCCGCGATAGAATACCTAAAAGAAGGTTCCGGGGGGATCAGCGGGAATATGTGCCTGGCGGGAGGTGGTTTCAGTCGGTAAAAATCCGCCAGGCCTCTGGATCGGTCCAGAGGTATCTTTTGAAGATTTCCATCTTCCTACCGAAACCACAAAAACAAAAAACACAAAAAAAATTAGGATGTAAAATCGATCAATGAAACTTCTGGTAGAAATAGATGCTATTAGTTCATTTCCATCACTAGACTAAGAGGGATGTGAATTTCGACTGGCATGTTTTACAGATGCTGCTCAAATAGCTTTCCTCTAAGTATTCGCTTGAAAAAGGTGACGCTCAGAATCACATTGAATGTCAACATTAATCGGCCACGTTGACAGAGTTCTTTAATTAAACTACATTAACCTCGAACACTCTACCTGATCGTGAGATGACTTCTCTGTAAACATTCAAGATTAATGTGCATCGACTTTTTCTTACCGAATCTTACGTATATGTTAAAGGTTTCATAAAATCAGAGTATTGTAAAAGCACGTTACATAATCTTTATCAATTTAAAATGTATTTATGTATTAAATTTTTAAATTAAATTAGTTGAAATTATTATTCATAACTGCACAGCGGCATTCGTTGTACCTACAAAATCGTGTGAAATAACAACCCATCTTATAACACCTACATCAACAAGTCCCGATTCGATTTGAGGTCATTGCTATTTATTCCTATAAAATCGTGGGATGTTGTTGAATCCCAAATGGAAACGCGTGATGTCGATTCTCCATAGATGGTAGTGTTTTGGTTTTATCGTGTTTTAATATATTCAAAAAGCACTATCGATTTTGAACAATTACCAGGCAGTTCTCTAGTAAGGCAAAATGATATCGGAGGTTAACAAGATATGAAATCGACCTAGAATTTTGTGGAAAAAAAAGGGAAATTGAAAGCCAAATCAACGATAGAAATGGATTAAACACATTAAGACATGTATTCGAGAAAGTGGACGAGTTTAAATATCTCAAACACAAACTGCTCGTGAACAAGTTAATATGCATATATAAAAAGCTACAGCAACAGAATGAAAATTCATCGGTTGTGAATAATTTACAGAAATAGCAATCGTCAAATTCAACACGAATGTAATGTATGTCTTTCTGTATAAAAATGAACAGCAGAATATAAAGATGAGCATATTTGGAATGTTGGAAACTGCATAAACCATGAACTGACATCTTTTTCTAAATTGAAAAAAGGACTGTGGGATGAAGAACATGTGAGAAAAAAAAATTGACATCCACAAATTTTAGCAACCAATAGGAAAACTATCGAAATATGTCCCTAGGATTAATAATATATAAATATAATTACTACTACTACTACTACTTAAAACCAGCAATAAGTTTGTACATTCAGAGTCAATATTTTACTTCAAATTGCTACGTAGGTCAAACATTACCTTCACAGCTATACATGAATAAGTGTCGAATACTTCGAACTCTAAGTCATAAGTAAATACAACAATAAGTGTTCAATTTATGTCTAGTCATTTAATATAAAAAATATAACAAAATTATAGACATTAAATGTTGGAAGCAAAGCTAGAGAAAGAAAGACAGAAAATATCAAGGTTCATTGGTTCATTGATTGCGTGGAGACTATAATGACAAGACTACCGATGAGTAGGCTGTACATTCCACATTTGTGTAAATAGGCTAAAGAACGATCACCTGAGTTCATCAGTAAACTTGAGGTTCATTCTTAACATAAATTGAGGCATATTTACCGTTTTGCAGAAAATATTATAAAATGTGTAGTACATCTATCACGTTCACTTGAGCCAGGCTTACATTATTACACATAAAAAAAAGAGGCAGATAGGGTAGTCTATGAACATTCCAATGCTGGAGGATAGATAAATATTAGGTCTTCCAGGATTAAATTTGTACTTTTATTAAATTTAAAAATTAAACTATAGAATCAGCTGCAACTTCTAAAAGGACTTGACAATTTGGGTAATGATTAATATGAACAATTTCAACCTAAGATAACTACAGTCGGATCTTATATAAGAAAGGATTGCACACATTATAATGCTATGGTAAAGCATTATGGGGTAAGATGTATGTGTGCCGTCCTTGGCGCCGGTTCTACTTATATCCCCATTAAGTTCACTGACTGCTCCGCCGGAAACTTACTCAATCGGCACCACAGTGGGGAAGTCTTTTATTGTCTCTAGAGTCTTCCTTGGGATAATTAATAAAAACATCGCCTCTTCAACTTTTTCTTAATTCATTTATTCACACATAAAAATACAATTCGCGTTAAACCTAATACAATATCTATTCGTTTACTAGACTGTAATCGTATTCCACTGTTCAGTGACACTTGTTATAGGCGCGGTGCAATATATTTAACTGTCGGTACATGGAATTATTTTTGGATTAAACTGTTTAAATTAGAGTAATTAAAACTTAACTTCGGTATAGGTGTGTGCACTATATTTAACTGTCGGTACATGGAATTATTTTGGATTAAACTGTTTAAATTAGGGTAATTAAAAAAAAAGACTCTTCCGATTTCAGGGGTTTGGCTCAGACTCGTTTTAACTACCGTCTACGTTTTACGTGGAGGGTACGACTTGCCTCCATGGAATCTGTTGAAAAACTAAAGAATGCTTTCGAAACGACGCAATACCAAATTTCATCCATCGTTTCGTTGACCAATAACGGATGATCTTCCATACATTGGTCAGGCTGAGGATGTGCACGCACACAGATGCTGTGTGTCCATGAGCATGCGAACTGTGGATACACGAATTCAACCTAGGGGAGAATAAATAAAAGTGGCTGCAGCTGGTGTAAACCATCATAAGAAGATATTCGGGGTGTTTACACGATCAGCAACTGCGCACAGCATTTATGCTGATCATGCACAAGTCGGTGGCGTGTCGAAATGATCGAACTCTCGTGTGTGTATTCACATTAGCGAGAATTCGATTTCCTTCGGCGGCCAGTGGTGAGGCATGCGATTGCAAGTCGAACGATCGACCGATGGGTCTGCTGATGTGACTTGCCATGCACGTGTGTGGAAAAATTCTTTCTTATTTGTGTGCATGGACAAGTTCGAGGATTTTTGGTGGTTACGTAGTGTCGAAACCGAATCGAATTTCAGGGACATGCTTATAGGTGGCAATGCATTTGCTTGTCGATTGGTTTAGCGACCGATATGGTCGCAGCAAGGAAATAAAGCAAGAATATCTCTTGGTTGTGTGCTGTAGAATTCGACAAGGGATATGGGCGCCGATATGATTTGAGTTTATAATGATTGCTTGGTGTTGCAACCGAATTGCTTTTTAGGCACATGATGCGTTTCACGCGATCATGCCCTTGGAGAAATGTCTGCTTGGTGCTAATACTATTGAATTAGCGGAATTTATAGGTTTAGATACTTTAGGCGAAAGTTTGAGCAAACAATGGAAAGGTAAGTAAATGTTTCCCGGGGTTTTTAGTGCTTTAGGAAGCAGTTTCTTAATAATTGGTGGGAAGGTAAGTAGTGGCGTTCAATGGAACCACCACAGCATAATTAAAAAAAATGATCATCATAACTGGTACGTTTATTCCAAATCGTCATAAATCGTTGAGAAGAACGGTCAGAATCAGAAGAAAGAGAAATCCCTCAGGGTAAATACAGAGCAGGAAATTTTCCCACAGGATAACGTTTGATGCAATATAATTCACACACGACGCACTGTTTAAAAGTTAAACTCGAAATGCGAAATCTTTTTTCGATTTCATGATTATTTTACTAAATATTTTGACGACTATCATAAAATGTTGACAAGTTTTCATAAATCTCAATGAAATTGTGACAAATTCTGCGCACATGACTTTTCTTATCGACTGGGAAGGTAGGCAGGAGCCAAACAAATTTGTATTCAATGCATATGTTTCTGACACAATTGTTGATTGTAATATTAACACTCAACTCCTGGTTGTATTTCCCAACTCTGGAACCACAGTTCTCCTAAACCACTCTTAAAATCGACTATCGACGCCGCTCACCAAACACCACTCAACACATCGTTGAGTACGATTGCCTTTTAGAAGATCAGTTTTGGGTGCAACCTGGCAGTGTTTTTCTGTTTGTAGCTTGTCTAAAGCAAGATATTTGGGATATCCTCTGTTGACAAGAAGATGTAGTGCTCTAAAATGCCCTACCACCTTTTTCCCCCATTTCTACATCCAAATCCCAGCAATATTACCCTAAAACCCAAAATCCTGTAAAAACCCAAAAAAAAACCAAACATGATCCAAAATTCGCAATAAATGAATCAAACATTCGTTTATCGCTTAACATTTGCCCCCACGGCATAATTTAATCCAGAATCCAAATTAAAATTAAAATTCACAATAAACGAATCTAATATTCGTTTATCGTTTCACATTTGCCCCACGGCATCATCAAAATCCAAAATTCAGAGGTCGTTATCTCTATCTAAAAAAAATCCACTAAGTTAAACAAATAGAAAACCAAATCGAGATACATATCCACATCTGCGCAATAGTTTCGTAAGAATTCACTCAGGATACAAAAATCGAGATTCGTGTAAGAAATTGCCCATTTTTGAGATACAAATCTCGATTTGTTTTCCTTTATAAAGGAATAGTAAAATGACCTCCGGGCCACAGTTGAACATAAATATTTGTCCCGATAGGACATACATTTGAAGACATACATTTGTAGACATACATTTGAAGACATACATTTGAAGACATACATTTGAAGACATACATTTGAAGTAAGGCCGCAGTAAAACCTTAACATTAGTCCCGATAGGAGGACATACACTTAAAGTAAAGCAAGAAAGAAGTAATCCCCAAGGAAAATCTTAAATAAAATCTTTAATAAAACGCGAATGATTAAGGAAACAAAGCAAACATTGTTTTCATTCTTTGTCTAACCACCGGGTAAGTACAGCGTGGTATCTCCATAAAAGGTAAAATTTGCAGATTTGGAGTATCACCTGGCCCCCACGGAAAACCAGCGACTGAGGCCAAACTAAGGACGTTGCTCTTCCCCCTGGATCAGAGGAAGCACGGCGTCGATCCCTTGCTGTAGTGCGTTGTTTCAGGAGCGGTCTATAAAAGATTCCACATCCTTTTCAGGATAAGGAGACCTGTTTCCTGAAACGGAAACCTACTACAAAGAGACAAAGTATCAAAACTTTGGTTCATTTATTGTTCCGTAAATACAACGATTCTGTATAGTAAATACCAAGTTCTTCAATGCTGAATACGGGGTTATTGATCATCATCGGGTTTCTAGTTATATTCCGGTTTTACCCTAAGTTTTGTAGGTAAGGGAATTTTAATGGACAACGCTGGTAAAGAAAGTGTCTGTGAAATAAGGTTTCCAAGGCATTAACACTGCGAGAAACACGAAATCCATCAACACGGGCATGTAGTTTGCTTCCTCTCCTTTAAATCCCACCAATCACAGCCTGGTGTGGCGTTTAGTCTTGACTCGGCAGCCGTCGCGATAGATCGCTCTTTCACTACTCACGGCAGGTGTGAGTTATGTTACGTGCAGTGAAATACGTTTAGACATTCATCGTCAGTTAAGTAAAGTTGATAAGCCACAATATAATTCGAGTATGTCTAAAACGTACTAAAATTGGTCAAAAAGTTCGAGGATGGACGCTTAGATGTCTTCTGATGAAGATGAACAATCTTCCTGTCGGTCTTTGGTTTCTGGCGAAACAATTGCGGATATGAAGAAAAAATTGCTTGTAGATCGTCGTGACGACTCGCAAACCCACATAGACTATGTTTTACAACATTTTGACGGATAATTTTCATAATGCGAGGTGGGTGCTCAAAAAGTTCATCGAAGAACATAAACGATATCGTGTTCAAGTGGCAAAGTGAATTCTTTAAGTGCTACGCAGAAGAGGACAAGCAATTATTGGATTCAATTATCACCGGCGACGAAAGTTGGATCCACGACACCCGAAACTAAGGAAAAATCTCGTCAGTAAGCACATTCGAATTGGCCGAAGTCGCAGAAGTTTAAACAAGCATTGCCTGCCGACAAATTGACGGTAATTGTGTTCTGAGAGAGAAAAGTGTAGTAACGATCGGCCTGGACCGGTGTGTAATAGCGATGGGCCTATACTGTTGTGCCGCTTGATATATATTCTGTCAAAAAGATACCCGGAATTGATCACTTAAAACGACCCGCTTAAAGGAGTTTGTCAAAATTCTTTGTCGCTAAGTTGGCACAACTGTCCTCTATCCTGACATGAAGCTTTTATTTTGTTTACAGTCCGCATTTTCCGGAATGGACTTCAGTTCTCGCTGCGAATACCCTTTTACAGCTTCTATCGACTCGAAACGGGTGCATTGAAATGGTAACTTCCGGTTTAGAGATAGAAAGAAGTCGGCCGACGCTTTGAGATGAATGCGGTGGTTATTCGATGGTTTTTGTTGAATTTTTGGCCAGAATTTCCTTCACAATGATAGTCTTCTGAGATGTTGCAAAAGTCCTGAGTTTCCTTCCCACAAACCTGGCATTTTCTGATGAATTTGCTCTCTCAATTCCTGATGATGTTCTTTATTTACCGTCTGATCTTCAGGCAAGAACTCTGAGTGCACCAAAACGCGATAACCAAAGAAAACATTAACATCACCTAGGTTTTTGACCGACTTTGACGTGGTTTTTTCGGTTACGCTTCAGTTGGAAGGCACCATTCCAAGGCTCGTGACTGACTTGCATGCCAAACTCGTTAACTTATGTTTCATCACCAGTTATAGTGCGGTTTAGGAATATGGTCTGACACCATTGACTCGTTGTTGCATGTTTGCAGCGAGTCGATTGAGCTTTTGAAGAAGATTCGGGACAAATAACAAAATGGACTTGAGATGGACTGAAACAATTAACCACTGTAAACAAACTAAATGACAGATCGCGCTCAAACTTCATTTCAGGGTTGACGGCAATCATACTAACCCAACCGCAAATAATTTTGACAATCGACCAATAACACTAACTTCTATTCTATCGAAGGTGGCTTTTCTAACAGGTGCACACACAATAGACAAGCAAATAGTGAAGAACAATACCGAACGAAAATCGACTAAGCGTTAGAGTAATATTATACTACAATTGTATTAATAAGCCACAGAATGGCACACACCTGTGGTGTTTCTAACAAGTACACACAATATACAAGCAAATAGTGCAGAACACCCAAAGAAATTCGAATAAAAAAAAACATCAGAGCTTTATTCCGTACTTATGTACTTGAGGATAATGATCGAATTCGTACACGCGGCAGGGTTCTGATGTTTCAAGGAATGGATAAATCTTTTACTGAATCTAACCGCCATAGCGTCGGTTCAAATCACACGTTCTTCACTATCGTCGCAAGCGCTATAGAATCACTCACGAACCGTCAACTTTCGAAATATCTGGAATCAAATGACCTCTCCAATGACCGCTGATTTGGCTTTCATATCAACAGGTCCACAGAAGATCCGGTGGCGTAACTTTCTGAAAGGTGGCGCCATTCAATCCAATACTTCGGTTATCGCATTGTAAGCATTCCACATTCGAGGGCAGGTCTATAAGTCTTTAAAAAATGAGGACGATTTTCCTTTAGCTGACCTAGTAATGACGCATAATGCTGTCCATTTGTCGTCTGTTCATTTATCGTCTGTCCATTTCTCGTCTGTCCATTTCTCGTCTGTCCATTTTCCAAATAGTCAATGAAGATAATACAACGTGCATCCCAAAACACAGTAGCCATAACCTTTCCAGCTGATTTCATCGTCTTTGCCTTCTTTGGACCCCGTTCGTCTTCAACAATCCACTGTTTTGATTGTTCTTTCATCTCGGGAGTGTACTAATGTAACCATGTTTCATCTACAGTTACTAAGCTGTGCAGAAACTCATCGGGGTTGCGACGCATGCACTCCAAAAGTTCTCAGCTGACAGCAAATGCGGCACCCATCTCGCAGATATTTTTTTCATACCAAATTTATCATGCAAAATTGAAACATGAAATAAACTAAAAACAGACCATTAGTGATGCTACAAGCGCCATCGTAGGAATTTCTACGGACTTATTGACCTACCCTCGTAGTTTAGCATCCAACCAAATTACATTCTTATATAGAGTTACATTAGTTAATTCCATGGATAAGAGACAATCTCTCTGACCGTTCAATTCAAATGGTGTCAAATCTGCCTCCAATCAAATTAATGCATATGTTAACCAGGGTTCTTTATTCTCACCCAGTCTCTTCATCTTTATAAATGATCTCTTGCATATTACCTACAACCAAATTCACTGATTTGCTGATGATAGCACATTGAGTTTCCCGACCAAATTCTCATTACCAATCACCAGGATATACTTCCAACTTCAACAAGATTTATGAATGCCGATTATCTAACCGACGAGAATTCAATGCCTTAGAAACTTAGTGTTGCCCCTTGTCGTCAAAGGCGAATCCCAAAGCAAATGTATTGTCGATGAACGGCACTTGCATCGACGACGCCAAGGAACGATTAATCCTCGGCACTCGAATGGATTCGACTCTTAATTTACACGACAACATATTTGTAGTTGCGAAAAGTGCGACCATATGTATGGGGTTCGTTGAAAGGTGTAGAAAATACTTCATCAACTTATCATGAATTGCCAGGTCCTCGAATCTGGGGAAAGCAAGATATTGTACGGTGTCACGGTTAGTAGGAATGTATCGTGGCGTGAACACGTGTCGAACATCACCAGGTCCGCCACTGAAAAACTGAGTTATCTTTTTAGAGCCAAGAAATAATTTACTCCGGCCCAAATTTTTCTCCTATATAAATCGCAAATTAGACTGGCGCCAGAATATTGGTTTCACGTTTGGAGTTCCGCTCTTAAGCATACCCTCAACCTAGTTGGGAGGGAACACAGAGACGAACGATCCGCCTGATCGGGAACACGACGTTGACGTCGGGTCTACAGTCGCTATCAGATCGATGGCGCGTAGCTGACCTCTGTCTATTATAGATATTATCACGGGTACTGTTCTTCGGAGATTCGTGGTATTGCTCCGCGTAATTCGATTTATATGCGCTCCACGCGAAAATCCCATGGATCGCACCACTTTACGGTTCATCTTCCGACGGCGCGAACATCCCCGCATCAAAACTCTTTCCGTTTCAGAGCGTGAAAGCTGTGGAATTCCCTCCGCGAGAGTGTTTCCGAAGCGTTACAACCGGCAACTGTTCAAAAAGAACAGAATGGCGGCATCTCGGGGCATATAAAAGAAGTGATTAAAAAAAAACTATATTGAAGCTGCGAGGCGGACCTTTATCTGTTTTGATTTCCTTGTTTCACGAGGACTGTTTCTCAAAGATTGATGATAAAATTCCAGGGAATTTGGATTATTTTCACCCCACAAACCAAACCAAAGAGTCCTACGAATTTGCGATTCATCTCTCAATGGATCATACCTCTCTATACCAAAACTCATTTAGTTACAGAACGGGAAAACCACGATACTCTGTCGACGGTAATGTTTCCGAAATGTTACATCCTACAACCACTCTCCCTTTGACTACTGAAACTATCTGGGTTACTTTTACCAATTCACCGAGCTTTACAGCTCCCTCTCCCACAATTACCTTGCCAAAGCTCAATTCAACCTAATCAACGACCCCAAATATTTCTTCCACTTCATCAACCACAAACGGAAATCTGATGCCTATCCCACCTCCCTTTTCTACAGCTCAACTACTACAACGGACTCCCAAACCATATCCAATCTTTTCGCGTCCTTCTTCAAACTATCCTTCACGGACGACTCGTTTGAGCGTAACCCCTCCTACTTTACTGGCATGTCTGAATTCTCCCTCGGCCCTCTCATCCCTCTACACATTCAACAACACCAAGTCATAAAAAAACTTGAAGAACTGAAAGACGATTTCAGTCCCGGCCCAGACGGACTCCCTGCTATCCTCTTAAAAAAATGTTCCTCTTCTCTCTCTCTCCCGCTCGCGTCAATCTTCAATCAAATAATTTTATTTTGAAGTACCCTTAAATGTCAGAGCACAGTGCGAGCGGATGGAGAGGAAGTGGATAAGGAAAGGAGGTGAAAGATGTTCGAAGAGATTCGCTGGCCAATAGACGTTTAGGAAGCGGTAGAGACAACAGGGAAATTTGACTGAGCCCCCCAATACGACTTCCATCTAAACGATGTTAAAGTTGTTAGATTATAATACTTCGTCCCTTTAGCAAGTTAAATCAGACGGAGTGAAGACACAAACTCTACCTTAATAACGACATCTCTTATGCAGGTCTTATCCTGGAAAACGAAGATATGTCGAGTCGATTGATGAGTCAATTTGAATCTTTATTAGAACTAGAGTCCTAGAATGCCTTTTTGTAAATATTAGCGAACAGCGTTTACGCTCCTATTAGTAAAGCCGAGGCCGATATTACCAGTTAATCGTTGACACTGTTTCCCTAGCGGACCCAATTCCGCAGAGACAACTAACTTATTTATCATTTGTTCTCTTATTAAATCACCATTACCATTTATTGGCATTTAGGAACCCAAGAGCTCATGACCTCACTGACTCCAGTGCGTCTTCTTTTACCGAGTCGGTGTTTTCTTGATGAATACTTCTTTATGGTAGTGTCGGCTAATCACACCTTCGCCTACTTAGTTTTTTTATGTTTGTTGTGTTTATAGTTTTCACCCATTTTTGTACCCACGAGTCTTGGGGTTTCAAATAATCCGCCATATCAGAGTCTCATTTTGATATGTTAAGGTCTACTTACAGCTCTGATTCGACCCGGTGTCAGAGAGGTGCCGTTATAATACAGTCGATATACTCCTGGCTCTAAACTATCCAGTAGGTACGGTGACGCGTAACACTCTGCATTAGGGGTGGCAGATATTTGTGTACGAGGGTTGCCTCTTATGTTTCGGGATTTGGCAACCCTAGTGTTGCAATCCGGCAATTGACAGCTCTGTCGTAAAGTTGGACATTTTTGAGGTTATACGCACTCAGAACGTTTTGACATACGAGCGCTATTTGTGTTGTTTACAGTAACTTAAAAGATTCATCTCGGCCCAAAAATGGAATTAAATCGTCAACATTTTCGTGCGATTATTTTTTACAACTTTCGGCGTGGATTAACTCAGCAACAGTGCATGGATGAACTTAATTCAATTTTTGGCGATGAAGCTCCATCAAGGACCAGTGTTTATCGATGGTATGGTGAATTCAATCGTGGTCGTAGTTCACTCCAAGATGAATTTCGTGAAGGTCGTCCAAAATCAGTTGTTGTTCCGAAAACCATTGATGCTGTGCGTGAACTGATATTGGAAGATCGTCATGTGACCTATCGTGAGATTGAGACAACCTTAGGCGTTAGTGGGACCAGCATACATTCAATATTGCATAAACATTTGACTGTCAAAAAACTTCGTTCGCGTTGGATCCCACACAATTTGTCAATCGCCCAAAAAAAGGCTCGTGTCAATTGGTCGAAAAAAATGCTCAAAAAATACGGTCGCGGTGCTTCGAAACACGTCTATGACATCGTGACAGGTGATGAATCGTGGATTTACGGGTATGAGCCCGAAAGTAAACAGCAGTCGACTGTCTGGGTGTTTCAAGATGACCCAAATCCAACAAAAGTTGTTCGCGCACGAAGCACTTCCAAGCAAATGGTCGCCTGTTTTTTCGGAAAAACTGGACATGTCGCAACCGTACCACTAGAACAACGCAGAACAGTCAATTCTGAGTGGTACACAACCATTTGTTTGCCAGTTGTCTTCCAAGAAATCAGGAAAACCAACCGCCGAAGACGGAACACTCTTCACCACGACAATGCGAGCTCTCACACATCGGCTGCGACAAATGCATTTTTGAGCACCCAAAACATCGATTTGATGGGTCATCCGCCGTATAGTCCTGACTTGGCACCGAATGACTTCTTTTTATTCCCGTACGTAAAAAACAAACTGAGAGGTCAACGTTTTTCGACACTTGAAGAAGCGGTTGCTGCATTCAGAATGCATGTGTTGGAGATACCTCAATCAGAGTGGCAAAAATGCTTCGACAATTGGTTCAAACGCATGCAAAAGTATGTAGATCTTTATGGGGAATATTTTGAAAAACAATAAAGTGATTTTCGATGATCAATATTTGTTTTTGTTCTCTAATCCCGAAATATAAAAGGCAACCCTCGTATTACTCCTCGCTAGGCTGTGTGTCGACATGGTTGACCCTGCTGCATAACCTGAATGATTCATTGTAATTTAAGCCCCCGCACCGTGTCAAGGTTTCCATCACGCAAGGGCGCTGATATAGAAATATCAGTTGAAACATAAATTAAATGTAGTAGAGAATTCTAAATAATACGAACACTGTGTTGCAATTTGTAAAACAAAATTCTGTTTATCCGAAACATGACTGTAAGAACTTTTCACTCGCCTAAGTACAGAAAATGCGAAGTTCGATATTCAATCATTCTAATTGTAACGTACTGCCTAGCCCAAACATATAATTTCAAAACTTATGTAAAGGCTGTCCCTTAATTCACGCAATATTTGATGATTAAATCCAAATTGGCGGAGTCTGCGTCTTCGCGCGGTCCGATCTGGCTTGCCAGAGGATGGAGGCGTTTGAACCCAGTAGTGTGGACATCATATGGTTGACGGTCGTGCTGAGTAATTCTGTTAAATTTGTTTGTTGTCTTTACCGCTCCCCGAATGACGATCGACCGGCGATATTTTTCGAACATTTTTCGCATACCGTCGACTGGATACAGATCACCCACCCAGCTTCTGAAATTGTTGTCCTTGGCGATTTTAATGTGCACAATTCCGGCTGGTTGTTACATTCTAACGGAACCGACGAGGCTGGGAGGCTGGCGGAGATTTTTGCTGTAAGCCACAACTTGGCTCAACTCGTGGGGGAGCCAACACGAGTGCCGGATGCCCGAGGCGATTATGCGAACACCTTGGATCTGTTTTTGACATCCGAGCCGAGTATTTATACCGTAGAGGTTTCTGCGCCACTGGGAAACTCAGATCACTGCTTGGTATCTGTCGCGCAACCACTTGCATATCAACCGAATATCCGGCCTAGGCAGCTTCGCCATGTATGGAAGTATGGGACTGCTAACTGGGACGATTCGTGAGATTTCTTCGCATCCCTTCCATGGTCCGAGGTGTGCTTCGGAAACTCCGATGTTAACGCTTGCGCGAAGTCGGTATCAGAGATTATTCTTCTGGGGATGGAGATGTATATTCCACATTCCATCAAACGAAGTTCATCTGATAAACCTTGGTTTGATAAAAAATGCAAGCTGATTACAGCGGCAAGAAACAGAGCTTTTAAGCAATGGCGCTCCAATCCCACTGATGTTAACAGAACGAATTTTGTTAGAATCAGGAACGCGTGCAACCAGGCGATTGATACCGCGAAGAAGACTCACAACGACAGGGTGATCAATAAGCTCGTTGGGTGCCCAACTGGTTCGCGCTCTTTCCCTCCGTTAGTGACAGACAGCGGGACGTTAGTCACGAATTCAAAGGATAAAGCTAATGTGTTCGCGAATTTATTTTCCGCGAATTCAAACCTCGATCCCGGCCCTTTGGAGCCACCTGTGATCTGCCCGGTACGGTCTTCGATGCGGGACTATTCGTCCGCGCACTATTCAGCGCATTCTACGTGAACTGGATTGTAGGAAGGCGATCGGCCCGGACGGAATACCAGCAATAGTCCTTAAGAACTGTGCTCCAGAACTATCGCCGGTTCTTGGCAGACTCTTCCGCTTATCTTATGCACGGAGGACCTTTCCTGCCTGTTGGAAAATCGCTCGAGTTCAGCCAATCCCAAAGACGGGAAAAAGGTGTCTCCCACAAAATCATCGTCCGATAGCATTACTGTTTATTTGATCTAAGGTAATGGAAAAAGTCAGTTAGTTAAGTATTTGGAGTGCAACGGACTTCTGAATGATCGTCAATACGGATCCCGTGGCAGGCGGTCCACGGGAGACCTTTTGACACTTATAACCGATATATGGACATCTGCGATTGAACGGCATGGTAAGTCAAGGGCGGTCGCATTGGACATCTCCAAAACTTTTGACTGCGTCTGGCATGGGGCATTGCTGAGAAACTTCGTTCATATGGACTTTCCCAACAGCTTTGCGACTGGACGAAGAGTTTCCTTGAACATCGATCGAACCGGGTTGTTGTGGACGGCGAGTGTTCTGGTCAATATCCTGTTAATTCGGGGGTGACCCAAGGTTCTATTTTGGCTCCAACCTTGTTTTTGCTTCAAATAAATGATTTGTTGGAGACAACAGATAACAAAGTGTTCTGTTTTGCGGATGATAGTACGCTTGTTTCCTCCTTTTCGAGTGTTCGGCCGATTGGTGCATCTGCGTCGCATCAGATGTAGACAGATTGACTCTCTGAATCAGGATCTAGATAGGGTCCTGCAGTGGGGAAAGGCCAGTCTCGTCGACTTCAATGCAGCGAAGACACAATATACAACAATCACAAAGAAAAGTGGATCATCGGTTCCACAGCTGATGATGAATGGCCAGGCTCTCGAGGCTGGGGAAAGTGTGAAATTACTCGGCGTCACGGTCTGTGGGTATGTATCATGGCATAAACACGTGTCGAGTATCGCCAGGTCAGCCTCAGGAAAACTGAGCTATCTTTTTAGAGCCAAGAAATATTTTACTCCGGCCCAACTTTTTCTCCTATATAAATCCCAAATTAGACCCGCGCTCGAATATTGCTCTCATGTTTGGAGCTCAGATCCTAAACATATCCTCGACCTACTTGAGGGCATACAGAGACGAGCGATCCGCCTGATCGGGGACTCGGTGCTGACGTCGGGACTACAGTCCCTATCACAGGAAGGCGCGTAGCCGACCTCTGTCTGTTTTACAGATATTATCTCGGGTGCTGTTCTTCGGAGATTCGTGGTATTGTTCCACGCAATTCGGCTTATAGGCGGTCCACAAGACAATCCGACGGATCGCACCCGTTTGTGGTTCATCTCCCGACGGCGCGAACATCCCTGCATCAGAACTCGTTCCTTTACAGAGCGGGGAAGCTGTGGAAGTCCTTTTCCACGCGAGTGTTCCCGGAGCGTTACAAACTGCAACTGTTCAAAAAGAACTGCAACAGTTATTTGATGGTATCTCGGGGCGCCCAGTCGGCGCTATAGGTTCGCCTCTCCCGAGAGAAGACTAATAAGGAAAAAAAAAAAAACCCTAACCCATATTTATCGAATTTTATTAATTCACATATCACGCAATTTTAAGAGTTTTAGACATCTTATTATAAAACTTAATTTCTAAGAACAAAATTAACCCGGAAAGAGAAAACCCACACAGTCATAAAGAAAAAATTATTTGAAGGTGTTAATTCACTGACATCAATAGTTAATTGCCCATTTAACTAATAAATGTGAATCAAAAGCAAGGTCAATGTACAGCTATTTCAAATGTCCACGACTCTTTCTACAAATAAAGATCTCGAATAGCGAAATACAATATGGTAGATTGTCGAGACAACAAATATCGGACCACGATTCGATCGAAATCACTTTTCAGTAGTCATTGTAAAATCGTACTCTCACTGAATTGCCAGCAATGTAACGACCGACCGTTTTGCTTCCATCATTGGAAAGTAAAAGTTCGACAGATGGTAAGCTCAGAAATCGATGATCTCAATTTCAACCTATAAAGATGAGCCAAACGAAAGGGGCATTCTCTAGCTGAATCATCTAGACCAAAGCAATTATCGTGAACGGTGATGTTGCAAGCATTCATAGACACACCTACCGCGTGCCCACCGAATGCTCTGCACAGTACACATGGAGAGATATTCCCTAGCGCAAACACAATTAAACTCAAAGCCACAAACCAAATAAACGAACTGTAATGTACGTAGATGCTTGAGCATTCGGAAGAGTTCGAAAAACCCAAATGCTTAGATTCACATGTAGTATTTGAATACCAATCCAGATAAATGTAAACACCCATTGTTGCCTCAGTCCGGGGACAATTACTATTTAGTTTCGCTTATTTTATTGAACTCACCTTCCCGTAATATCTAAATGGCACATCCTCGTGGACGACGTACAGATAATCTGCTAAATACTTGGCTGTCGGTATCTCCATCTTTGGACAAATCTTGCAGCGTTTGTACGGATAGTAGATCTTTTCATTTTCTTGCATTTACGTTGTCCTTTTGCCCAATGAACCTGTGTCACAAATGTAATTCGTTGAAGCGCAATTGGATCACTTCGGCATGGTTCACTAGGTTTCAAGTCGCAGACATCGGCACTACAGCAATGGAAATATTCGCAGAAGCGATAGCTCAACTGCAAACGAATTTTGTCAATCCGTCCTATCAGTTGACCTGAACTACTTCAAGTTTGCTTTCGGGTTTTCTAAAAAAGTGATAAGCTTAAGTCACTCAGGGTCAACTGTACTACAATCTTCAAGCCAAAGTCATAATCAACACTTCCCGGAATTTGTAATTCACAAGCAACAATTCACTGCCACTGTTGCAGATACGCGCGACAAATGATCACAACTACCTCACTGGTTTTTTTACACAGTTTCGACCCAAACCGCGTTAAGCCGTCAAGCAAACTGAAGTCGTCCACAATTCGCGCGACAACGATTCGACCCAAGAGGAAAGACTCACTTAAGGCAGACGGTCTTATTAAAGACAACCCGAAGACTGAATCTGGGTGCCTACGAAAACGCGAAGCTGCGATTTAAAGTGCGCGACGATTCGCCAAGCACATGGGTGGGAAACACTGACGTCGTGAAGTGTTCCTACTGTTTGCGTGCACAGTGGTTACGTTTGAGCGGTTTACTTGGCCGCGGAGGTGCCCTGGTCCCCACGTTTGCTGGGCTAATTAGAATTATTTAAATTAGAGTAGACGTCGAGGAACGGCGATTAAAATGTTTAAACGGTAAATTTGTAACTTTATATTACACCTAACCATTGTTCTTCTGTCAATGGGCAGTGTAGTTTTTTTCTTGTGGTCTCAAGCAGCCGGAGTGGATATGTTGGCGCGTTTGATTCCTGGTTTGATTCCTTCTGACAAGTTTGGCATTCAGGTCTCGAGTGGGTTGGATTCTTGGTTATAATTTGTTTGCGTATGTTTACGTCTGATATGCATAGAAAATTGACAGACATATTTGGAAATGAAGCGAATGAAAGCAGTTAAATGAAAAGGTTTATCGTGTAATCAACATGCGTACGAAATGTGGTGAAGGGCAGCCAATAACAAAGAAAAAGAATAGGGAATCTGTCTTCTTAAGTCGCATGGGCATGAAAACAACTGATTGAGAATGAACAACACGTTGTTTTCTGAAGATGGACAAACATGTTTTTGACAATGTCAACCGAGGAGTTTTTCGTCGAGCTTTTAGGAACGGCTTGCAATATGACTCATTGCAGTTTGAGCGTAGCAAGGCCAAACCAGGAAGAAAAAAGAGGGAATATGACTGATTATGAAAGTTATGAGTACGAGGAGAGAATTACTTTCAGGCCTTACAAGCAGCTAATCAAAAATGGGCTCTTAGAAAAAATGTATTAAGCAGAGCTAAGAAGAGAAATAAATACAAAAGGGTCGTTCATGAGTACCTATAATAGAATGTAGTATGTATAAACTATACAATAAATTACGTCATTCACAGCATGGAAAGAACTAGCTTCACGGTCGATACCAAATCTGCAGTAAAATCAATCTAAAAAATTTAAAAAGGTCCTGTTAATATAAGTTGTCTATGGAGCCAAAAGACTTTACGCACTGGGAAAGCAAGCATGCGTCAAATATTACAATTCTATTTAATAAAAGTTTGTATGTTCCTAGAAAATTAAGAGACTATATGAATGAATGAATGAAATGAGGCGCAGAACCTTCACTTTATTTCGCTTAGTACAAGTGGTATAGACTTACGAACTAACTTAAAAACTAAGGCATGAGGGTTGGGAGTGGGGGATTAACTTTAAAGCAACTTAAAAACTGGAGAATGGGGAACTAAATAAAGATGACAGAACAATAGTATAAGTGCTAGAACAGGGAAAGGCGGGGATAAGCCGGAGACTAGGGTGTGAACCTGTGGCGTCTCTAACAGATACACACACAAACACAAGCAAATAGTGAAGAACGCCGAACGAAAATCGAAGAAGATAATGCATCAGAGCCGTATAGCACAGCGATAAAATAACAATTCACATCAGTGGAATATACTTGCGTATAAAAATTGGATTCTAAAACATGGCCAGTAGCCTGATGTGTTACGCTTAGGTTCAATTTTTGGTGATTCTAACTGTCATAGCGTCAGTTCGAATCACACGTTCTTCTTCACTATCAATTCAAAACGCTATAAACCCTCAGTTCGAGGTGAGATTGGTGGGAGGGAGAGAAGATTTCTCTCTATAGTGAGTAACCGGGGAGAGAATCTTGGTGATGTGTGTGTGTGGTGACCGTAAAGATCGCATTGTTTTACCAATGCATGAAATTCATGGGAAAACGAAATTGAGACAAGAGAAGATGAACAAAGGGAATATCGAGGGGTGCAGCTGAGTAAACGAGCAATAAGTCATTAGGGAAGCATGTAGGTGCTAAAAGAGATTGGAATACTTTACACAATGGAAATTGTATATCGTATCTTTGTCGGTGAAAGAACCGAATTCTTTGTTTGCATTTGTATATGCTCAATTATTCGTTTGGGCGTCTATGTGCGATGGCTTCTCGGCGGAAGACCGAATTCTTTTTTTTGCATGTTATGTATGCTGAAGAATTCGGTTTTGGCGACTATGTGATGATTGTTCGTCGTTTGGACAAACGGATCGAGGTAATTAATTTTGCAACCAAGCTGACCGACGTTGCTTTTTGTCGTTAGACAAAAAGGTCGCCAGCCAATGTGCATGTAGGAAAATTGTTGTGCACATATGAGGCTGGGATTTGCCTGGCAAACACTGGTGCTGAATAGTTTTTTTCTCGAATATGTGATGCGGTATACGGATGAATTCTTTTCCAGAGAATTCTATTGATGCATTGGATGTGTGAACAGAATTCTTTCAGGGACTTTGAATAATGCATTGAATGCGTGCATGATGAAAGAATTCTTTTCAGGAAATTTTATGTAATGCGTTAGGTGTATTGTGGTGCTCCAAAAAGCCCTACCACCTTTTCCCCCCATTCCTAATACAAAATCCCAGCAATAATACGCTAAAACGTATAAACCCATCAAAACCCACAATAACCCAAACATGATCCAAACATTTGCCCCCACGGCATTATTAATCCCAAAATCCAAATAAAAATTAAAAGTTACAATAAACGAATCTAATATTCGTTTATTGTTCTACATTCGCTCCACAGCATCACCCAAATCCAAAATTCAGAGAACGTTATCTCTATCCCAAAATTTTCCATTCAGAAAAACAAACAAAAAACTCAAAAGCAGATACATTCACACATCTGCGCGATAGTTTTATTTATTTCTTATCTTGTGTAAGTACAACATCTCGCTCGAAATATCCAAAAAATCGAGATTGTTGCACGAAAATGTGTATCTTTGGGATACAATTTTCGATTCGTTATCCTTTATAAAGGAATAGTATAGTGATCTCCGGGCCGCAGTCTTAATTCGTTCACAGTCCCTGGAGGAAGTACCCCAGGAAAATCCTTAATAATACAATAAAAAGATGTTCAAAAAGGAAACTAGACGACTTTTCATTTCTACGGATATCTAAATATCACCTGGCCTCCACGGAAGACCAAATGAAGACATCAGGACGAAGGCCGAATCAAAGGACGTTGCTCTTCCCTTAGAACTCAGAGGAATCACGGCAACGAGCCCCTTTGTAGGACAAGTTTTCAGGAGCGGTCAAATTTTAAGAGATCGCCTTGTCCTTTTAAGGACCAGGAGACACGCTTCCTGAAAATAAAAACCCCTACAAGAAACACAACGGCATTACATGTCCTTGAAGAGGGAAATGTTGGGATGGAATCGTGGATGGTTCTTGCGTGAGGTTAAAGAACCCCCACAGGGTAAGAGTGGAGACGACGTTGGAGAGTGGGAGAGGTGAGACCGAAATCAAAGAAGGTGGGATAAGAGTTTGCCCATCCCTGCATTCGCGAAATGGGTTCACTAGAGCCGTAAGAGGTGAGAGAAATAGAAGAGACGCGGGTTTCGCAAGCTTGGGCAGTTGATTGAACCTGAGAGTAGACGGCGAATGACGAGGTTGTCGGCATGAAATCTGCGGTCTGCTTGTGTGTTGAGGTTAATTAGGTGAAGACGGCTCGTCTATGGGAGGATTTTCCCAAAATGCAGAAAACGGCATTGCACGCTTTCAACCTTGTGAATATGAGACGACTAGTAACGAGACCGAACCTGACTAGTATATTTAAGAAGGGGACGGACAAAGGCTATATAGAGCGATCGGGACACGTAGGGATTCGAGAATTGTTTCGACCAGCGTTTCACAAAACCAAGGACGGACTTGGCCTTGAGAATAATGTCATTAATCTGTGGAATGAAGTTAAGCTCCCTATCACATGGGATGCCGAATCGATTGTACAAGTAATATCTGTTGGTTGAATAAGAAATAGGAACATGGCGGGGGGGGGGGGGGGGGGGGTGATTGCGCAAGCAGGTGATTGAGCGACATTTAGCAATATTTAATTTATTTAATTCGAGGCAGTTGTTTTGCCATGAAGTTGAAAAGCTGTCGTGATTCATTTAGAGAAGTGCGGAGTCGACAAAAGAGCGGATCGTCTTGAGGAGTTTAGTGTTGCCCGCGTATAGAGAGATGGAGAAGTTCTTGATACTGGAGTCTATATCATTAATTATAAGAAGGAATAGGGTGGGTCCAAGATGACTGCCCTGGGGAACCCCTGTCGTGGAAGGAAAAGGATTGGAGAGGGTAGATCTAAATCTGATACGGTAGGTTCGATCGCTAAGATAGGAATAAATCCACTTAATCAGTAGGGGTTCGAAACGAAGGGAGGATAGCTTAAAGGGGGTGAGATTATGGGAGATGTTGTCGAAAGCCTTCCTGAAATCGGTTGTGAGTACATCTACTTCATTGCCATTCTATAAGGCACGGAGAATGTGGGATGAGAATTCAACTAGATTGGTGGCGGTCGACGTGCCCGTAAGAAAACCGTGCTGTTGGGTGAGGTGATGGACTTGCAGCGGAAACATAACGCGTTGTAAAGAATGCATTCGAACAGTTTTGGAATGTGTGGGAGTTTGGCGATGGGACAGTAGCTACTAATATTCTTTTTATGCCTCTTTTTATTTATGGGGGTGATAAAGGAGGATTTTCAAATATTTGGGATAGTGTAAGGGATGGATTGAAGATCTTTCAGAGCGGGAGAAAGAGAAGAGGAACATTTTTTTTAAAAGAATAGCCGGAAGTCCGTCAGCTCCTAGGCTGAACTCGTGTTTCATCATCATCATCCGCACTACAACCTGGAACCGGTCTTGGCCTTATTTAGCAAGTCCTGAGGCTTGTTAAATTTTCCATAATGATTTGTTTTTTCAGGGCAAGGTCATTAGTCTTGCGCCACAGGCTCCCCGGCCGGGAATCGAACCCCGGTCTCCCGCGTGACAGGCGGGTATACTAACCAGTATACTATTGAGGAGCTCGTGTTTAAGTATGTTTAAATTTTCTTCAACTGGGAGCGGGTTAAAGAGAAGAGGAACTTTTTTTTTAAAGAACAGTCGGAAGCCATCAGGTCCTAGTATAATATATATATATTTTTTTTTTTTGGGTTCACCAATGTGCTTCCCCGGGAAGAGTAGGCTACCGTGGTTGTCCCCTTTGGGTTGTCTAAAACCCGTGTATTGCCGCACGATTATACAGATGTTTCTGAACTAAAAAACTGAAAACTTCCTGCTAAACAGTCACAAAAACAAACACTTCCGCTTCTTTTAAAAAACTGATTTTATTTTAAGTTTAATCTTAATTGTTTTGAGGAGGTCTTCTCCTCACGCGCGCTACTCACAGATTCCTTCAAGCAACTCCAGTCAAGTCACTCTTCCAAGGTGTTCACCTTCTCACTTCAAAATTCTGACTCTCATATCTTTTTCTTCTTTCGAAGGATAAGATGCATCGCCACTTATCGCTTGATCCTTTCTTGGGGTTTTTGTTTGTGTTAGCCACCTGGCTAATGCAAAACAAGAGTTTTCGTGCACTTCCGATGGGTAACACAAGATCCGTGGAAATTGGTTGTTAGTTTTAAAATTGGTGGATTTGGAAGTCATAAAACATCTGGCATGTGAAGATATGCATTAAGATGTTTATGATTGCAAGAATTGTGTGTCGGCGGACCTTTGTTTGTACACGTGCAGTTTTGGGTTTTGGATCTTGTAGGAAATTTAGGTGTTAATTGCTTATAGCATACATAAGAAGATATGCATTATGATGTTGATTTTAGGGAATTGATTTGAATAAATGCATTGAATTGAATAAATGAATTGAATTGAGTAAATGAATTGAATTGAACAAATGAATTGAATTCAATAAATGAGAATTTGAGCGTTTAGTTCGATTGGGTTTGACATTGAATTCAATGTTGTGTTGGGGATATAAAATGGATTTTGTTATAGGTAGGATTTGTGTATATGTGGGAGGAAAATGGTAAGGCTTTTTCGAGCACTACACTAGGCTGAACTCGTGTTTAAGTAAGTTTAATTTTTCTTTAACTAGGTGATACTGAATATGTTGAGAGATGAAGAGGCCAAGGCAGAATTCGGCCAGGAAGTGAGACGGGAAACGCTCGAAAGAGTTGTGCCTGGAGGGTTTTTTAAAGAAAGAAACGAAAAGATTGGCAGTAGTTTGTGGGTCGGTTGAAGTAATCGTGTCACAGGAAAGGGAACTAAGATAGGCGTCAGATTTACGTTTGTAGTTAATAAAGTGGAAACAAAATTTGGGGTGATTGATCAGATTGTTTTGTGTTTTTCTGAGATAATTGAATTGATGCAGGGTACAATCAAAAAGCTATACGATATGTGGCTATAATTGTGCCAGAACAACTATGAATGCATCAAAGTCATACGTTCGCTAGCTATGGAACCATGACTTGTAAGTGACTTGTAAGATCGTGGGGATTGGCCTCCATATTCCTGTGGTATCACACTTCTTGTTTGTTTTCTGTGAAGGTAATGTAAAGTCGCTAGCATATATTGATAAAGCACACACTTTAGACCTTTACAAGCCAATATTAGCTACATTATTGCAAATATATGGTCTCAGCCTCATTTCAAGTGTATATTTCATACGAGTCAGCCGCAACATATATCAGAGACCGAAGTGTCTTTTCAATAAAGCCATTACCATGTTCATGTTATGACTATTATGTGTTGTATTTCATTCAAAAAAACCACCTATATAAAATCTGCGATTTTGTTTGACCGAAAAACTATGTATTTCAAAAGAACGATGCATTTCATTTAATTTCATATAAAATTTAGAAAAACCGTTACATATACCAGAGATCAGAGATTAAATGTCATAATAAATGTCAATAGCATGTTCATATCATGAGTTTTATGTGTTGTATTTCTTTTCAAAAAGCCAATACCATGTTCATGTTATGACTGTTATGTGTTCTACATCTCTAGTTAAACAGCCTATATAAAATCTGCGATTTTATTTGGGCGAAAAAATTATGTATTTCAAGAGAACGATGCATTGCCACTTAATTTTACATAAAATTTAGAAAGACCGTTACTGTAACTAATCTTTTATTAGAAGAAATTTATGACTTATGGGTTCAAGAATTTCTAAGATGAGCAAGAATCTGATCGCCCTCCCAGGCCAAAAATAAATAAAAATATCGGGGAATCGATAAGTTGTACCGATCTATTCGGAGATTAATTATTCGAGCGATTGCAGAAACAGTATGAATTGACAAAGAATAGGAGAGATTAATATTGCCTAACAATTTGAATATTCCAAATATTGTGTGCGTAATGGTGTCTAAAATTCATACAATGGAACAGAAATCAACTTGTTTTTATACAGAATGTGGCAGAGGAACTTTCTGATTTCAATTTCGTGTTGCGAATCGAATATTTCTCCGATGGTAGGACAGATAGAGGAGATTCTAGAGAGCGCTGCAAACGATTTTTATTTTGCGAAGCTTGGTCTACATCATAGAGTCGTAAACAGAGCGTACGATATCTGTCCAGTTGTGCATTTGGCAAGGTGCTTCATCATGAGGAGAATCTATGGTTTTCTCTTGTTTCTTTTATTAATTTTTTTTTCTGTATACAGGTAGCCCTCCCACAAAACGGCATCATACAACACCTGAGGAAATCTAGATGTTACTTCGGGATTAACACGATCATCCCTTGCGTGAGATTGACGAAAACTTACCACAAAAGACGGGACATCCATCGGTGGAGGAACATGATGAGAGACATTAAGCATTACATTCAAATATGTAAAACATGTCAGCGGATTAAATCTTCCCCGAATCTCTTGCCAAGAGGCTGTTTGAAAAACTCTATTTAGACTTAGTAGGCCCTCTTGACTGCACTCCAACAAGCAATCAGTATATTACGTTCCAAGACAATTCGTCTAAGTATATAGATTGCTATGCCTTTACCCGATTCGGAGGTGGAGACGGTGAGTTCGGTCTTCTTTGACTAAATAGTTGTTCGGTATGGTGTGGGGCTTGTTTAAAGGTGTGTGCAAGCAGCTAGGTATCAAGAAGCTGCAAACCTCAGCGTACGACCCACAGTCGAATGTAGCCTTGGATCGAGGCCATCGGCCGCTCGTAGAGCGGCACCGTGGATAACAATCCCCAAGCGTGGCTGAGTATTGAAGACGGCCACATTCGTATACAACACCAGCGTGCACGAAGGTACCAAACGTACGCCGATGGATTGCCTCTTTGGCTTTACCCCCGAGGTTCCGTCTAATATAAGACAACCTCCGGAACTGTTGTATAACCAGAAGACCTACCATAAGCTATTAAAGTATAAGCTTCAAAAGACGTACGAGATTGCGAGGCGTACGAGATTGTGAGGCGTACGAGATTTACTGTATTCTAAGCAGTGATGCAAAAGGTATTATTCCCGGACAGTACGTCCTCACGTTCCATGTGGGGGACAAGGTTCTGATACGGAACGCACAAAAGCAAGGAAAATTAGCTCCCATATGGAGGGGACCTTATAATGTGGCGGAGGTCAAGTGCCCTATTAGTTCTATTCTCTGAATGGGAAAGAAGAACGTGGTGGTTTTTAACATCCGGTTGAAGCTTTATTTTGAATGATGGGAACTAACTGTTTCAAGTTTATAAGTAAGAGAAGCCATAAGAGGATTAATATATATATATATAAAAAAAAAAAAAAAATATATATATATATATATATATATATATATATATATATATATATATACAAAACTGTTAAAAAGAGAACATATGCAGATAAATTTGCAATTCTAATTAATTCATATATATATAAAATAGGTATATTTTCAAAACCTATTATTCGATTTATTATAATGTCCTTTTTAATTCCTAAGAGGATACAAAAGTAATATGTAAAAATAAATTTATATTTAACATTCATATTTGATCTAAGCATATAAACACACAGACATTAATGACTATAAATAAAAAAATTAGCTTAAAAATATGTCGAAAACACACTAAACAAGTAATTAAAAAGTCAAATGAAAGTGAACCTAGACGTAATTTAAAGTATATGTTTAAAGAGATGGAGAATACATTAATATTATTTGTAATACCATATCAAGAACTAATAAATACAGTAAATAACTAAAAAAGAGTAAACTAAAAACGAAAATGAACACAAACAATCGTATACAAATTGTCATATAAACCACTAGACGATGACAATAGAAAATTAATCATTGGTACGGCTCAAAAGAAAAAACCGTCGCTCAGAGAGATTCATTCCTCTCCAAAAAATGAATCTTTTTTCAAAAAAAAGCCCATTATTTCCACACTGCAACAGGATTGCAGACACATGCTACGACAGCATACCACACATGTTTCCCACACTGCAACAGCATTGCATACATATTCTACGCCAGCATATCAAACATATCTTCTCACACGCTTTTTTCCACGTACGCCCATCTTAGTAGTTCCTATGATACGCCATCATCACATTTTTGCACACACAAAACCCTTCCCAGTAGGTTTTCCGTTGGTTTTCCATGACACCTGCAGGTCCTTGAGTAAGAGTTTGAACAAACCACAAAATATTTAAGGAAGTGGTAAATGGACAGGTGGAGGAATATGTCAAAAGTGATAAAGGGGCTGCGAACCGCCATTTTCGAGGATTCGTCTTGTTTTGTCAGAGGTGACAACTGGCCACGGGGCGTAATTTATAAATCGTTGGTGGTTGTGGTAGTCTAACGAAATCAAACCGTAGTGTGGGGAGTTTAAAATATCGATAATAAGTTAATCAAATTAAACTAAAGACATTAATACATTAATATAAGTTAACCAAATGAAAACAAAAAGACATTAAGACATAATATATGTTAATCAAATAAACAAAAAACACCTATCTCTTGTTTGAGTGAAATTCAACTGTCTAAGGAAAGTAAAAGTTGCTCTTAAACCGCCAACAAGATTAGTTGGTATTCTGTTAGAGTAAGTTAATCAAATAAAAACAAAAGGTCATTATGACATTACTATAAGTTAATCAAATAAACACAACATAACAAAAAACAAAACCATATATATATATATATGGTACCCACGTGGCTATTTGCTGAATAATGTTTCCCTTTTTTTAGTGCAATTAAAACATATATATATATATATGTATATTTATATGTATATGTATATATATATATATATATATATATATATATATATATATATATATATATATATATTTATATGTATATGTATATATATATATATATATATATATATATATATATATATATATATATATATATATATATATATATGTATGTGTATATATATATACATATATACATATATACATATATATATGTATATGTATATGTATATATATATACATATATATATTATATATATATATATACATATACATATATGTATATATATATATACATATACATATACATATATGTATATATATATATACATATACATATACATATATGTATATATATATATATATATTATTTGTTGTGTGCAGATTTATTAGCAACAATCCGTAACATACAACAGAACCAATGGGCCATTCAATTCAATAAATCGGTAAACGGTAAATATGTATCCCCATATAAAAGGAGGCGACTGAACGGCTCTCGCTCTCGTATATTTAAATTCATAAAGGGAGCAGCTTGTCTTGTTTGAAGTTCGCAGCTCTCGTTTTTGGTTTTTGTAATTTTTGAAGATAGTGGATTATCTGGTGTGGGATTGAAAAATTCGTTTTGCTGTCGGTGGTTCAACTAATAAATTAAATGTACTTACGAACAAATTTCAACTAATAAATACCTATTGAAAATTAAATGTGCTTATGAATAAATATCAACTAATAAATTAAATGGACTTATGAACAAATTTCACCTAATAAATTAAACGGACTTATAACCAAATTTCAATTAATAAATACCTATGAATATTAATTGTATTATTGAGTTATTAATGAATTATCACAACATCCACATCGACAGTAGTCATGGGAAACACATCCAGGTAGCAGCGTAACAGCTACCATGGCATCCCCGCTGAGCCAAACGCGGCGCCAAAAACTAACATACAGCTCTAAGCAGGAAAGGTAGCACCGGTAAACAGTAAATATATTTTATATTATTATACTATTGTGTACAAAATTAATTTGCAACAATTTCCATAGCTCTTCTATGCTGTAACTAAACGAGTATGGGTACAAAAATGTGCATGTCACTGAAAATTACGGACAACACATTATTGAAAGCTGTCAGATTGCAATGAGGAGCGCAAATAAATTGAATTTCCCGGAACAATTCCACGAATAGCCCCGTGGAAGTATTTGCAAACAACTAAAGATCCACCATGCGTCTTCGAAGTGATATGCTTTGATGTTAGTGCTGCGTTTTCGATTAAGCGGATTCTTCGTCTCCGTTTTTGATCGAGTAAGTCAGGAGTATGCTTAGTAGCAAAACTCCAAATATTTAAGTAGTACTCGAGTGCAATCCTAATTTGAAATAGGTAGAGGAAGAGAGGTTAGGTCAGAATAAAACATTTTTTGGCTCTAAAAATATATTTGATATTGGACACATATTCACGCCACGATACATTCCCACAGACCGTGGCGTCGAGCAAACTCAGACGCTCCCCAAAATTTGTTAACCTGGATGGTTAAGGTATGGAACCGACGATTACTTTTCCCCTGTGAATGTTGTGTCTTGCATCATCCTTGCATTGAAGTCGAGGAGATTGACCTTTCCGCAATATAGGATTTTATCCAGATCATAATTCAGAGAATTGATCTGTAATTTTGTAGTGCTCCACGAAGCCCTACCGTTTCCCCCTCACACATATTTTATCAGTATCCCCATACTTTTCGTCTTTCGTCTCGGGAGTGTAGTGGTGTATCCATGTTTTATCTACAGTTACAATCTGCTCAGAAACTCATCTCGGTTGCGCCGCATGCGCTCCAAAAGTTCTCAGCTGAGAGCATCATCTTGCAGATATTTTTGTCATACCCAATTTATCATGCAAAATTGAAACATGACACAAATTGGAAATTGACAGATACCTAGTGAGGAATGATGCTTACTAAAAACAGACCATTAGCGGTACTACGAGCGCCCTCGTAGGCGTTTCTAAGAACTTATTGACCCACCCTCGTATATTGGCGATCGCATTATATAAGGCAAAAGTAATGTAATAATTATTATTTAGTATTATTCCACAAAATTGAACCCCATTTTCACGGGATGTTTGTTTGGAAGTGTAAATAATAATTTCCTATCTGTCTGTAACATACGTTAAAAGTCAAAGCACAATGACACTAACCGCAATTAGCTTAAATTGTGGCACATTCACATTATGATATTAGTTACTTTTGCTCCAGCCTGTATTTAATCAACCCGTATTGACAACTCTTCCGTCACTTTGGGCAAAGCGGACAGTAAGGCTTTGGACCGGAAGAATTGTACGAGAGACACGTTTTCTCTTACTTTAGGATCGGTTGAATTCGAGCGGCTTCCCAACAAATTGGAGAGGCCTTCTGTGCATAAGATTTGCGAAAAACTTTGTTAAGAATCGGCGATAGTTCTGGAATACAGTGTTGAACTCTCCGAAGAAGTAAGGTGGATGGTGCTCGGTGGACTGAGTCGTTTAGTTGGTGTGTAACCTAAAAACGTGAGTAGTACAAGCAGAAAATATCGATACTGAACGCTGGTATAAATGCGGGAATCGTATTTTCCTTCTGCCGTATAAACTGTTACCCACTCTACGGAGAAACCGGACTTTGCAGCACTGGATACAAGAGCGCGCCCGACGATTCTTTATTTTTTATTTTCACTAGACCTACAATCGTATTAATAATTCATGTCGTTTTTCTTTTTTTATTCAAAACAAAAACAGTTTGTTTGTTGCGGATTCACAATTATATGCTCGGGGAGAATCTAGTACATCGTCTAGTACTCTCCCCGACAAATATTCACCACACCTGCCGACAACTCGATGACAGTGCACAAACAACTGTCAATACATTGTTTACTGCTTTTGGTGCTCGTTTTTTAACTATCTGCAACGGTCAATACTTTACTTTACTGTTTTGGTGCACGATCTACGGGATATAATTGATTTTCAATGATCAACATTGCTATGGATTTGTAAAACATTAATTGGATTTCTATGAACTTTCTATTGATTTAAATTGCACGCCACCATGTGGCTGTTGAATTTGTAAAACTTTAATTGATAGTTACTGCTTTAAGTAGTTGGTGAATAAAGTTGTGTTCATCGACAAGTCCATCGAGAATTTATCGCTTACGGAAGATTATCAAAAGGTATTCCTGTTCCTTTTTTTAAATCTAAACCTTGTTTCAGGCATCGTTGGGTCGGACGCCATTGCGTCAATCGTCTTTCATCTACCGTGGTCATCGTTCGCTATTCCCCGACGACATTCCTCGTTCGGAGGAACTCAAAAGGATCTTGACCGACGACATTCCTCGTTCGGTGTCGAGATACATAACATGTTCAAAAAATAACATCCACACTCCGATTCCACTGACAGTTGCTAACTCCCTGACACTAAAGTCACCACACGGCGATTGAATTCAATGCCTCAAAGATGTTTTCTTTATTGTTTATCAACATTCGGCTGCACGCTGGCACTGTTCTTTCATTTACCACTTAGCTAACGCTAGATCCTTTTTTTGGATATCATTTATTAGCCAGCAGACATAATATTTGGTCCTTTGATTCATTTATTGTACCATGGATATCCAATGTCCTCAATTATCAAACATCACTTGAGATTGCCAGTAATATTCATACGACTAGATTTTCTGGGTAGACATTGAATTCGTCTTCGACAATCGTATTTTTATATATCTTACTGGTACATTTGTCAGGGGTGGCACCATTTGTTCCATGTGGGATATTTCTATTCGCACAGGATTTAATTTAAGCAGTGCACCTTTGAATTTCTGTTCCAGATGTAGGATCGAACTCTATAGTTTTATCCCTTAGAATCTTTATTTGCTGTATTAATAAATTTAATATTACGTGACCCAACGGAATCTGTGGCGGTGACAACAATAAAAATCGTATTTTCCTGCGATTTTACGTTTTCGGACCCCGAAGCACTGTATAGGATTTTTCAGTAGTAGGTCATGATGCTCATTACTTTATTTTATTTTTCGTCGTCGGAGTTTACTTGGCGAATGAATATTTTCGCTTGATCAATCTGGTTTTGGGATTTAACTATAGAGGTGGTCAAAAATAAGTTTGTAATCGCATAATCGATTGAAGTTTTGCTTGTTTGAACCTTTTAAACGAGTTACTGAAACAAGTGCAGGGTTTAAGAACTTTTGTTGGTATTCCATTCAGGCAGATTGGTTTTTGCAGTCTAGTCGAGGGAGAATACATTGAACATAACATGAACGGAACTTCACGTCTGGGATTAAGATTTTATTGGTGCGATCTAAGGTGGCTCTAAAAGACCAGCATCTGGTTATTAATTCCCGAAAATATATTCGTGAAAATATTGACTTTACCTTTTGAATTCGTGGATAGTGTCCTGCTGCCCAATACCAACAGGCCAACACGATCGCTTTACCTAGCCCCCTGACACTTTTTTACTGCGCTATCCTAAACCAGTTGTTTACAACGACTGTCCTGGCTTACGTAAGGAACGGGCTGTCACACAACATACCCATTAATATGGAAAGATGAACGAAATTTCAGTTTGCAATGAATACAATGTACCATTCCTGAAATTATAACCAGGATTGAGTCTTTTAAGTGGATCGCTTTAATGGCTCCTTAAAAAATAACGTTTTCTACAATGTTGGTGCAACATGTTTTTTGACGACGAGTTTGAGCGACCACTGCCAACTATTTTTTTTTTTTTTTACAGCAACAGTCAAAGACATTAGTTAGCCTTTCTTCGATTTTTACTATGGGAAAAAAAATTAACACAGAGTTCGTTTCGCATTCTACGTTGCGAAGGGGTTCGGACTGTTGTGCAATATGTTTAAGATGGGGTGCAACAATAACAAGATAGTATTAAAAACCGGGTGTAGTTTTTAAAAAATCTTATTTAAAGTTTATTACTTCGATAATTTTTGAGTTCTGTTGAATACACGTTTTTATTTTTTTTTTTAATTAAAACATTAAAGGTTCCCTGCCCATTCGTGCCCTTTTATACCCATCGCTCATTCCCGATCGCACACTCATCCTCCATTTCCAATTTCCCCGCCCACTAAATGCGAATAAACTCTCGCAAATCTCATCAGCAGTCAATGAACCCAGATAGAATAGGAAAATTGCAAAGGAGAGCAGCTTGTATTAGGGTATTGATTTGGTTTCGCTTACAACGAAACGCAAAACCAAAAGGTAGACTTCGTGTCCCCGTTTAGGACTACGGCAATTCTCGGGATGCAGAACTACGAAGTGCATTCCGAGAAGAGGAAATGGAGAGGGTTGAAAAGTATACTCATGCACACTTTTCACCGGATGGAAATTATTCCCAAGTGAATAGCCTGTACTTTTTATATCGGAAAGGGGAACATTGGATTGGGAAAACCGTTTGCATCGGAATGTGCAAACCAATTTGAGGATGGACTAAACTGTTTCGCTAGATAGAAACAGCGTCGTTTGCCAATGTTTTGCTGTTGTTAAACAGCATGATGGGTGATACGCTTGCAGAACTGATATGTGGGATTTAGGAAATCTGTTTTTTTTTTTTTTTTGGATAAATGAACGCGAATCAGCTCACTGATTCGGGGGTGGTTTTAATTATGTAACAGGACGCTCTGAAAATGTTGCAAAAATCCTGGGTACAAAACATTCAAGGGATATGAACTAGTTTAAAACACTGTTTTCGTGAAAAGATTCAAGAGAGCTATGATTTAAGAGAGCCCTGACAAAAACTGTACGCCTCTCACAAATTAGTTCATGACATTATATTTGATGTTTTGTACATGAGACACACCGGAGTGTATCACAAGCCTTTTCTGAAAGCATCCGTTTCGAACAGTAGGCACTCAAATATTTTGAGACTTTTCCTACACCACATAATGAAATGCGAAAGTTTATCTCGGGCAAAAATACACTGTTTTTGCTAATGCAAGCAGCTTTAATCAAACCAGCTACTGGGATGTCATGTTTGTCGTTTAGCCAAGTAATTTTCGGCAACTTGACAAACTCTGTTGACGTGCACCCGTGAGAAGTAGAGTTCCTTAATATCATCCAATCTTGGGAAGGATGCTCTTGTTGTGCATGTTATAAGCTTTATTACACCACACACTTTGCACACTCTACACCCCACTTTAAATAAAACAGTCTTTTCTCCTTAACTTGATTTATTTTCGTTACCTTAAAATGTTGCACATCACTTGTATTTATAACCGCTCGCCTTTCTTAGAAGTAAGTCTAGATTTTATTTTACTTTAGAACAACCGACACATTTTAATCACGTATGTTCTTAGACACGATGTCACATATGTTTTATTTTATTTAAATCAAACTGACATTTATATTAATCACTTATGTTCTTAGGACGATGTTAAATATGTTTTATTTTACTTTAGAGCAACTGACACATTTTAATCACCACGAATACAACACCAAAAACTCTTCTCTGGAAGACCGTCTTCGTCGATTATCCCGGACCATGAACTCCTAACTCGCCCACCCGGTCGAATGTCTAGAACCAACTCCACGAACGAAGACTTTATTTCTTCCATCCTGCAGATCGAAGGATATGTCCTTTTTTCTGCTTGGCTCTTTTGCCAGCCGATATTTCCTTTCTTTATCTTTCCCGGCTTGGGATCAAAAGAGGAAACACAAAGGAAAAATCATCAGAGGATCGTGCTAATGCAGATTTATGATCCTCCATGTTGGTGGGAGCCAAAGCGAACGTGCGGTTCGTTTTATGGCGCAAGTTATTTGTTTTAGGAGAATGGAGAAAGATGTTCCCTGTGGGAAATGGTTTGAGTAAACAAACCTTTAAAGGATCCTAAAATTGCAGACGTGCATTTTATAATTCTCAACAACTTTACTTGAAAGTTGATCATCTGGTCCACAGATTTGGATCCAGGGGATTTTGCGTGTTGAACATATGGTTCGTTCTTTCACGTCTTGGATTCAAGTTAAATTCAATATGAGCAAATTGAACGTGTAGTTCAATTTGTTTGATATTGAATTGATATCGCAATATTTAATGTATGCGAGATTAATGATGGAGCTTAGCTCTAAAGGGGTAGGTAGGTTTTGTGCGCAACATGCACATTGGCCCATGCTGCTAATCTGCACCCTTGATTTTTAAATCGTTACACTCGGGTGTTTTGCTTACCATGAAATTCTTTTAATAATGTCTAATTTCTTCTTGTCACTCCGGGCAAGGTCACCAATTCGCCGGTTTTGAATGTTGTTGCAAACGCAACAGCCGATCAAACAATTCAAACGACTCGGCGAAGTACCAACTTATAGCGCCTCAGATTATGCAACGATAAAGTTTGCAGCATAAACCACTGTAGTGGCACTGAATGCTGCTAGTTGCTGAATAGACGAGAAAGAAAATTGTCTATTCATTAACCGTTTTGCATTGTTACTGTTTTGACACAGTTTTGGTTTGTTGTACTATTTTTACACAATATGTTTTAAAGTTGTTTGATAAAAAATGTTTATACGGTGGTTTCAGCACCTGTGTTTTTTTCGTTGGTAAAATAAAAAAGTTAAATTTGTGTGTTTAAAAATGTTGTTTAAATTTTGTTATTGCTGGGCTATAACGCCAACATTATTTGCTGGGCGACGTACGCCAACATCATCATTTTGCTGTTCTCGTTGAGGAGGGGGTCGACGCAGAACGTGGTTTTGCTGTTCCCAGTTGGCGAATCATCTGCAACGATTGGAGTTGCGGTTCCCAGCTGGCGAAACAAATGTCTCGTGGGGGTTTCCAATGTTGGTGTTGCTATTGGGGGTGTGCCAGCACGGGTACGGGCTCACCAACATTCCCACGCTTGTTCCTCCTCGAGCCGCTCCTCAACAATAAATGAAACAACCTCGCTTGTTTTTGACCTAAACTCAACATTCGCGTAACGGACTTCAACTTAAACACGAAATGGTTATAACTTAAACACAAGATTGTTCTCAACTTATACACAAGATTGTTCTCAACTTAAACACAAGATTGTTTTCAACTTAAACGCAACTTCCGTTCAACACCACTACTATATTGCACACGACTCAGTGATGGAAATTAATGAAGGGATATATTTGCACACAATCGATTGGACAAACGGTCACGGATTATATAATTATAAAAGTAAAATTGACACATTTTAAACTCCATCCAACTATTGTTCACTCTGTCGACTCACGAGATAGGAACTTGACTTTTACTTTGGGGGTTGAGACGCGACTTATTTTGGACCACCGTACCATAGCGAGGTACGGTGGAGGGAGACGATCCGACCAACTCGATGGAATGACGACCCGACCGCTCCGTTCAGTGGTCGGGATAAGACTCACCGATATCCTTTCCAATAAGGATATCGTTTTTACCTACCACCAGAGAAACGTAACGTCTTTCTTGGTGGTGTAGGAAACCAGATCTTGTAATAAAGGTCATGGTGGAATGTGTGCGATCGTTCCGACCGATGTGCTCAACAGCAGTGGAACAACGAAACAGGCAGGCGGCAAAGACAAAGGCGATTCATGATATATGTCTATGCTGTGCAACGTCGCTATGATAGACGTTAGGAAAAGGAAAAAGGTGCTAAAATGGGATGCGATACTTTATACAATGGAAATTGTATATCGTATCCTGGGTCGGCGGCAGAAACGGTTCTCTTGCATGACTTTGTATGTGACGGTCATTCGTTTTGTGGCGACGAACAAAATTGAAGATTGCTTGTCTATTGATGGTGAATCGCCGGTCGGCTTGCTGCAGCTGTAAAAACAAGCCGCCCGACGTTGCATTTCAATAGATAACAATGGGTGCCGAATGTTGTGTATTTATGGTGCATATTAAGGAACTAGTTTTAGGAATTTCAGATAATGCTTGAAAGCATTACATGTCCTTGGAAAAGGAAATGTTTCCTGGTACAAATGCAAATGCAATGGCGGGAAACAATGGGAGTAATGGAATTCCTAAAAAGGTCATGGAGAATTCTTACAGAAAATTGTATGCGAAGGGATGCATGAAGGTAAGTTTTCTTAACAGAGAATTTAAGATCATGGGTTTGATCTCTTACATGCGTGCAGCGTTTTTGTGGGCGGAATGCGATTGCATTGGCGAAATTATATGGGAAGATGGGTGTTATGGGGGTTTTTAAGGAAAGCGTACCGTGGGGTTTGGCGGAACCGTCACAATCTCTCTGCCGATCTTGGCGGATTGTTTCGCTTGTTCGTATTTCCAGGCCACGGGCAAACGAAAACAAGAAAAGGGGAATGAGCAAAAGGGTATCGTTGGTGGCACGCATGCAGCTGCGTAAAACAGGCTGCTCGCCAATAGAGAAACTTGTGCCACGAGGAAATGGGATACTTGCACAACGATAGTTGTGCACGGCATCCATGACCGTGGAAGGGTCTGTTTGTGCATGTTTACATGCAGAAGAATTTGTTTCTCGGCGGCTAGACGCACGATGCATGGACTGCTTTTGTCGGTTGGACAAAAGGCAGCCGTGAATGAGGATAAGCCAAGAAAATGCGCTGCTTGTGTGGCAGGAAACTCTGGCTGAAAGGGGCCCCGGCGACTTTCCCTATGTATGTTGCTAGTTAGGAGTTATTTTCAGGGAAATTATAATGATCCATTATCTGCATGAAAAGATGAATTCGGGAGATGCATTATCTGCATGAATCGATGAATTCTGTGATGCGTTTGTGGGGTACGAAGTCGTGGTGCCGGCGTACGACACGGGGTTCTACTTCGTCCCACGAACTGTTCGGTGATGAAACAACACTGAGCAACAAATGCTCACCAAAAGTCACCAAGTTCAAAATACAGGGCAAACACAGCACAGCAATAAATGCATTGGTATTGTTTTCTATAAATGATTTTATTATTCCGTCTTGTTAATTTTATTTCACATAACTTATAGCGAGGTGACGAGAACTTTATTACACAACTCAAACTACCGTCAAATGTTACTTATTCTACCGCGACAATGTATTTGACATCTTTCGAAAGTAAATGCATGTTAAGAGTTTATTAATTACACTCCGGAAATAAGGGAACTTTACTGCCGCGCGTACGTAGAAACTCGCGTGTGTAAAGGCCCGCTCCTATGATGGTTGTAATCAGAGTCCATGATTCAACCCTCGTTTGAGGTGAGTTTGGTGGTGTATTGGTAGACATCCTCTCCACTAAGGATATGTTTTTACTTATCACCAGAGAAACGTAAAGTCTCTCTTGGTGGAATCGAAAACCAGATCTCGTAATGGAGATCATGGTGGAGTGTGTGTGACCGTTTAGATCTGCGTTGTTTACTCATGCGCGAAGGCAATGGAAAAACAAAGCAGGCAGGCGGCAAGGACAAAGGAATCGGGAAGATCGTTGTTTATGATGTGCATCGCGGCTAAATAAATAGACGATGATGCATCGAAGAAATGTGTTAAAAGAAAAGCTGGGACGAGGGCATCATAAAAGTCTTAGATGAGTGATGCCCTTGTGTAAATAGACGAATAGACATTGAGAAAAGGTGCTAATGGGTTGCGATACTTTATACAATGAAAATTGTATATCGTATCTTGGGTCGGAGGCCGAAACGAATCCCTTGCTTGCATTTGTATATGCGAGGTAATTCGTTGTAAGAACGTGTGATTCTATATTTCCATTGTTTATGCTTTGAATTCAATTCGGTGGCTATGCGCGAAGTCGATGATTGTTTGGAGATTCAAACAAAGGGTAAAGTGCTTGCAGCTGTATCGATAGTAGCAAGTCATTGTGAAGCAATCCAGGTGGTTACACAATGACGGTTTGTATAACATCTATGCCAATTCTATATGGCATCTAAGGCGACTCAAGTGTCGAACTCTAGTGTGATTGTTCACACTAAACGAGAATTCGGTTCTTGGTCGCTTATGCAGAGATGCATTGATGTCTGCATGAATGCCCTTGTGGGAGAAATTCCTTACAGGAATTCCTAGGTAATGCATATGTATGATTGGGATCTGTGATAAATTTGGATTGAATTCTTATGGGGAATTTTTGGATTCGAATGAATGAATGAAGGTAAGATTTCTTTTCCAAAAGCTTTTAAGCAAATAAATTTGATAAGCTTGATGCTTGAAGCATTTACACGTGCTAATGCGATTGCATTAGCAGGAAATTATAAAAGTTGGGTAGCAGTTATGGGGGTTCTTCGGGTAAGTGTACAGTGGGGTTTGGCGAAACCGCCACACATTATCTGCATGATATGGCGCCCTTGGGCAGGGTAATGTTTGCAGGTGGTGTAGGTTAACAAAAGGAATTGGGGTTGGCGTTGTGTGTGTTTCTTGTGGTTAGAATTGTGGGCGGTTGCCTGCGCAGCTTTAATGAACCCCCACAGTCGTCTGTCAACGTTTAATTAAAGTAGTTATAAATTAAGTTTAGTTAAATTAATCTGATTGCAGTTTCTTAATTAAGCATTAGAGTCACACTTCAACTTCGACACACAAGTTTGAGTAGGTGTCCGAACACAACTGATTCATTCTCTTAGCGCAAACAACAACAAAATCGAGGCCTAGAACTCTAAACGCCCGGCGTGGCTTTGCTATTGCTTTCCCGCTTGCGCTAGGTACGGGAGTGTTTTCTTCGCCCTATGGTGGTATAAAATTATGGTACAAAGCTTTGAATTTCCAACCCGTCACAAGACCCACTTGTCTTTTTACATCTTTTTTTTCAAAATATAAAAAGTGCGTCATTCGAATTTCACTATCACGTCGATTGGTATTCGAAATGTCACCAAGCTTTGACACGTTTAGTTTGAAATCTAGTCCTAATTAAAAATCGTGCCGCAATATTACCATTTGTGTTGGTCTCAGGACTTTTAATCAGTTACATTAAAGGGGATAATACAATAATTCATCATCATCATCATCGGCACTACAAGCGGGAACCGGTCTTGGCTTTATTTAGCAAGTCCTGGGGCTTGTTAAATTTTCCATAATGAATTGTTTTTTTCCGGGCAAGGTCATTAATCTTGCGCCGGAGGCTCCCCGACGAGGAATCGAACCCCGGGTCCCGTGTGACAGCGGGTATACTAACCACTATACTATCGAGGAACCCAATACAACAATTAAGTATTTATAAATTAAGTCGAAAATGTTATACATCTTTGATAACGTTTTTTTATAGTCACACCTCTAATCTTTTCGAATCCCACTGTAATCCAACACTCCAAATAGAAAGACACTCTTCAGAAACAATGACATTTTATGACGCTTCATGTCACTTACACAGTAAGTACTAAAGTACGTTTCATCTGCTGTCCAGCCACTTAATTGAAGCCACAATAATCTGCGATTCGTGAATCAAAAGGAGCACCCACAGCACAATTCCGTGGTCCATACATAGTTATTTTTAAAACTCTTCCGTCTCCACATGACCCAATATTTCGACCCTGATGTCATTACGGAGGCCTGCATAGGTGCGCGTTTAATTAATGAAATAAACGGAAAGGAAATAAAAGGAAGCAACCACTCTGACAGTCATCAGTTTATACGTGCGACATTTTACCGATAAATCATTCGGATATGGTTAGAAAACGACTCAATTTCTTCTTCTCATTTACCCCAAAATACCTCATAAATTCAAAAGTAATTTGAAGTGCAAGTCCGCCGTTAAAAATGACTTAACAGTTGAACCATCAACGAATGAGGTGGTCGGAATAATTAACAATTTATTCATAAAGCGACTGTTTTGATTGATATTCTAATCAATTGCAAGAGGAGTGGATTGTGAACGATGACAGCATAATTAGCATAATTTTTTGGCTATGGTCATAACCTCTTCGTCCCGGTTTCCGTATAGTTTAATTAAAAGTATTATATATGTAAAGACGCAGCATGGGTTGAAAATGAGCACGTGGTCAAAATTTTTATGAACAAAAAAAAAAGGTATGAAAAGGCAATACCCCTAACCGAACCAATCGAATGTGAGGAGTTAAAAGAAAGTGCTTGGGTCGTGAGCTATATAAGCAATTAATAATGAAGACAACGTTGATAAAGGGAAACATTTCAAGGAGCTGAAAACGCTATGGCAAAATGTTAATGTACTTCTGGTCGATCGTTTTATTGGCCAAAGGTTTCAATCGAATTCAATGCCCAATGATATTAAATTCATACAAAACATTGAGCTGGTCGAAGGCTAAACGTAGCAATTGCTTTTGTTTGGGAACAGTAGTCTGCGAGATAACAGTATTGCTTAAACACATGAAGGCATAGTTGAGAAAAACACTAATCATTCGCAATTAATGAGAACTCAATAAACAATCTCAGATTCAATTTAGAGAGACGCAATAAAAAAACATCGCCACATTTCATCTTATTGTTATCGCACCTAAATTGTAAAAACATATTACGTTATATTTTATTACTATCAACAGTTTTATAATTACCACTGGAAATGTAAGTTTTAAAACGACGCACGGGATAGTAGTTAACCCGTCCACTGCATCATCATGCCACCGAAACTGTGGCAGAAAAAAAATACTACATGAGTGATAAGGCGAATAATCGAATTAGCTCCAATTAAGTAAATAATATTAGTATTGGAATCGGTAACTGGAATACCTAAGACCAACCAAACCGACCATCGAGAATGCCGCAACATTTCAAATGCTAAAATAGAAGAGCATGTCCTCAACTTCAACTCGGCACAACGACAATGAAGCTAACTCTTCGCGAGTCTCAACCACTTCCGAGACCACTTCCGAGAAAGAGCCCCTGACAACTCTTGCTATAGTGCAGTTCGGCACAATAATTCAGTGGTAGGTGGGGCTCCAAAGTCCAGCCCAGTGTATCCGAAAGATTGACACCGTTGGCATTGGATTGGGCCAGAGTCTGGCGCAGTTTTTGACTAAGTATCCGAAGGACTGACATCCTTCACCTTCTATTGGGCCAGAATTTTCGTTTAGCCCCTTGAAAGAATCTGACATCTGATAAATGTTTTTAATTTCTAAGATCTTATAATGTTTTGCGACGATAGTGAAGAGCATGCGATTCGAAGCAATCCTATAATGGTTAGGATCACAGAAAGGTAGAACCAAAGCCTCAAGATATCTGCCCACTGCCGCGTCTAGGAGACAAATTGCTATTCTCAACCTCACTACAAGTGGAAATGCTATGTTAATTGCTATGGTGTACGGCGCTGATGGTTTGTTTTTCTATTTACCTTTTTTCTGTGCTGTTTTTGTATCGTGTGTATCTGTTGGAAACGCAACAACCTCCCGGAAAAGCAATCTCTTTATGACTCCATCGAATAACATTCAATCCCCTTGACTTAATCTTGTGGCTTTCTCAACCGTGCTTGGATATATTCATTCTTCTTCATTCAAAATTTATCGAAATCGAGATAATAAAGTGAGACCACTTAGGACGACGTTGGCTATCCAGTTTTGTTTAGGCGTGTTGCAGATTAAGATACGGATGGAACAAAATAAATAAATAAAGATTGAAATAGTGCCTGAGTTACGGTTGCCACCAGGCACCCCGTCACCCCTTAATACCTCCTACACCATCGTTCCACCAAGCAACAAGGACCTCACCTGTATCCAACCCCACGTATCCACAGGCACATGGGCCACAAGTCCAACCAATTGTCCTACGCCTGCACGGCGATCGACGCATAGAAATTGTGTACCAATCCATCAACTGGATATACACAAACGGTTGGCACAGCTGCGCCAGATGTCGACAGACACCACATCCCCGGCGATAGGCGAATTGACGGAAAGTCAATCCGTCAACAAAACCTTTCTCCTTGCCGCAATCCGTAAACAAAGGGCATTGCGATGCAACAGCAATAAACGAAAAACGCTGTTCCCATGCCAAAGTAAACACGATCCCAAGATAGGCTACTGTAAATCACACACTCGTTTGTTTACACACTCGATTGTAAACAATCCATTAGACGTGTGAAATTTTTGACGATCACAGGATGATCTGCAGCATGCAGCAATAACCTCCGCGTCTGTATGTGTGAGCGTGATGTTGGTGGAGAAATTCTCGATTGAGAAAAAGTCACCACTACCAAAGGGAAAAGAAAACTATGGGGTGAATAGGGTCATCCCCAGAAAAAGTGACTTCAGTTTTAATAGAGAATCCCGACGAGGAGGTTAGGAGACCTAAACTAAAAATCCATGACAATTATAAAAATAACTTATTCGAAATGGAAATATTTTGAATCAATAAAATGAAGTTGAAACATAATTGTACGTGAGTTTTTATTTTTTGCACATCCGATAATAAGACACATAACTCGTACTCATTGGTGTCTCCTCGGGTTTGGCGCGACGGGGCTTTTTGGAGAGGGGGAAAGCCCACGCAACAGACGTGAAAGAGTGGACCTTTACTTTAAGGTTGTTTCTCAGAAATTTCTTTCTACGAAGAGTTTGCTTTTTGAGTGCGAGTACGTCACATTGAAGTCAAGGACGGAGCTTTAACTTTCAGATTCCCTATAAGTCGTTCCATATTGACTTTGTTTATTACAATGATGGACAATAAGATGTTTTTTGCCGGCATAAATTCAATTAGAAATGGCTACCGAGGGAGAGCCAAAATAATTCGAGACGCAAACGGCTGTCTGGTCACAGAAACTAACAATATCATGGCAAGATGGAAGCAGTACTTTGAAAACCTGTTCAATGTGCACACCCATCAACCACAAATAAACGCATCAGACGTACATACAGCCGAGCCTTAGGTCCCAGAGACCTCTTTCAACGAAGTTGCAGAGGCAACAAATTGATTGAAAAATAACAAAGCTCCCGGAGTCGACTGCATAGCGGCAGAACTTATGAAGCATGGAGGAGAGGCAACCACTCGAAAGATCCACCAACTCATCAAAACAATATGGGATAAGGAAGTCACTCGGGAAGAATGGAAAACCTCAATAGTCGTCCCCATTTTCAAAACAGGCGACAGACCCGACTGCGAAAACTACAGAGGAATATCATCAAATGTTCACAATAAGGCAACTGGTGGAAAAGAAGTAGGAATACGGAGAGATGGTTCACCAACTGTTCGTTGACTTCAAAAAAGCCTACGACTCAGTCGCAAGGCAAGGACTCTACCATATTGTGGCCGAGCTGAGAATCCCGAAAAAATACGCCGCCCTCATTCAAATTTGCATGAACGAAAACAAAGGGCGAGTTAAAATAGAAAACCACCTCTCAGAACCATTTGAAATCCGGCACGGACTAAAACAGGGGGATGGCCTCTCACCATGTCATAACCTTGTCCTCGAGTATGTCATCAGAAAGGTACAAGACGACATGGCGGATCACCCCTGAAGGGGGTCACACAAGTGCTCGCATATGCGGATGACATCGCCGTTCTGGGCGATATTCTAGAAACTGTTAGTAAAAATTGTGAAAACATCATGCAAGCGGTAGAAGAGGTGGGCCTAGAAATAAATGAAGACAAAACGAAACACATGATTACGGTGAGAACAGGTGGACCCCGGGGAACACATATAAACGTCAGAGGCAAGATATTTGAAAAAGTTTAATCTGGGAACGACACTGACGGCCAGTAACGAAATGTCGAAGGAAATTAACAAAAGACTGCATTCCGGCCACGCTAGTTGGCATGCAGTCAGTAAACTGCACAAATCCAAACTGCTACCACGTAACATAAAGCTCTGTGTCTATTTTTTATTATTTTTATTTTATTATTTATTGGCCTGTAGGAAGCCGAGAGTTCATGACCTCACTGACTCATCTACGACATCTTTTAGCGGAGTGGGTGTTTCCTTGATGAATTCTTTCCTTATGGTAATGTCGGCTCATCACACCTACGCTTAAAGCTCCGTGTCTATAGAACCATAATCATGCCGATTGCTCTATACGGATACGAAACATGGGCTCTCACAAAACGGGAAGAAAACAAATTCCGCGTATTCGAGAATAAAGTTTTAAGGAGTATATTTGGCGGTAGATATGACGAGGAGAAAGGACACTGGAGGAAACTCCACAACCACGAATTGGAAGAGCTATACCGCAAACCTTGCTCCTCGATAGTATAGTGGTTAGTATACCCGCCTGTCACGCGGGAGACCGGGATTCGATTCCCCGTCGGGGCGCCTCTGGCGCAAGACTAATGACCTTGCCCGGAAAATACAAATCATTATGGACAATTTAACAAGCCTCAGGACTTGCTAAATAAGGCCAAGACCAGTTCCCGGTTGTAATGCCGATGATGATGATACCGCAAACCTACAACAGTGCGAGTAATCAAGTTGCGAAGATGAAGATGGGCCGGATATGTGGCGCGAATGGGCAACGACCGTGCGTAGAATTCTTGACGGTAAACCAACGGGAAAGAGACCGGTAGGGCGGCCGCGATGTTGATGGGAGGACAATGTTAGGTTTGACCTTGAGGAGATCGGATCGGCTGGTCAAGCGTGTAAGGAGAGTGCACAGGACAGGGAACGATGGGGGAGTCGAGTCGGTGAGGCCATGAACTTCCGGGTTCCTACAGGTCAATAAATAGTAGTAAGATATTTTTAGGGGAGCAAAAGCCTTCCCTAGAATTTGAGGTTCTCCTTCCATTTTGGTTGTTCGAGCTGATGATCGAGAGGGTTTCGATGATCTGGAATGTTATTGCCACTGATCGATATTTTTTTGTAGTAGTTTAGACTGTCCTTAGTGCCTTATGGCGTAATGGTCTGACGGCGATCCATTTCTTTAGTTTGTTTGTGACGGTTTACTTGGTTCCTCTGTTCTAGAGAGTTGGTTTGTGGTGGCGACTTTGTTCGGGATCGTATTGCCTAGGACATTTTGGCGCCAATTGTGAGGCGGGTCAGCTCTTCGCTTAGCGTTTCCTCCTCGCCTAATTTTGTGACCCCCGCTGCTGGACTGTTGAGATCAGGTTTCGCTCATGTTGTTTGAGGTCATGATGCGTGCACATGCACATGATGTAGTCTCTTTACCTTGAATGCTCGCGCTTCTCATGGAAGGTTTTTTGTAGATTAAGGGATATGGAAATGCTCTGCGGTCGGTTGGTAATGACTCTCACTGCTCGCTTCGCAAGTAGGTTTAGGGACTAATTTGAATCGTTTATCAGTTTTTTTTTTTATTACAAATATGTGTGCTAATGTCTATGTATTTAACGTTTTAACCACCCTATCTTGTTCCGCAAACTTTCTTCTCCATTTGCCCTATGTTACTCAATTATTTTATTATGCTTTTTAGAAATTCGAGACACAAACACCTCTCTCATTAGCTCTGCGGTCGGTTGATAATGACTCTCACTGCTCCATTCCCAAGTAGGTTTAGGGACTAATTTGAAGCTTTTATCAGTTATTTTATTTTTATTTTTTTATTACAAAATATAAAAGAATAAAAGTAAAATAACTGATAAACGATTCAAAACGATTTATTTTTTTATTACAAATATGTTTGTTAGTGTTTATGTATTTAAGTTCATTAATCATTAACCATCCTATCTTGTTCCGCTATGTGTTACTCAATTATTTTATTACGCTTTTTAGAAATTCCAGACACAAACACCTCTTTCATTTTTAATTACTTTCACTGTGTGTTGTTCACCAATTAATGGACAGATTATTTGTCAATGCTGACCCGGCACATAACACCGACACAAAAGGTATTTGTTATCAACTCAATGGTCTTCTATTGGTGGCGGGGATTATTTGACTCGCACATCTAGAGGTACGGAATATCACAAGAAGGTTGTGTTTTATTGGCTGATAATGTAATTAAATAATAATTAATATAAATAAATGATATAATAATTAATATAATTACATAAAGTGATCACTGCCGAGGGCGAGGGAAACGCGTCCGTTCTTTTTGCTAGTAGGAAAAAGAAAACTACGAACTCAATCACAATAAAAAGCCCATGAATGATAGGAATTCCAATCAGGCGAAATTCTATAGATCTCCAACAGTTGTACCGATGGGGACATTAGCATTTTGGTGCTAGAAGGACGGATAGCTTCCATAGGGATATGGCAGGTCAGATAGTAGATAGAAAGTACTCCCTTGGGGCTAAGTTCGCAATAAAGGCACAATTACCTCCTATCACAATTTCCCCTCGATGAAAATGTGTTCCGTAACTAAATTTCCTAATTCAATTAATACAACTGTTCATTTCGCCCACAATGTGTATACTTTATTTGAATTGGGCGCCGATTCTCTCACGGGAGGAAGTACCTGCTTAACATTTTTCATGTAATACAATAATGAAAGAACGCAAGATCTAACTCTGGTGAAAAGCGCTGCTCAACTGAAGGGACATGCCGTATATTCAAAGGAAATGTACTACCGCTTAAGCAATTAACCAACCTCAGTGACTAAGAAAGACTTCTGTGGAGATGCAGGAGATTTTTTTTTTGTACTTCGACAGAGCCCTGTCACATATGCACGCCGCAAATGCCATTTCTTGACCTACTATCATCTTAGGATGCCTTTATATGCTCTGAGGGAAAAAAAACCATCACATAATTTTGCTGCCAACTTATTCGGATCTACCAGTTGCCAAAAATACCGGCTTCGTGTTCAAATTCTTGTATGGTAACATGCATGGTGTAGTTTCGCTTTAACACGCGACTGATCAAAGACACCAACACGGAGTGAATGACCTCCAAGTGAAACCGACAACAAAAGTTGCTGGTCAATCAAACATATTTTGCACCTGCCACAAATTTATGCATTCATCTAGCATCTATCGCATGCCACATTAGATATTTAAACTTGCTAAACAAATTTGCGCCGCCAATTACTTAGAAATCAATCTGCAGTTAGGCTTCATCCTTTTCCGTAGACACAATAGCTAGGGAGTTAGCAATAATATTATGATTTCTACATGCTTTCCATTCGGCCGACGAAGGGGATCGACTTACCATCGTACAATTACCTCCCCATCCCACCCTTTTGTAAATATCTGCGAGCAACACACAATTGTTTTGGGATTAGCAACTAGAGATACTGGCACAACAGTGCGCATAGTACCATCTATTGAGGCACCTCTCGCGGAGTGTTAACTAGACTTCCGTCACGCTTTGTGAACGTGCACCACTTCTGTTTAAACGCCTTTGGTAAGTTGCGTGCATCAGTCAAGCTCTTGGATTTCCTTATTGTCTGTGCTGCGGACCTTAACTGTGAGCCAGATTATTGTAATTCACTAATGCATGACACTCGGTGTCAACACTAACTGACAAACATATTTCATTACCCCTGATCTATCTGACCACCTGATATCGCGGTGGATCGTGGTAATGTGAGACTTCTGCAGAGGACTACCTAGTGTGGCATGCCAGGCGTTCCAGTGACAAAATATCTATCATCATGTGCACTGAGGTGTGAAGAAGATTCACTAGTTGAGATGAATGAAGGAAGACCTAGTTTTTTGTTTAGTTTAACTATGGAGCTTACAGGAAGTATTAGAGCACTTGGAAGGATTTAAGTGGAATGGATGGCACATATTGTAATAATAGTCACCGTCCAGTGATATATAAGCCACAGAATGAATTACATGAAAACAATGTACACGAGCCCAGAGGACACAAAAGACATCTGTCAAGCTTTTCTTGGTATGATACCTTGCACATTGATATAGTCCTCTTGTCACTGATTTCCATTTGTTGTCGGTTAACCAAAAAGGATAACCTGCAGTGATTTTGTGGCGTATCTAACAGATACACACACAATATACAAGCAAATAGTGACGAATACCGAAATAAAATCGAATAAGAAACATGCATCAGCCGTATACCAAGCAATAACATAGCAATTCCACATCAATTGAGTGTAATTGAGTTTAGAAATCGAATTCGTACACGCGGCAGTGGCCTGATGCGTTGAGCTTTGGTTCTGTCTTTTAGTGATTCTAACCGTGATAGCGTCGGTTCGAATCACACGCTCTTCACTACCGTCGCAAACGCTATAATTTTATAATTGCGGGAAGGATTATCTTCACCCTATGAGTAAGGAGAGTAGACGGAGTCGTTGTGTTACACTCTCTTTTTTACACAAAACGCACAGAGAAGGCTATTTTTAGATACCCTTAAATGTCGAAGCACAGTGCCTGCGGAAGAAGGGGGAGAAAATAAGTAAATAAAGTCCCCACTCCAGATGTAGTACATATGTTACGTTTAGGTATAGAATTCAATCTCGTTTACTGCTTTCAAGTTCATCCAATTATAGCCGAAACTAATATTCCAACAAGGCACGATGGCTAACTCCATTGACCGTAACATGGCGATCATTTGCATCGACAAAAAAATACGGTCCAATCACACCTTCAACATGCAATCTACATGATCACTTTTCCTGAATGCAATGAAGTTTCTTACAGCTGTTGTTGCTGTCCGAACAATTTTGTTTATTGAAAAAAACTGTGGGGAGGAAGTATTGTACCTGACACGGGCACACGGTTCACTTCCTCCTCCATCCAATTGTCACTAAGGTTACAAAAATGTTCCGCCAAACACTGAAAGAACACTGTTCACAAACGCGGAAGGATGAACGAAAACATCCCGGAAACTGCAGCACAGGAGAGTAAAAAAATAAAACGCACTGTCTATGGTTTATTAATTAAAAAGTTTATTGCAGATAATGGATAATTACTTTAAGGTTGATTAAATGCAAAACATGAATTAAAAGTCATTTGTTTTTGTTACTTGTTAATTAAAAGGTTTGTTGAAGTTAACCGATAGTTACTTCGTGGTTGATTAAATGCAAAACATGAATAAAAATTCACTTAAATTAAAGCGCGCTTTCCCGACTCGACTTCGGATATATGCGTCCCCGCGTCGTCACGGGGAGCAGGAGATAGCACCACCGTGGTTGTCGGCGGATGTAATTGGACTCAAACGATATCCTCTCTAATAAGGATATCGTTTTTTACCTACCACCAGGAAAACGTAAAGTCTCTCTTGGTGGTATAGGAAACCAGATCTTGTAATACAGTTCATGGTGGTATGTGTGGGATCGTTGAGATCACTATTCACACGTGCAGTGGAACAGCGAAACAGGGAGGCGGCAAAGACAAAAGGAAAGGCGACCAAATGGTTCGCTCTTTAATGAAGGTCATGTTTATACGATGCCTCGTCGCTATTTTCGACGTTAGGAGAAAAAGGTGCTAAAAGCAAATTGAATGTTTATGGCATCTCTGGCTGCAATAGAAACCGGGTTCATATTTGCATTAGGAAATGCTGGAGAATTTGGTTTCAGCGTCTATTGCGCTAATTATATGCAGCTGCTTGGGTTGTTTGTTGGTAAGACAAACAAAAAAGGTTGCCAGGCAATGTATATGAATGGTATATGACGCGGCTGGAAAAATAGACGGCGCGATATTTATGGTATTTGTCTGGTACCGAATTGGTTCAGAATACCAAATAAGCAAACAAAGAAATCTTATGAAAAATTGTATGCGAAGGGATGCATGAAGGTAAGTTTTCTTTATAGGGATTTTAGGGTTAAAATAATTGGGTCTGTTTGATGCGTGAAGCATCTAAGATGCTAATGCGAATTGCATTAGCGAAAGCTGGTGCAGACCCGGGTTATGGTTATGGGGGTTTTTTTCAGGAAGGCGAGCCGTGGGATCTGGCGGAATCGCCACAAAACCATTACACCAGATCTCAGGTTTATCTCTAATGATGATTTTTTGATGAAATTTGGGATCTAATTCCCACTTTTGAAGAGTCACATCGGAGTAGTTTCCGCGCTGCAATTGGTCAAGAGACTTTAGTTCCTAAGTTAATTTGATCTCAAAAGCGGGTAGGCAAAGACCTTTACATGAAATTGTAGTTTGAGAGATTCTAAGTTCCTATAAACGGTGGGGGATCCACTGATTTGCCATATTTTGAACTGAAGCACTTTGCGGTCATGAAAATTCGACCGTTGTCTCACACGGAAACATCCAATAGTGAATATTTCGCCACAAATTTATTTATTATAGCATACACCCCCTCTCTGGTGAGAAAAGCCTTTTTAGGAATCGCAGTTTTTTCTATGTAAACAAAACGCTGTATATATTAACTGAATAAAATAAAATGAATTGATTGTCGGGATCAAATTATGGAGTGACCCCTCTTTAAAGCGACCACCAAATCAAAATAATAATAGCAGTTTTCATTCACTCGTTAACTTCACCATGATAAAAATGTAAACTTTGACTGATGTTTTGACATTGATGGATCTTGGAAAAGGCTTAAGTGTGCGTTCATATTAAAATACAAAATGTTTATGTCCCTTTTGTAAAAAGCCTTTAGAATTACATTAAAATAAAGAAACAACTTTTAATCAAAGTTTGTGTTTAACTACTGATAAACGTGTATTATATTGTGACGCATATGACAATCAGTACTAGGATATTCGAGAAAGTCCGAAAAAAGTACTAGAATATTCTAGAAAGTACGGAAAACTGGAGACTATGGAAAATATAACATTCAAGGCAATGGAACGGACGGAAACGAAACGCTGAATCAGAATGAGGAAACGGTATAAATACGTCGCACACAGATCATGGAGATGAGTAAGAAGTAGAAAGTGAAGCAAGCGATAAGTAAGAAGTAGTAAGTAAGAAAGTGAAGCAAGCGATAAGTAAGAAGTAAAAGACGCGCTAAGTACGGAAGCGATAAGTAAAGAAATCGTTAAGTGTACGGTATAAGTAACGGTTATTATTAACGGATTAATAAAGTGTTATATTAATTCGAAATCGATTTAACGGCTCTAATTTATTCAAAATAATTAATCCAGCGAACTCTAAGCTCGCAACAATTGGTGTCTGAAGTGGGATTAATTATTGGTGAAGTAAATAAGTCTGTGAAAGTGTATTGTGACGATGTCAGATTGACATTTGGAGAACCGGAACTTGGATAGCAGAGGAGAGAAGCCAATTCTTCGACAGCGTCTGCAAGCAGCAATAGAGGAAGAGGATAGTGATGTCGGCAAAGATGCTTTTACGAGTGGGCCAGACTGTCCGGATCACGAAGAAACGGCGAGTCAAGATGGTGCCAATGTAACGAAGAAGAGTTCGCAACCGTTGGACATTTCGGAGATATTCAGGATAATGATGGCAAAATTGGATGCGTGAGCTGCAGACGTTAATGCAAAATTGGACGCGCGAGCTGCAGAGTTTAAGGCAAAATTGGATGCGCGAGCTGCAAAATTGGATGCGCGAGCTACAGACGTTAATTCAAAATTGGACGTGCGAGCTGCAAAATTGGACGCGCAAGCTGCAGAGTTTAAGGCAAAATTGGATGCCCAAAAGCAGTGTATGAAAGAATTCTTGGACTCGGAAACGGAAGAATCTGAGGATGAGGAGGAATTGGAGCCACATGAAAGGAATAAACTCAGGAAGAGCAAAGCTATGGCCGACAGCAGTGAGGAAGATGACAATGATGTGTTACGTGAAGAACTGAAGGATCTCATCGATGATAACCCGATTGAAGACGACGGCAGTGATGGTGAAGACACTGATGCTTCAGGCCGTCCCCCGAAACGGATTTACAATGATGAGGACGAGTTGGACAACCGACTGGAAGACGACGACTGTGGCCTTATTGAAGAGAATCTTGGTTTGAAAGTCGAACGCAGAAAGCGTTCCAAGCGTCTGCGTCGTACACAGGACGAAGAAAGTGATGGAGAGGAACAGCACGTCGATGAATGTTCAGCACGTGAGGCTATAGCCGAACAGCTATTCGACGACGAAGACGATGTTGAACGCCGCTCTGAACGTAGTCACAGGGAAACTGAGGCGGCAAAACATTTCAATGATGATGAGGATTCGGAGTCAGATGCTGAGGATTTTATTGTAGACGACGAAGGAAGGCCAAATGCTGAGAAGAAGAAGAAAAGACGACTTATAGTCACTGACGCGTCATTGCAAGAAGGTCAGGACAGTTTCGGTGTAGATTTCGACTATGAGGATTTCATTAATTATGACGAGGACGGATATGAACCCGAATACGAACCTAGTGAATTGGAAAGGGGTCACTTTACTGATTTGGACAATGAAATCTGTAAAACAGATATTTCTGAGCGAATGCAATTGCGCGAAGTTCCGGATACGCCTGTTCCAGAGGGACCTAATGAACTACAATATGAAGCTGAATGTATTTACAAACAGGCGTTTTGTAAATCAACTGTTTCCGAACAAGAGAGACCGACGGATGTTGGAGGCCGAGACCGCTATTGTAAGCCACCACATACGGAGGGAAAGATCAAGCAAGCCCTAGATTGTAGGCGTAATCAACAGCTAGATGTGCCTTTCATTGCGCTCTATAGAGAAGAACACGTGAAACCAGAATTAACGTGCGACGATCTATGGAAAGTCTATTACTACGACACACGCTAGTGTTTACTGTCAGCTCCAAAGAACAAACTGCTCCAGCTATTTGAAAAGATGCGGAACTACTAGTTGGATACACTTATGCAATCGACCGATGCTCCAATACCAGATGATATGCGTGTAATTAAAGATGAAGATATAGATCGCTTACGTGATGTGGAAACTCCAGAAGAGCTTTAGGGTGTGCATATGCATTTTCTCTTATACTATTCGCATGAGATCCCTAAAATGCAAGAGGAATTCCATCGTCAGGAAAAGGAAGATTGGCGGCAGGCTAGAGCTGACGCGAAAAGGAGAGCAGTAGAAAATTTGGAAGAAGGTCAAGAACTTCCACCGCCGAACACCAGGATGAAAGTGGTGCATCGCGATCGACTGGTGGCTTTTGTTGGCCCGGGAGACCAGTGAACTTAGTTCGGGACGAACTAATCTAGGCGGAGGGTAGTGTGACGCATATGACAATCAGTACTGGAATCTTCGAGAAAGTCCGAAACAAAGTACTAGGATATTCTAGAAAGTACTGGAAAACTGGAGACTATGAAAAATATAACATTCAAGGCAATGGAACGTACGGAAGCGAAACGCTGAATCAGAATGAGGAAACGGCATAGATACGTCGCACACAGATCATGGAGATGAGTAAGAAGTAGAAAGTGAAGCAAGTAATGAGTAAGAAGTAGAAAGTGAAGCAAGCGATAAGTAAGAAGTAAAAGACGCGCTAAGTACGGAAGCGATAAGTAAAGAAATCGTTAAGTGTACGGTATAAGTAACGGTTGTTATTAACGGTTTAATAAAGTGTTATATTAATTCGAAATCGATTTAACGGCTCTTATTTATTCAAAATAATTAATCCAGCGAACCCTAAGCTCGCAATAATATAATAATTTAATTATTGATAAAAGTGTATTATATAATAATTCCATTATTATTTCAAATTAAAGGTCCTGATATAGCTCGACCAAAAAAATCGATTTTTCTTCTTTTTTTGCCTTATTGACAGCTTTTCATCTGTAGAATATATTCCCAAAGGAGTTTTGTCAAAACCAATTTTATAAAACAGAATATAGCGTAAGAACCGGACCATCGTTGGATTGAAAGCAATCGTTAAGAAAATCTTTAATCGCGTTTCCAAAAAAAAACGTGTATTTCACACTGGCGATCATGATTACTCAAAAATTAATCGACGAATCGTCTTTTCTTATTTTGTGTTAAAGAACATTAAACTTATTGGAGCCTGAACTTTAATGCAGGTAATATTTTTTATAGCACTTTATAAAAACACATGAAAATCTAAACTCAGCATTTGAATGTTTGCCTTATTGTTTTTGGTTTTAAAATCCCATATTATTTTTATAATTCCATACATATTATAAGTTCAGGTTCCAACGAATATTATATATTTCGGATTATTTTCCGATAATTTGTATAGGCGCTAGAAAGATCGACAATTGGACGTTTTTTTTTTTTTGTGAGACGGTCACGATGCACCACGTGCAACACCATTCCACGGCACCGGCAGATTTTCCATCAAACAAATTATTTCTATTTACTCTTAGTTTCCATAAATAAGTGTCACAAACCTTCAGTTGCTCACTCTTCTGAGAAAAACAATTCAAAAAAATCTTTTTATTTTTGGGTCGCTAGAGATAAGAAGATCCCTTTGACAAGGTGTTTCATTCAATAAACAAGGACGTTTTTTCTCGCACTGCACTTGACACGCAAACTTGCCCCTTATGCACGTAACATCGGCTATTCATCATCATCATCATTGGTACTACAACCCAGATCCGGTCTTGGCCTTATTTAACAAATCTCTCCACAGGTCCTGATTTTGAGCCGATGTCGTCCAGTTTGGCACTCCCAGGCTCTGGGCGGCCTAGTCCACGCTATCCCTCCATCACAGACAAGGTCTGCCGCGTTGTGTCCTTCTATACATCCTGCCACAAAGGACTTTCCGGGCAGGCTCCTCTTCGCCCATTCAAGCTAAGTCTCCCGCCCACCAGAGTCTACCGAGTTTGATTTTTCTTACAACGTAAGCTTCAAGGTAGATCGCATACAACCCATGGTTGTAGCGTCTCCGGAATCGTCCTCCCTCACATATGGGGCCAACAATTCTCTTTAAGACCTTTCTCTCGAACGCGGCTAAGTGTTCAGAGTCCCTTTTATTGCACCCAGGTCTCGGATCCACACATGAGTACTGGTAAGATCATGGTCTTGTACAGTAGTAACTTGGATGTTCTGGATAAATTTCGGGATTTGTAAGAGTCTTGATAGACCATAGTAGGCTTTGTTGGATTTGATCAACCGTTCGCGTATTTCTTATTCCATATTGTTATCGGCTGATACTTTTAACCCAGGGTAGTTAAAGGATTGCGCTACTTCAAATTCGTGCTCCACTAATCTGATAGTTTGACCAACATTAGGTCTTCCCTTCGCAGAAGCTACCAACATGTACTTAGTTTTCCCCTCATTAATGTGCAGTTCCACCTTTTGTGCCGCCTCCTCGATCTGGGTGAAGGAATCCTGTACAGCCGATTCGGTTCTACCGATGATGTCGATGTCATATGCGTAGGCCAGATTACTTACTTAATTGGTGACAATAGTCCCTCCATTTGTAATTTCGGAGTCCCGGATTGTTTTCTCCAACGCCAGGTTGAAGAGGAGCCAGGCCAGACCGTCCCCTTGTCGGAGTCCATTAAACATGTTTATTGGTTTGTATAGCAATTCCGCTATTTTTACTTGACTAGTTACATTGGTCATGGTCAATCTACAAAGTCACATCAATTTGTTTGGAATGCCGAAGTCCCGCATGGCATTATATAGTTCCACCACGGCTATGCTGTCGTAGGCGGCCTGTGGTGTTATAAGATTGTTGCGCCGGCATCGGTGCGTATTCGCTAATATTCCATCGATTCGCGTGGAGGTGTAGTTGACCACCGACCGTCACAACTCTATTAACTTCACAGGATCTACCGTATTCAAGATGATACGCTTACTCGTCCAGGTTGGTTCATTTATTGTAATGGTGAAATTAGCCGTTACAAATAGGTTCGGTATAATTTGATTTTAGTAAATAAAAGTCAGTATGGTTAATTCTAACAAGTGGTTCAGTATAACGTGATTTTAATAAACAAAATGCCATATTGTTTGGTTTCAACAAAAGGTCCAGAGTAATTGATCTTAGTAGACAAGATTCAGTATGATTTGATTTTAACAAGGGTTCGGTGTAATTGATTTTAATACAAAAATGAAGCTGGACGGTAAATCACTGGCACCGTCCAGTATGGTTCCACAATATGTATAAACTTCGCGAATCCTCCTGGTACTACGTAAGAATTAGGCAGCACTTTGATTTATTTTAATTGATTAATATAGCTCCGCAATATGAATAAACTTCGCGAATCCTCCTGGTACCATGTAGGAATTAGGCAGCACTTCGATTTACTTTAACTGATTAATATAGCTCCACAGTGTGGACAAACTTCGAGGGGAATTTAGACTCTGGATAGTTGAAGAACGATGCGCACATGCCAGTGGTTGCACTACGACTTTTTGTGTTGTTGACGCAACGTTGGATGAATCTCGACTGGGGGCAATTGCAAGAACGGTGTGCGCTCGGCGGCGGTCGGACAACGACTGACTAATGAAATGGAAAAAATTTCATAGCACTTGCTATGAGTGCTACTTCCGAGGAATCTCGAGAAGAGTTGCTATGCTCGCATAAGAATTCAGTTCTAGCGAATCCTCGCCATGCAAGCTGAGTTGGATTCGTTGGTTGTGTATACCGGGAAATTGAAATTGCTTAAGTGCAAGCAGGGAATATCGTTTAGATAAGATTTTAACCGAAGTAATTTCGGGGAAACGTATGCGGCTCGGTATAGTTGGTGGTGATGGTTAATGTTCCGTTATGGATTTGAATATGCGTTTCATTACAGCATATGAATTTCGGGGAAATAAACATTGCTTGGTTGTGTTACGATCCACCGCGTGCTTCCTCGTCGCGACCGACGGAAGAGCGTGGAAATTCTTTTTTCTTTAAATGAAACACTTTGTTATAATTTATTTATCACAAAATCTTTTATTTTAAAGACTAAAATTTATTCTCTCACAAAACAAAACCAAAACGCGTCTTTCATTACAATCACACGCGACCTTCCTCGTAGGAAGTTTGATTATTTCCTCCTTCCGTGTCCGAAGTCTAATTATTACTTCCTTCCGTGTCGGAAGTCAAATTCTTTCTCTTTACATTTTTGATTTCGTATGAACGAAATCATTCAGTTGCCCCTAGTTACCTAATGGGGGTGATTCTTGTTAACAGAAAAACTATTGCAAAACATGCAGCTGCTTAGGATAACGGATATTGGATTAACTGTTGTTATGAAATGTATGGCTGGAAATTTGGTATGTGTGTGTTATGTTATGTTATGCAAATTTGAGAATTAGGGGGATGATGAATGTATTTCTAATGTATGAAGTATTGTATTTCTAATGTAATGGAAATTGAATTGATTAGTATGCAAATGTATGAACTATGGAAATTGAATTGATTATTTGTAAATGTATGAACTATGGAAATTGAATAGATATGCAAATGTGTTTGAGGTAAAAAGATATTAGAGAATATATTTATTATATTAAGTGTATAAATGTATATTATGGGATGTTATGGTTAAATGGATATGTTAGGATTGAGGTAAGGATTTTGGGAAGACGGTAGGGCTGCGGAGCACTACAGTTGCAAGGGAAGAATATAACGTAAGTAGAGAATTGACCGAAGCAATTTTGGGAACATTTATGTGGGGTAATGTAATTGAAGGAGATGATTGGTATTCCATTGTAGGTTGGAATATGCATTTTATTACAGCTTATGAATTTCCGGGGAAATTGAGATTGCTTGGTCGCAAGCAGGGAATGTGAATTCAGTAAAGAATTGATCGAAGCAATTTTGGGAAAATGAATGGGGGGATGATTAGAATATATTCTGTTGAATTGTATTCTGTTGTGGGTTTAGGAGTGTGGTTAATGCGAAGTTAGGAATGTATGGTATTGCGGATTTTGCGTGGGGAGTTGGGTTACAGGTTAAGCTTAGGTGACGCGCTGTTAGCGGTCAAGGTTGGTTGGCATTGCGGGTTGGTTCTCCATGTGATACAGAGAACCCTCACAGGGCTTAAAGTCTATAAATAGATGATATAATGGAATCTAAAATTCCTGACATTTTTCCATCGCCTGACTAAGGGTGAATATGACTAGAAAGCCTACTTTTAGCACATGGTGTTTTGCATGACATCTGTAATGAATGTCATACTCGTTTCTTTGAATAACACCACCCCCCGTCCATATATTAATGCTGTTATGTCAGCCTTATATTCGGACAGGGCATCGGCTAGCTGCTCGAGCTCTGTATAGTGAGCGGACGTTCCATGAGAAAATTCTCAAATCGTTTAACCATTTTCGTTTCCGTGGTCGTCGTCGTGTATCTGGTTGATATCCGAGGCTTCTTAATTTTTCCATAATAGTTTGTTTTTACGGGCATGGTTATTAGCCCTGCGCCAACCTTCCTCGGGATGTGGGAAAACCCTCTACTCTTTCCATCCCTTGTATCTGTTTTCCTATTTTTCGCACCTCTATTTGCGTCCCTCAGGCATCGATACTCTCGATTGATTTATAATCTTTGGAGAGTTTTTGGTGTCTGAGTGGCATAATGTTCGTCATGGAAGGGATGTGACCTGGATTTCGGCACGGATCTAGTGGGGCACCTACTACAAGTCATAACACCTGTAGTGGTTGGTTTCGCTTATCTATTGCTGGTCCCGACTTGCATCCTTTCCCGAGGCGGTATTGGTTTTCTGTGTGGGGCCAATTAAGTGGAGCTGGAATTTCGCGTTGATTTGTATAACATCCGCGGATTGAGATGCAATTTCTCTTCTGTGTCTGCCCATGTTTCTAACCAGAAACCACCTATCCTTGCACTTAGCGAAACCCAGGTAATTACTAATACAGATATTTCCGATTTTAATCTACGTGGAGATAACTAAGTGTCTCTATTCTTTCCACATCGTGGTATACCCACATACATACGAAATGATATTGCTTATCAGCTTCTGCCACAAAATGGGCTCTGTTCGAACCCAGAATTTAATTTCTCGTGGCTAAAACTTCACGTTCGTAATCATATCATACATTACTGCTTTCTCTACAGAAACCCAAACTTGGATAGAAACGCATCCTTTAACGAATTTGATGCTCTATCTGATTCTATCGATAGGATCTTGACCCTATATGCGCACACTGAAATCGTTATTGCGGGTGATTTTAATGTGCATAACTCTCAGTGGCTTCGTCACTCCAGACACACAACATCTGAACGTCAATATGTCCAGCTCCTTGTTCACTCAAATAGTTTAACTCAAATTGTCAATGACCTAACACGCGTACCAGACATATATGGTGAACACACTGGACCTGTTTCTCACCTCCCAGCCAAACAAATACACAATTGAAGTTTCTTCGCCCTTGGGCACTTCAGACCACTGTGTCGTGTCACCTAAATTTCCTCTAACCAACAGCAACGTCAATGAGAAAGCTTCCAAAAGGACAGTATGGTTCTACGAGAAACCTAATTGGGAAGGTCTGAACGACTTTTTTTGGAACGTTAAATTGGTCGTTATTTTTCCTCAATAATGATGCTGACTCTCTAGCAGACACATTGACGGACACGATTCTGTTTGGCATGTGAACCTTTATTTCACACAGAGTAAAGAGTATCAAACCCAAAAGAAATATATGGTTCGATTCTGTTCGAAAAGATTTAAAAGAGCTAGAAACGACTGCAATGTGTATATTCAACGCGCCAAGTTCTTGCAGGACCAGAGAGTGAGACAAAAAAGACTACAGTCTCCCACAGGTAGTAGAACTTCTGGGCTTTTGTGAAGAATATCCAAAACTCAGACTCCTCATCCATTCCTTCGCTAATAGTGGATGACAGACCAATCACCAATGCAATAGTGAAAACGAATGTACTTGCTGCCCATTTTGCAGCCAACTTAACGCCGCCTAATCCTACATCAGTTCCGCCTCAACTTGAGCATATGCAGCACACCATGTGCCAGATTTACTTCCGAACGCGTACTGTTGCCAGCGCACTCAAGAAGCTAAACACACACAAATCCGGTGGTCCGGATGGTATTCCCCCAATCCTCTTGAAGAGATGTTCTGTGGCGGTTCAATCGAACCCCACTACTTACCTGTTCTTTTGCCACCAGGTAACCGTTTCCTCACGCGCCCTACAATAGGAAAAGAGGTACTTACCTTAGCATGGTTGCCAACTAACACCTGGGGGCTGTGTATCTATGATGCCCACTGGTGCGAAAAAACACCAGCAACAATAAGTGCGTAACACAAAAGGCATAGCCGTAAGAGACGCACCAAGTTTCTTGGAATCAAGTTGGCTGCACCATCATGGGACCATCATAATTCGAACCAAAGGGACACTTTAAATATAGCCTACAAGAACAGTTTCCGTGAATTGTCGCCGCACTGAATTTCCTCGTAAGAGATCTCCAGCGCACAGTGCCACAGGAAACACTGGTGTTACTTCATCCGAATATTCCTGTCTCGTCGCGCAAGTGTGCGACGTATTCCAGTACACAGCAAATCACCCTAGCCATGATCATCGGTGATTTGCCCGCCAATAGTGCGCTTGTGTATGGAAAGGAAAAATGAAATAAACCACACCATACATCCAGGGGTGTGGAGTTACCACCGGCGTTGTTGCGGGGCACAGCCATCGCTGTACAAACAGCAACACCAATGTGCTTGGCCGCCCTATGATGCGGCACAGATTCCAAGGCAGCTGTGATTACACACCCTTGAATGTGTTGCAGCGTTAGTAGGAAGATGCCGATGATCCTCGTACCGGTCGGTTGCCAGAGAACGATTGTGTGAGTGTTGGTAAGTGAGATCAACCCATATGGGTAGTGCACGTCCATGGGAGTTGATTCAAGCAGTCTAAATCCAGTGGTCACGAGGTAAGGTCAGAGCGACAAAGGTTTTTTTTGGTGTTTCGTAGTGACGTACGCGCGAGTCAAAGTAGAGAGCGTTCCGTGGTACTGATGGATTAAAGCAAGTGCTACCGTAATATAAAAAAACATTTATCTACCTAGAGTTAAAGCAAGTGCTACCGTTTAATATAAAAAAAAACATTAGCTACCTAGAGTTAAAGCAACATCGATTTACTTAGTGTTAAAGAAACTTTAATCTACTTAGAGTAAAGCAACATTAATCGCCCCAAACTAAATATATTGTCTATGAACGGCACTTGCATCGACGAACCCAAGGAACTATCAATCCTTGACACTCGAATTAATTCGACTCTTAACTGGAATGACCTCATATTTGAAGCTGCGAAAAGTGTAGCCGAATGTATGGGGTTCCTTAAGAGATGCAAAAGATACTTCACTCCATCCACCCTGACCACTATTTACAAGGCGTATATTCGTCCAAAAATGGAGTTCAACTCCCATATTTGGTCAGGCGCATCCAAAACTGCACTACACGTGCTCGACAGAATGCAAAAATGAGCAGTGAAATTTATTGGGGACTCAGACGTAAGTCGATCAATTCCGTCGTTAGAACACAGGCGCAACGGATCATGCCTATCTCTTTTTTATAGGTATTACCACGGTCGTTGTTCAACTGAACTTGCTGAATGTGTTCCGCCCCTTCCGACATTTTCCGACGATACTCGTCAATCTGTGAATGCGCATCAGTTCACGTTGAAAGTGGACTTCAGGCGCACAAATAAACATAGAGTCATTCTTTAGCGGAACCACACGAATGTGGAATGTGCTGCCTGATCATGTGTCTCCTGGCCGGTGTGATGTACAGACATTCAAGGCCAATAGACATCGCACATCTCCTTTCCTTATCCACTTCCTCTCCATCCGCTCGCACTGTGCTCTGACATTTAAGCGTACTTCAAAATCCCCTTTTGTGTGCGCATCAGTGTAAAAAAAAAAGTACAATTTGGGCATCGTTGTCAAGGACGTGTGTGACGGTGCGTTATTGTGATGCTACAGAATTTTTTCTTCGCCATATGGAGCCGTTGTTTCTTTATTTCTTCGTTGAGTTTGTCCAATGACGCTGTATAATACTCTCCAGTGACTCTTCATCCCTGCTGCAGATGATCGATAAAGATTATGCCATGCGCATCCCAAAAAACGGAGGCCATAACCTTCCCGGCCGAGCGTGCGTCTTTTGTTCGCTTTGTCTGGCTTTCGTGGCTTTGCAGTCACTCTGCAGAATGTCTATTGGACCTCTGGCTGCAAACCATTCAATGGGGACGGGGACGCGTAACACCCTGGATTGGGGGCGGCAGATCTTTGTGTGTTACTCCTCGGTGCCCTGTCTGATATGAGTGACCCTACTGGAAGCATATGCTTCCGTCAGCATAGCCCGAGTGATTCGTTGTAGTTTAAGCCCCCGCACCACGTCAAGGCCTCACTCGAGCAGAAAAAAAAACCTATATAAAAATAAAAAAGTATACCCGCCTGTCACGTGGGAGACCGGGGTTCGATTCCCCGTCGGGGAGCCTCTGGCGCAAGACTAATGAACTTGCCCGGAAAAAAAAATCATTATGGAAAATTTAACAAGCCTCAGGACTTGCTAAATAAGGCCAAGACCGGTTCCCGGTTGTAGTGCCGATGATAATGATGATAAAAATAAAATAAACACAGACAACCGACAACAAAACAAAAAGTACGGACATGTGCACACATCAAATATCGTCAATGTCAAAGATAATGGAATTAATACTAAGATTCCACAGACTAGGATTACGATTGTAAATAGTTGAAAATGAACAACATTAGTTGTAGTGTTAGTGGTAGATGTAAATATACTATGAAACACAATTAATGACTAAATAAAGTTGGCAAATGCAATAAAATAGGCAAATTTGTGTATCAGAGTCATACATTACTGCCTTTAGTATTAAGGTTTAACATAGGTTTTTTTTCTGTATACAGTATTATAACAATGTGTATAAAAGCAAACTCAATAAACTTGTGGCGTGTCTAGTCAAACTTACTATAACTGTCCGTGTTCTATGTGTAAATCTAAGGTACTAAAAACAGTGAGGTCTATTTCTATGCTGGGGTACCGTTAGTAAATCGCGTACGCCAAAAGGCAGACTACACTTTTTAATACATTTACTAATTCGGAAATTGGATCATGAAATAAACTTGTTGCATACGTTTAATTGCATGAACACACATATAGAGTCTTAAATGACTTTTTAGGTCTACCTGACAGTTGGATTCATTTGCAGCCGTCATTAACTTCACTTAACCTCGGTTAGCTAAATAAAAGGCATTTAGGAATTGCAGTACATTACAGTACATTACATTACATTACATTACTTCTATAGATACGAAGATAAGATGAATTAATTTGCTAAGATGAATTAATATAATAATAACAGACATTCGGGAAAACTTCCAATTTCATATAAAACTATTTTCAACGTAGATACGTGTTTTGGTAAAAATAACAAAGAAGTAAATAATTGTTTAAATAAAATTGTTTGACTTCAATGTAAAAAACAAAATTTTATGAATTCCAAAGTCGAAAATTTAATTAATTAAAAATAATAAGAAAACTCCCACAAGAAAAATGAAAGCTGCGAAAGGGTTAAGTAAAATCTCTGATAATAACATAGTATGCTCGAAAACATGCAATCGAATTATATACGAGCGATTACTATTGAGAATAGATCTGATATTTATATATAAGGCGATAAGCATCAAGTCCAAGTCATATTGGATGGCTGGAAGAACACCGTGGCAAAAGTAATGTTTAGTGTTTAGTGTGAGGGCAGAACCCTCATTTATTTAGCTTAATGCAAGCTTCCATTAACTTAAATTAACTTAATATAAAAAGTCTTACAGACTATCTTAAAACTAGAGTAAGAATGAGAAAAAAAGAAAAAAACCAGGAAGGTAAAGGTGACTGTGCCATGGGGGAGGTAGAAGGCTAGGGAGGAGCGAGTGTATGTGGGGTGGTAAATTCGGCATTTGTGAGACAGAGACAGTGCAGGGCATGTCTACGTACTGGGGGAAGAGGTTGAAATTGTGGGTGGGGCTGGGGGAACTATTTTGAGGGTAGGAGAGGAGAGGTAGGATTGCAGGGTAGAGGGGATTATTGGAGGGAGGGGGCGGATTTAGGACGGGTTTATTCTGAGACGTCGTTTAAGAGTGGGGGTGGAGATGTTGAAATCGAAGGAGGTGGGGAAAGAGTTGACCTGTCGTAGCATACGCGAGATGGGTTCGTTAGCGCCGTAAGCAGTGTGATGAGCAGGCACGATAAACAGTCGTGGGTTACGTACGTTACGGGGTTTGTATGCAATGTTAAAGCGGAGAGCAAGCTTGGACAATTGATTGAGCCAGACAGAAGGCGATGGACAAAGATGATATCGGCATGGATTCTGCGCTCTTCAAGTGTGTTTAGATTAGACGGAGCCGGCTTGTGTATGGTGGTAGAATCAGCCGATTTTCCCAGTTTAGTCCGCGGAGGGCGAAGCGCAAGAAACGACGTTGAACTCCCTCAATCCTGCGAATGTGAGTCACTTGATACGGGGACCAGACCTGACTAGCGTATTCGAGTAGTGGCCGGACAAAAGTTGTGTACAGTGATCGGGTGACGTATGGGTTAAGGAATTCCTTCGACCAGCGTTTGACAAACCCAAGGGCGGCGTTAGCATTGAGGATTATATAATCAAAATGTGCGGTAAATTTGAGCTCCTTGTTGCATAGGACGCCCAGATCGCGAATCAATTCAACCGATGTTATCGGTTGGTCCAGTAAGAGATAGGAGCGTGGGTGAGTGGAGGAACTCTTCCGAGAGAAGGTGATTGTGTGATATTTGGCGACATTCATTTCTAGACAATTATTTTGGCACCAAGTCGAGAAGCTTCTCCTCGATAGTATAGTGGTTAGTATACACGCCTGTCACCCGGGAGACCGGGGTTCGATTCCCCGTCGGGGAGCCCCTGGCGCAAGACTAATGACCTTGTCCAGAAAAAATAAATCATTATGGAAAATTTAACAAGCCTCGGGACTTGCTAAATAAGGCCAAGACCGGTCCCCGGTTGTAGTGCCGATGATGATGAAGTCGAGAAGCTGTCAAGATCTGCTTGGAGAAGTGAGGAGTCCAGGGGAGAGCGGATTGTCTTAAAAATTTTGGAATCATCAGCGTAAAGCGAGATGAAGGAGTGATTAATGCAGGAGCCTATGTCGTTTATGGTTAGGATAAATAGGAGTGGGCCGAGGTGACTGCCCTGGGGGACACCTGAGGTTGGGAAAAAAGGATCGGAGAGCGTGTATCTAAATCGCACGCGGCAGGTTCGATAACTAAGATAGGATGAGACCCACTTAATCAACAGGGGTTCGAAACCGAGTGAGGAGAGCTTGAAGAGAATGAGGTTATGGGAGATTTTGTCGAAGGCCTTGCTAAAGTCGGTAGCGACTGCGTCGACCTCGTCGCCGTTTTTTAGGGCAAGGAGTGTGTGGGATGCGAATTCGACAAGGTTAGTAGTAATGGATCTGCCTGACAGAAAGCCGTGCTGGTTCGGAGAGATGATGGGTGCGCAGCGAAAACTTAACGCCTCATATAGTAGGCCTTCGAACAGTTTGGGAATATGCGAAAGCTTAGCAATGGGAGGATAGTAGAGGCGAGCGGGAGAGAGAGAGAAGAGGAACATTTTTTTAAGAGGATAGTAGGACTGAAATCGTCTTTCAGTTCTTCAAGTTTCTTTGTGACTTAGTGTTGTTGTATGTGTAGAGGGATGAGAGGGCCGAGGGAGAATTCAGACATGCCAGTAAAGTGTGAGGGGTTAGGCTCGAACGAGTCGTCCGTGAAGGATAGTTTGAAGAAGGACGCGAAAAGATTGGATATGGTTTGGGAGTCCGTTGTAGTAGTTAAGCCGTAGAAAAGAGATGTGGGATAGGCATCAGATTTCCGTTTGTGGCTGATGAAGTGGAAGAAAGATTTGGGGTCGTTGATCAGGTTGAATTGAGTTTTGTCAAGGTGATTTTGGTAGAGAGAGCTGTAAAGCTCGGTGAATTGGTAAAAGTAACCCAGATAGTTGGAGTAGTCCAGGGGAGAACGCGTGTTTAGGAAAGTGTTCCACAACTTATTCCTTTTGTTACGAAGGGTGCGTAGTTTGTGGTTATACCATGGGGGCGATGATAATCTGTGTCGGGAGTATGGGACATATAGGGATATGGCGTTGTGGATTTCTGTCACTATCGATTACCAATGTGAACGCGGTAAACAGCGAAGGAAGAAGGATATAATTCCTGATTGTTAATGCTGTTTCAGTGTAAATATTGAAACGAGGGGAATACAAATACACACAAATAACTTTTATGATCAATTCATGATGTGGGTGAAAAAGGAGGCGAACAAATATTGTATCGAGGACCTTAAGTCATGAATATTGCAACATGTGATTGGAAACAATTGTAATTCGGTCTAAAAACGATCATCGAATTTCAAGTTAATTGATTAAGGGGGAACCTCATGTAAATAGCCTGTTTTTCAGGAATTTTTTTTGAAAAATGTAATGCGTAGATTAATTTGCAATTTAAGGCACAATTTATTTACGTTATAATATTTAAAGAAACTATTTTTTTCAGACTAATCGTTAACAATAAAACGGTGCGGCTTGAAAACAGCGTCTTGAAAATGCGCCGTGCAGTATACAGGTCACATAAATGATCTGAAACAAAAAATACAAAATGGGTTCTTTAGTTTATGAAAAAACGCTCAGCGTGACGTTCCCCTTTTATTAAAATTTGCAAATTTGCATAAATGGCGAGGTTTTGAAAAAGAAGGATTTTCTTTTATAAACAATTGTTAATAACAATGTTTTAAATAAAAAAATAAAAAATCGGAGCTGAGGCCAAATATCTATAGAATTTCCTTACCAAACTTCATAGAGATCGAATGATTAGTTTTTGCGCTAGGTTGCACGGCGTGCGAAATTTTGCGTTTCTAGAAAAACGCGTTTATAGTTTGGGTAATAGAAAAATCGTGAAAAAATTCGTAATTCGTTCTAACTTACCGCAGTTTTTTGCTAATCTGCGATTCCAGGGCTGTGGGGGTGAAGAAGTATTTGCGCCAGACACGGGCGCGCGGTTCACTTCTTCCCCAACCATGTTGCTTGACGATTTATTCTATTAGTTATTTGAGTTTGGCTGCTATGGGTTCGTATGATTTTTAATAATATGTCGAATAACTTAAGACCAAACACTGGTACACAACATTAAAAAGAAGATTCACTTTATTTGTAATGATTAACAAGCCCTAAGTACTTTCATTTGGTGCACTTTACGAAAATCCGACAATAAAAACTTGCTGACCGAATGGAATTGGAATTGATGTCATTTAAAATCGAACCAGTTTGAATTCATTCTAACACTCCTTTTCGGCGTCCAGTCATAATTTAATGAATAAAATTTCTGACTAGAAGTGTTTACTGATTGAAAGAATAGTATTGAAGATCACGGACGCACTCGCGTGCGGACACTGTGGTGGTGGAAAAACGATTCGTAGCGGTGTAACCATCCATGATGATAGGTCAGTAAAGACTGATCCCAATTAGGGATGAAATTGAATTTTTAATTTTTGCACTTCACAATCAAAAGAGAACATACGTCTGCTTTCTCATTGCCACGTTCGTCGATGTGTGGTGGATTACATCGGTAAATTGATGACCAAAGAAAGCGGGAGAATGAGAGAACAGAAACAAGCTGTATGATTATCTCGGGCTGGATTTGATTGTATGTGCTTGAACCAATGTAGTTCTAAACGAAACCCATTGACCTAATTCGGTAATATGGTGAACCCAGGAGTACATTGATCTGTACGAAGACAGAACTGTGAAGGAAGGGAAAATTAAGCTGGTGCTATTCACCTGCAAAAAGAGAGCATTGATCCCAGCGAATAAAGTGTCTGGAGAAAAGCCGAAGTGACGCCAAATTGGCTAGGGTAATTTATCATGAAAACTAATTAGATATTTTGATAAATTCCCCAGCGGTTTCGCTATGATGCGACGGCGTCGTTTGCTTCGACTTGTTGTTGCTACCCGACATGATATGATTTCCGATGGAAATCTCATGGGCTAGCAAAAATGGAGTTGCCGTATGGCAAAAGGTAGCTGAATTCAATTCTGCATTATCTGCATAGAATAATGAATTCAGCTATGCTCTTTTACAGGTACAATAGCCAAACGGTGGGATAAGGGATAATGTGACGCGCTGTTAGCGGTCGAAATTAAGTATCGAATTGTGGGTTGTTTCTCCATATAATATAGAGAAATCCCACAGGGCTGTTACGATCCGGGACGCCGTGCTTCCTCGTTAGAGGGAAGAGCGTGGACCTTTTATCAATCTCAGACTTCGAATTTAATTTATATCCTATTTATATAGGGCTTTCCGTCCGTCTTCTTTATTGAATAATAGTAATTTGTTTTTCTTTTTATTTATTCTCTTTATTCACTCTTTTATATTTTGCTATATTTTAGTCTATATTTATAATATATATTTAACTTCTCAACTCTGAACAAATTCAACTACTGACTTCGAACTCCAAACTCAAACTGAACTTAATTCTTACTTTAAAACTCCACTGACTGAACTCAGCTTTACTTTTTCTCAAACTTATCTTCCTCAACTGCCTCAACTTAACTGACTGACTTTACAATAAATTTTTCTCTCTTCTTATAGAACTTTGAGATCTAATTTACTGTAAATTATAATATGAACAAAATCAATTTTATCAAAGTATTATTGACTCTACTGTGACTTTTAAATTTTGAATAACCTTTGAACGAAAATCAAAGAGCTATGTTTTGAATGAAAAAGGGGCACGTTATAAAAAAAAGGGGCATGTTATGAAAAAAGGGGCATGTTATGAAATGTACTGAAACTGATTTGATATGGAATATTGTGGATGTTTATTTATGATATGTATTAAATGAGAATGTTAGATATGTTAGGAGAATGTTTTAAGGATGTGTTATATAGATAATGAGATTCAGTATTAAACTTAATAGTTATAAGGACAGTAGTATTCTGGCATACTACAGGGCCATAGAGTAGACCTTCCTCTTCTTCAAACTGTTCTAATTGAGCCGTTTTTTCCTGTTGTCGAAAAGTACGAGCCTCTTTGGTGGCATCAACCCCAATTAGACTGTTTACTTTCTTTTGAAAATAAAATACGAGGAGGTCTCGGATCACTTTCTAATTCTTTTTCTCGTATTTTTGAGGAAATTTCCTATCAATTTAGGCAAAAACAAAAAATAGCTAAAAAATTTCTTTTTACATGGGGTTCCCTCCTTAAGTGAAATTTAAGTTAAAGTTTAGTGGGACTACCACCCCATTTATCGGTTTAATTCAAGAAATATACGTACTTACAAGCTCGAGTATAGGGTGGGCCATACATTTTTGCAAATGGCAACACTTGATTTCTTAAAAACCGTTAGAGGGAGGGGTGTGCGAGCGGCGGGGACGATTCCATTTAAAAAAAAATTTCAATAAACGTTGATTACGTTAAACAAATGATCAACAAAATAACATTTGTAGTTTTATTTCTATTCATGTTTTAAATGTACAAAAATGTATGCCCCACCCTATACTCGAGCTTGTAAGAACGTATATTGCTTGGTAGTGCTTCCGCCGTTTTGCAATAGATGGCTGTAGCGGTAAGTGGTAGTTGAAATAAATAGATCATAGATGTCATACAATAAGCTTAGGTATTTGTAAACATAACGCCATCGAAATATTAGTCGATTTGTGCCTGCGTCAGAAAGTTATTCTCGATTAAACATGTCAGCTTACGAGCCAAATTCTCGTCATTTGCGGGAGGTTTTAATTTTCTGCTTTAATATGAAGAAATGGATTCGTATGCTGCCCGAAAGATGGGAGAAAGTAGTGGCCAGCGATGGACAATACTTTGAATCATAAATGTATAACCAGTTTTTTACAACAAAGCCTCGAATTTCGGAAAAAAAACGGCGGGAGCAAAGTTGTACACAATACAACTTTACAAACTACATAACGTAAGAACTAACTTAACCAGGCTTAACCTATGGTAAAAAGAGGGGGGGGGGGGAGCAGGTTAGAGAAGAAAGTGTAGAAAGCTCCGTCTGAGATTGGTGGTGGGAACTGCTTAGGGGATCGTGCTTGAGAGTATAGGTAGGGGGGCCAATGCCGAACAAGATGGAGTTGGAGTTGACATTTTGTCAGCATCCGCGAAATGGGTCCGTTGAAACCAAAAGGGGCACGGTGGAGGGAGGATGTAGAGCGGGGACTACACGTATTCCGAGGGTTTGTGTTCAGTGGAATTAAGTTACCGGCGTAGGCGCAGCCGTCCGAGCCGGAGAGGAACCGATGAATGAACACTATGTTAGCCAGGACTCTGCGCCTCTCAAGGGTTCTTGTCGGGAGGTAGTTTTGTGCCAGGCATGGGCACACCGTTCACTTCTTCCTCCGCCATAAATTGTTCGCCGCGTAAAAACCGAACCGAAAGAACGAAACGCCGACACGTTTGTTCGCAACCAGGAGTAAAGGGTGAGAGATAAACACCCAGGACACTGCGACACAGCAAGGAAACAAAACCGTTGAGATAAAACACCAAGCCTTCACTGCACAGTAATTGAAACGCGTTAGATCGTTTATTAATGAAATGTTTTCTTTATTGTTACGTTTTAGCGTCAACATAGAATTCACTCTGTTCTCCGCCATTATTAAATATAATAGTGTCTTTGTACTTTATTTAAACTTATTATGATATTAAACGCGGTTTCTCGACTCGATGGATTTACGACTCGAGCGATATTCGCGTCTCCGTGCGCACCGGAGAGCGGGGGATCGTGCGACCAGCGTGGTCAGCAGATGAAATTCGACTCAATGATATTCAATCGTTTGGGGTGAAGATCGTTGGTAGTACACATGCATGTGCGTACATGGGTTCTTCTATGGATCAAGGTCATGGGAACGAATCCAAACAAAGAAAGGGAAAATGTGCATTCATGGGATGCGAGTTCGGTAAAGCAAACAAAACCGAAACTCGTCAGATGCTAATTGGATCTTTGTTTGAGATGTGCGTCACGGCTAAATAAATAGACGCGACGCATCGAAGAAGTGGTGTTAATGGGATTGGTGGCAGAAACGAATCCCTTGCTTGCATTTGTATATGCAAAGAAATTAGTTTGTGACGACGTACGAAATGGATGATTGTTTGTCTATTGAACAACGAATCGCCGGTCGGCTTGTTGCGGCTGTAAAAACAAGCCGTCCGACATTGCGTTTCAATTGATAACAATGGGTGCCGAACGGTTTGTATTTATGGTGCATATGCACATTAAGGAACAATTTTAAGAATTTCAGATAATGCGTTGTATGCATTAAATGTCCTTGAAAAAGGAAAATGTCTTCAGGTGCCAATGCAAATGCATTGGCGGGAAACAATGGGAGTTGGGATGTAATAATGGGGGTTCTGCCTGATAAGTTAAGAAAGGAATCCTATGGAGAATTGTATGCGAAGAGATGCATGAAAGGTAAGTTTTCTTTTCCAGGGGCTTTTTTGATTAAGGATTTGATCTATTTAATGCGTGAAACATTTAAAGTGCTAATGCGATTGCATTAGTGAAATTAGGAGATTGGATGAATGTTATGGGGTTTTTTTAGGAAAAAAAGGTTTGACGGAACCGCCACATTCTAATGTTGACTAATTTGAGGCGGTTAATGTACGGGCGCAGGATTAAGGGATTCTCCAATCCTACCCCTCGTAGAGCGAATTGAAGGAAGCGACGTTGAATACTTTCGATTCTACGGATAGGGGGACCATACTTAGCTAGCATTTTCTAGCAGTGGACGGACGAAAGTAAGATAAGGGGATCAAGTTATTTAGGGGTCGGAGAATTCTTCAGACCATCGTTTCACGAACCTAAGGGCAGAGGTGGCGTTCCGGATCGTTTCGTCAATGTGAGAAAAGAAGTTAAGGCCCCTGTCGCAAAAGAACAGAAGGTCTCACATAGATTGGACATTGGTCAGGGGTTGGTTATAAAGAAAATATGAACCCGAGGATGAGTGTATACGCCTACGGGAAAAGGTTATAGATTGGCATTTGGCGATGTTAAGTACAGAGCAATTTTTATCACACCAAGTCGAGAAGTTGTCAAGGTCTGATTCCACCAGTGCAGAATCAACTGGTGACTCGCTGATCTTGTATATCTTGGCATCATCAGCGCATTGGGACAATCAAGAGTTCTTAATGACTGTATCAATGTCATTAGTGGCAAATATAAATAGAATAGGACCCAGGTGGCTTCCTTGAGGGACCTCATAGGCGGCAAGGAAGGGGTTGGATATCATGGACCTGAACCGACCGGAATAAAATCTATCCTTTAAATAGGAAGGAATCCATTTCAACAATCCAAGTTAGAAGCCGAGGGCGAATAATTTAAGGAGGATTAGGTTGTGGGCGATATTATCGAATGCTTTACTGAGGTCGGTTGAGACCGTGGCGACCTCGTTACCGTGCTCTAGTGCTGAGGGTATAAAGTAAGTGAATTTAACAAGGCCGGTTGTAGTTGATTGGATTGAGAGAACCATGTTGTCTTCCTAAAATAAAAGATTTGCAACGAAAACTGAGAAATTCGTATAGAATGCTTTCGAGAATCTTGGGTAAGTGAGACAGTTTGGCGATCGGGCGGTAGTTCGCGACATCATTTTTTGGGACCCTTCTTGTGGATGGGGGTGGGGAAGAAGTTTTTCCAAATGTGGGGGAATACGCCTTGAAAAAGCGAGAGCTTAAAAATCAGTAAGAGGTGAGCAGAGACAATGAATGAGCATTTCTTGAGGAGAATTGGAGGGATACCATCAGGGCCCGGTGTTAACTCATCTTTGAGTTCCAGTAGCTTAGATTCAATTAAGCGCGGATCAAAGGAGTTGTGGAGAAGAGGCCCGATGGAAAAGTTAGGTAGGTAGTTGAAGTATGACGAGTCAGAAACAACGAAGTCAATATTGACTGACTGATTGAAGTGACTGACTGGCGAAGAGGTTAGTAATAGTAACAAGATCACATGAGATATGAGAGTTTAAGGTAAGCGATGTGGGGTAACCATCGGATTTACGTTTATGATTGACGAACTGAAAGAAGGTTTTAGGGTCATTTTTCAGATTGGACTGAGTTTTGGTAAGATAGTTCCGATAAAGGGTATTGTAAATTTCCGTCAATTGGAGGTAATAGCCAAGAAAGTTGCAATAGTCGGGAATAGTTCGATTCCGACAGAAAGTGGCCCATAACTCATTTCTTTTATTACGCAGGGAACGAAACTTGTGATTATATACTACAGTACGGAACGTACAGGGAAATAGAGTAAAGGATTTCGGTGTATAAGTGGATGATGGTATCTTCAACGGATAGGTGATCACAGTTGAACGAAAGGTGGGCTAGGTAGTCATTGAAGAGGTGAAAGTTAGGTGAATGGAAGTTATAGGCGTAATGATTGGAAAGGAGAACAGAAGGTGGGGAGTGGACCCGAAAGAATATCATGAGAAGAGGGGGGTGGTGACAGTCTATAGATGTAAGGACGAAGTGGCTGGGTGAGACTGACGTATTGATAGGGTCTGTTGTAAAGATGGGTTTTTGCTGCCCCCTCAAGAGGTTTCGAACGTTGCTGACTTGATACAGGCAAGAATCATCTAGTCGATCAGTTATTGATTCCTTGGTAGGGGTGGGGTGAAGCGCGATTGATCGTCAGATAAATCCCAATTGAGTAATGGGAGATTAAAATCTCCAAGGAGGATGATGTCGTCCTCGCAATTACTCAACTCAATTATATGCTCGACTGTATTAAGAGCGAGCCCATAAACTTCAATAGGCTGGGATGGCAAGATATAGAAACACATGATTAAGCTGATTTCCGAGGAAGAGTGATTTTGACTGTCACAAAGTCCAGCTTGGAGGAGGGAGAGAAAGTGATAAGTGAAGAATCGAGGCAGTTATGGACAGCATAATTGAGGAGGTCATCGCAAAAGATGGTGAGTGTGGTAGAAAACAGTTCCAGGTTATAAATGCTGGGGATTAAGCACGTTTCCCTGAAAGTGAAAATGTCAACAGGTAGGGCATGGGAGTTTTTCAGAATGGATTGGGTCTGGGGAGACAACCTCCCACGTTCTGATAGTAGATGGTAAGTGGAGTTATACTGTCGGTTTAGGAAGGGGGTGGAGGGGGGTAGGAGTTTAAGAATGAAAAAACTTGTTGAGGTCGGCCCGTCTACGTTGAAGATGTGATAACGTTCTGGAATAAACGAAGTGGCCGAAAGCTTTAAAGCTATTCGACACTCGTTAAGCTGATGTATTCTCTATGGATATCCGGTATCCAGTGAAATGTTTTGGTTAGGTGTGTTTCACATACATACCAAGTTCAGTTAAACAAAAATACTAATACAAAAGAAATGAGATGAATATGATTGCTCTCTATTCTAATGGTGACATTGAAAAATGTTCGCCGAGTTCCCCAATAAATCTAACGTTTTTATGTCCTATCGAGTATGCACGTTGTAGAGGCTCCTGAACAAATATGACGTTGAATAAGCAATTATTGCATGGGGGCGGGGGGTGGGAGCGAACATACAGGGCAAAGTCTCTGCTTTCAACCCGGCGAAGGCCAGGACGATCCTTGTCCCTGTTCAATCCAAGTCCACATGCAGTCCTCACATGACACTCCTAAATAGCTACTTTGGCACCCACCAAGTGATGAACCAATGCATGCGGCGACATCCTGAGAAAGGTTAGCGCAAGGCTAATAACCTTGCCCGGAAAAACAAATTATTATAGACAATTTAAAAAGTCTCGGATATGTACCGGATACTGGTGGAAGGACTTGCTAAAATAGGCCAAGACCGGATCCCGGTTGTAGTGCCGATTATGAAGATGATGAAGCAATTATTGCGTTTTTTTATTCGTTACAGCCAAGGAATTTTGAAGAGAGGAAAACTGTGAGTGAGTGGGTGGGGCGATCAAGTACGCGGGTGTACAGAACCCCGAGAGTTCTGGACTCTCACCCACTCTCTTCCTCATCTCTATAAATGAGTTCTTGTTCATTATCCGCAACCCAATTCACTCGTTTGCTGATGATACCAACGTTGAGTTTCTTATACATAGGAACATTTCCGATCAAACTTTTAGAACCTTATTACTCATACGAATATTCCTGACCTCAACAGGATATATTATATCAACACGTATCGGGTATCGCCAGATCAGCCTCAGGAAAACTGAGTTATCTTTTTAGAGCCAAGAAATACTTTACTCCGGCCCAACTTCTTCTCCTATATAAATCTCAAATTAGACCCGCGCTCGAATATTGCTCTCATGTTTGGAGCTCGGCTCCTAAGCATACCCTCGACCTACTTGAGAGCGTACAAAGACGAGCGATCCGCCTGATCGGGGACTCGGCGCTGACGTCGGGACTACAGTCGCTATCACATCGAAGGCATGTGGCCGACCTCTGTCTGTTTTACAGATATTATCACGGGTGCTGTTCTTCGGAGATTCTTGGCATTGTTCCACGCAATTCGGTCTATATGCGCTCCACAAGACAATCCGACGGATCGCACCCGTTTGTGGTTCATCTCCCGAGAGCGCGAACATCCCTGTATCAGAACTCGTTCCGTTACAGAGCGGGGAAGCTATGGAACTGCCTCCCCACGCGAGTGTTCCCGGAGCGTTACAACCTGCAACTGTTCAAAAAGAACTGCAACAGTTATTTGATGGCATCTCGGGGCGCCCACTCGACGCTATAGGTTCGCCTCTCCCGAGAGAAGTCTAATAAAAAAAAAAAAAAAAAAAAAAAAAAAAAATGAGGATTATCTAACCGAGAAGAATTCAATACCTTAAAACCCCACGCGTTGCCTCTTGTCATCAGAGGCAAACCCGAAAGTAAACATTCTGTCAATGAACGGCACTTCCATCGACGAAGCCAAGGAACTATCAATCCTCGGCATTCGAATTATTTCGACTCTTAATTGGAGTGACCACATATTTGAAGCTGTAAAAAATGCGGCCAAATATGTGGGGTTCCTGAAGTGATGCAAAAAAAACGTTACTTCATCCAACCAGACCACTATATACAAGGCGTACATTCGTCCGAAAATGGAGTCCAACTCCATATTTGGTCAGCGGCATCCAAAACTGCGCTACAACTGTCCAATAGGATCCAAAAAAGAGCAAACATTTATTGAAGACCCAGCCGTAGTCATTCAATTCCGTCGTTAGAACATAGGCGCAACATATAATGCTTCTCTTCTTTAGATATTATCACAATCTTTGCTCTTGATTTCGCTGAATATGTTCCGCCCCACCAGACATTTTCCCGCGATACCCATCAATCTGAGAATAAGCATCAGTTCACGTTGAAAGTCAACTTGAGGTACACAAATAAACATAGACAGTCATTCTTTAGCCGAACCACACAAATGTGTTTCTATGTTGTAATGCCCACGCAGTTAAGACTAATTTACGTCGATACCTCCTTTCCTTATCCTATACTCTTTTTCCGATGCCACTCTGATAATTAAGGGTACTTCAAAATCTCGCGTTAGTGTAAAAAAAAAAAAAAAACTTTTTTTGTCATTACAAAATACATTTTTTCCCAAACGATATCCGAGGTGCATTATTTTGAATGAGACAAAATCAATGATGATTCTTTATGAAAAAGAAAAAATCCTTTTGTTTGCTGAACACACCTCGTATATATATAATATGTATACATTTTTTGCTTTTGGCTTCACTTAACATCACGGATATTCTTCTTTCGATACCGACCGTTTTCGCCCTGCATTTTATGACAGTAAGATGGATGATTCAGTCATAACGAAATCAATACACTTCTGGAAATATTCCAAACGTGTTCGTCAGATTCATCAGATACTCAGGTGTTGCAATATTTGTTTGTGTCTTATCGGGTTAAATTAACAGGGTGAGAAGAAAAGGTGCACCTCTACTGTGTAATGAGTAATGTGTTGACGTGCAAAAACAGGGCGCCAAATAGCAGATGTCTTTTGGCGTTGTATTGAACATAACATTCAATAAGAGAGAATTATTTTTGTTCGTTTAATTGAGCTGTTCCACTTCTTTCGAGTTATTTCTTCATAGCGGTTTTTAAATTCAAAAGTTGAATGTCCTCTCGTTGATGGAATTTGCATCAATTTAGCCCGACACATTCGGGCCATTGGAAGTTACTGCTATTAAATTCCATTTTTTATTTATAATTAAAACCTTTATATAGCGCTGTGAATGTAGTTTTAAGCTACGCTCGTTTGCAGTTTTTGTACGGTAGAAGAAATAAATATTAAAATTATATGTTGCCCTGATTAAAATTATTTGTTGATGGTATGACTCTTATAAAGATGTATAACATCGCCATTAAGAGTTAACAGGAATATAGAAACTTTCAAAAAATTAAAAGGTACTTTGAACCTCGTAGCACAAGAAGAAAGTAAATTTCCATTTGTACAACATTTTTTTATGAAACTCTGAGCCACCTGCGTCGCGTAAACTTGGCTTGTGCAGCGTAATAGGTTAGCTTTTGATTGAATAATGATCTGTCTTCTCTAATAAACTAACAGATGTTGCTGGAGTTGATTCCTATTCAGTTAGAAGGACGTTAAAATACCATTAGCAGATACATACATAAGATGAAATAGCAAGATTCATTGAATAGCGTTTCGTAGGAACATTTGTCAGATTATTTGTTTCCACAGTGATACCTCGAGTTATAATGAATGACAAAAAAGGCCAAAATAAATGTCGAACGCAACTGATCAATTGATCCCTTTTTCCTGAGCACGTACTTTCCTGGGGTGCTTTCGTGAATTATTCCTAGCACGTGACAAACACTTATTCGAATATTTTGCCTATTGTATCTAGCACACACAAACCGCTGTCTCTGCACCTTTGGGAGAATATTCTTATTTGAAAGCGGGGCAGAGACTGCTGAAAACTTTTGGTAATGTAATTAAAGCAGTTTTCCCCCAGCACTAGGGATTCCATCTAATCCTGAAATCTCATTGGTTTTATCGACCTTTTACTACTATTACTATTTATTGGCCTGTATGAACCTGGAAGCTCATGACATCGCCGACTCGACACCGCCATCGTTCCCAGTCCTGTGCACTCCCCTTCGACCCACGACCATCTGATACAATCTCCTCAAAATCAAATTCTTGGTCTTCCGTCAAGAATCCCACGCACGGTCCTATCGTTACACATTCGCGCGACATTTCCGGCCCATCTTAATTTTCGCGACCAGATTACTCTCACTATTTTAGGTTTGCGATATAGCTCTTCCAATTCGTGGTTGTGGAGTTTCCCCCATCACCTTGCCGCTCATCATATTTACCGCCAAAGATACCCCTTAAAACTTTATTCTTAAATACGCGGAATTGGTTTTCTTCCCATTTTGTGAGAGCCCATGTTTCGCATCCGTATAGAACGATCGGCATGATTATGGTACTATAAACACTGAATGTTATATTACGTGATAGCAGTTTGGATTTTAGCAGTTTACTGACCGCGTGCCAACTAGCGCTGCCGGAATACAGTTTTTTTGTTAATTTTCTTCAACATTTCGTTACTGGCCGTGGGTATTGTTCCCAGATATTTAAATTCTTTAACTTTTTCAAATATCTTGCCCCTGATGTTTATGTGTGTTCCCTGAGGTCCACCTGCTCTCGTCGTAATCATATATTTTGTTTTGTCTTCTGCCGCTTGCATGATGATTTCACCGTTTTTACTTACAGTTTCTAGATTATCGCCAGAACGGCGATGTCATCCGCATATGCAAGCACTTGTGTGACCCCCTTCAGGGATGATCCGGCCATGTTGTCGTCTTGTACCTCTCTGATGACATACTCGAGCAGAAGATTAAAAAGACATGGTGAGAGGCCATCCTCCTGTTTTAGTCCGTCCCGGATTTCAAATGGTTCTGAGATGTGGTTTTCTATTCTAACTCGCCCCTTGTTTTAGTTCATGCAGATTTGAATGAGGGCGGCATATTTTTTCGGGATTCCCAACTCAACTACACTATGGTAAAGTGTTTGCCTTGCGACTGAGTCGTAGGCTTTTTTGAAGTCAACGAACAGTTGGTGAACCGTCTCTCCGTATTCCCACTTCTTTACCAGCAGTTGCCTTAATGTGAACATCCGGTCGCTTGTTGACCGGTTCTTACGGAATCCGCATTGGTAGTCTCCCAATATTTCTTCTGCGTACGGTGTGATTCTCGCCAGTATGAAAGTTGTTAATATTTTGTATGTAGTTGAGAGCAATGATATTCCTCTGTAGTTTTTACAGTCAGTTCGGTCGCTTTTTTTTGAAAATGGAGACGACTATTGATGTTTTCCATTCTCCCGAAGTGACTTCCTTATCCCATATTGTTTTAATCAGTTGGTGGATCTTTCGAGCGGTTGCCTCTCCTCCATGCTTCATAAGTTCTGCCGGTATGCAGTCGACTCCGGGAGCCTTGTTGTTTTTCAATCAATTGATTGCGTCTACAACTTCGTTGAAAGAGGACTCTGGGATCTGAGGCTCGGCTGTATGTACGTCTGGTGCGTTTATTTGTGGTTGATAGGTGCGCACATTGAGCAGGTTTTCAAAGTACTGCTTCCATCTTGTCACGATATTGTTTGTTTCTGTGACCAGACAGTCGTGTGCGTCTCGAATTATTTTGGCTCTCCCTAGGCAGCCGTTTCTAATTGAATTTATGGCGGCATACATACCTCTGATGTTCTTTGCTCTGGAATTTTCTGAGATTATTTCGATCCGAGTCTTCTCCCATTCGTGTTTTTTGCTTTTGAAAAGTCTCGTTGTCTCTTTTCGAATTGTCGCGTACCTTTCTGCGTTGACTTTATCATATCTTTGTATGTGGATTACTCTGAGTCGTTTAAGTTCTTCGATTTTTGCCCTGCACTCACGTTCAAACCAAGGTTTGGACTTAATTGTTTCCTTAAATCCTAATACCTTTTGGGCTATTTGTTTGATTGTGTCTCTGATCGATGCTCATTTAGTGTCCGCTTTATTGGCTTCGTCTTCCCCACTGCTCCCATTCTCTAGGATGCTAAATCTATTCGTTAATTCGTCTTGATATTCAGCCCTTTTACGCCGGTCTTTTAGTTTATCAAGCCGATTCCTAATGTTGTCCATCACTAGAAGATGATCGGAGTCGCAATCTGCTCCTCTATATAATCTTAGGTCAAGGATATTCGAGTGGTCTCCTCTGTCCATGAGGAAGTGGTCTATTTGGTTAAGCGTTACGCCGTCGGGTGATATCCATGCGGCTTATGGATTTGCTTGTGCTTGAACATCGTGCTTTTCACTAGCAGATCTTTTGACTTTGCGAACGTGATAATTCGAATTCCATTATCATTTGAAACGTCGTGTAGACTTTCCTTACCTATAGTTGGTTGGAAGATATCTTCCATTCCAATTTTCGCATGGAGATTCACGAGGAGGATTTTAACATAAAACGATGAGATCCCATCAAATACTTTCTCTATGGTCTCGTAGAATGTATCCTTCACTTCTTCATCGGTAGATTCTGTTGGAGTGTGTACGTTTATAAATACATAACTGTACTATGGGCCCTGTATTTTTAGCACCGACATCCGGTCATCAATAAATTTCACATCCTTTACTTGGGGCGTAATCTTCTTGCTTATGGTGAAACCGGTCCTGGGGTTATGTGTATGAGTACTTCCACATGCCAGTGTAAGCCCGTTGGTATCGATTACTTGATGTGGGAGTCGGACTTCCTGAAGCGCGACGATGATGTCCATTTATATGGTTTCGCGTTTTCGACGACGGTCTGTATCGCGCCTGGTTTATATAACGCTCGAACATTCCACGTGCCGACACGTATATCCCGCTTTTTCCGTTTTTCCGTACGTCTTCTTTTTGCCGACCCTGTGTTTTCTTGATGATTTGTTCCCTTATGGTAGTGTCGGCTCATCGCACCTACGCCTTCCGGGTTTTTCGCGGAATTGTTTGTTTTTATATTGATTATTCATTTGTGTTCCCACGAGTCTTGGGGTTGCAGATAGTCCGCTATATCAGAGCCCCGTTTTGATATGGTAAGGTCTGCTTGCTGCTCTGATTCTACCCGGTGTCAGAGGGGAGCCGTTATAGTCCAACCGGTATACCCCTGGCTGCAAACCATCCAATGGGCACGGTGACATATAACAGCCTGAATTAGGGGTGACAGATCTTTGTGTGTTACTCCTCGCTAGCCTGTCTGACGTGGGAAGGCCTACTTGAAGCGTATGATTCCGTCAGTATAGCCTGAGTGATTCATTGTAGTTTAAGACCCGCACCACGTCAAGGTTTCTACCAAGCTGGGGAAGCCGGTTCCTTTACTCTTCATAAACCAAACAAAGACTCGCACAAGAATAATTATTATTTGTACTACGGGGAGCTTAACTTCCTCTCTCACATTGATGAGACGACCCGGAACGCAACGGAATTCTCCGACCCTTACGTTACTCGACACCTTCACCCTACCTTCGTCCTTCCACTGCTTGAATATGCTACCCAAGTGTGGTCTCCTTATCACAAGATCCATATCTGTGGAATCGAAAGTATTCAACGTCGCTTCCTTCGGTTCGCTCTCCGGGGGCTGGGGGGGGGGGGCTTAAGTCTTCCCCCGTACATTAACCGCCTCAAATTAACCAACCTCAGAGCACTTGAGCACAGGGTCATGGCTGATATCATGTTCATTCATCGGGCCCCCTTCGCCTCGGCTGTTATATAATTAAGTTCATTTAATTATCTAATTATCACGCCCCCCTATGAAAAATTAACATCTCGTGTCTTCACATGCATATCCTTCCCTTCCCTCCAAATCACCAATTTCCCATTACAATAGAATATTTCCAAATACAATAGTTAAATAATTTAAATAAGGTAAAATCCCTATTTAAAAACCACAATCCTATTGTATATAGCCATATTCTCTCTATTAGCCATAGTCTCCCGACTAACCATAGCCCAGCCCCCTATTAGCCAATTCCGCTTCCTAGATATAACAATCGTGGAAGCGGAACAAAAAAGGATATGAAAAACAACGACACGAGATTTCCTTCTTGTTAAACGTGCGTTGAGTGAGTGTGGTCGGTCGCTCCGGACAACGAAATATTTAAATGAGATTGGTGGGTTCAATTAAGTCGTGTGTGTGTGCGGTTCAGTTTCCGGACAATTAATTGAATTCGAAAATTGAATAAATAGATTGTAACTGAATATCAATTGTGGAATAAATAAGCGAATTGTAACTAAAAATGAATAAGTACATTGTAACTGGATATCAATTGTGGAATAAATAAATGAATAAATTGTGAATATCAATTGTGGAATAAATAAATGTATAAATTGTAAAAATATCAATTGTGAAATAAAGAAATAAATTGTAACTGAATATCAATTGTGGAGTAAATTGTAAAAATAACAATTAATTGAAATAGTGTTGTAAATAAATTAAAACTAAATATAAACTAGTTACCTTATGTAAATAAACTATACCTCTAGTAAAATAAAATAAACCAAAGCTAGTTAACTCGGAGATAAAACAGAGTTTTCATTTGGCGAAACGCCCACGACGCAATCACCCTCCAGGACAGATTAATCCGGAGTAAGTTTGGTAAATTAAAATCATTTATTTAATTGCTAAAAAACCCGTAACACGGTCGACTGCGGCTACCCCCTTAACCTAATTCCTCTGAACACAAACCCTCGAAATATGCGAAATACCCGCCTTCTCTACATTCCCCCTTATCGGACCTCTTATGGTCTGAACGAACCCCTTTCGCGAATGCTGAGAAATGTCAACTCGAATTCCACCTTGTTCGACTTTAACCTCTCTACCCATACTCTCAAGCACCGCCTCCTAAACCATTCTCACCACCAATACTAAGCGGCGCTTCTATACGTTACTATAACCTGCCCCCGCCCTCGCCTCTTCTCCTGCCTTCTCAATTTGTCCTGGTTACCTTTGGTTAAGCCTAGTTAAGATAGTCCTTAAGCTCTCCAGTTTGCAACTTATATACACTTTAGATGTAGGTAATTATGTAGCTTGAATTAAGCTAATAAATGGGGTGGTAGCCGCACTAAACTTAAACCTAAAAGAACTAAAGGGTAACTTTAAAAAACAAAAAGAAATTTGTTAAGTGGGCTGCTGGTGTGGTGTTGAAACGAGCCATTTGGCCGTTGGCTACAACTGTGGTAGTCTGCTGAAACTAACTTGAACTTAAAACTTCAACTTAAAATAAGGAGAATAAAAGAAATGGTCGATTCAAAAAATACTACCAGTGTTTCACTGAGTGAGTATGCCCAAATTTCGAAAGTCCTGTTGAAGTCCTTGGAAGGAACGACGGGGTTATAATTACTGGAGACGTAACACGAACAGACACCGCAGACGGGATACTTCATCAGGCAACTAAATTAGGGGAAAATCAAAACCAACCGGTCGACCTGTGGGGAGGAACTATTGTGCAAACACGGGCACTCCGTTCATCTTCCTCCCCCATCATACACTATACAGCTCCGGCGCGAATTGTCCATCAACCGAAGAAATAAATACACCGACAAAAGAACGAGACGCCGCCACGTTTGTTGTCCACATTAAACGATCGGCACCACTAGAAGGAAATAATCGAAACGCACTTTTTATTTATTATAAAAGGTTCTTATATTTCACTTAGAACTTAACATTGCTATTGAATCGATTTTTATAAATTTAATACAAGATGAAACACTTCATGGTGTCTACGCTTCTCCGCCGTGCGACGGAGAGTGGGAGCGGCACGACCGTGGTGGTCGGCGGATGTAATTTGACTCAGCGATAAACGGCTCGTGCATAGCCGACATAGCTAATGGGGTTAGTTTGTGGTGTGGTAGTAGATATCCTTTCCACTAAGGATATCGTTTTTACCTACCACCAGAGATACGTAAAGTCTCTCTTGGTGGAATAGAAAACCAGATCTCGTAATGGAGGTCATGGTGGTATCTGTGTGATCGTTCAGATCTGTGTTGTTTACTCATGCGCGAAGGCAATGGAAAAACCAAGCAGGGAGGCGGCAAGGACACAGGAATCGGGGCGATCATGGTTTATGATGTGCATCGCGGCTAAATAAATAGACGATGATGCATCGAAGAGATGTGCTAAAAGCAAAGCAAAACCAAAAAAATCTTAGATGGATGATGCCCTTGTGTAAATACGCGAATAGCCATTGGGAAAAGGTGCTAATGGGTTGGTGGACGAAACGAATCTCTTGCTTGCATTTGTATATGCAGGCAAACTCGTTTGCATTGTTTATGCTTTGAATTCAATCCGGTGTTGTGTTTCTTGTAGGGGTTTTTATTTCCAGGAAGCGTGTCTCCTAGTCCTTAAAAGGACAAGGCGATCTCTTAAAATTTGACCGCTCCTGAAAACTTGTCCTACAAAAGGGGTCGTCGCCGTGCTTGCTCTGAGTTCAAAGGGAAGAGCAACGTCCTTTTATTCGGCCTTCGTCCTGATGTCTTCACTTGGTCTTCCGTGGGGGCCAGGTGATATTTAGATATCCGTCGTCCATAAAAAATGAAAACACGTCTTGTTTCCTTTATGAATATGATTTTATTATATTATTCAGGATTTTCCTGGGGTACTTCCTCCAGGGACTGTGAATTTAGACTGCGGCCCGGAGATCACTTGACTATTCCTTTATAAAGGAAAAGGAATCGAAAATTGTATCCCAAAGATACACATTTTCGTGCAACAACCTCGATCTTTTGGATATTTCGAGCGAGATGTTGTATTTACATAAGATAAGAAATCAATTTCTTGAATTCTCACGAAACTATCGCGCAGATGTGTGAATGTATCTGCTTTTGAGTTTTTTGTTTGTTTAACTCAATGGAATTTTTGGGATAGTTATCTATCTCTCGATCTCTGAATTTTGGATTTGGGTGATGCTGTGGAGCAAATGTAGAACAATAAACGAATATTGGATTCGTTTATTGTGAATTTTAATTTTAATTCTGATTTTGGATTTAATTATGCCGTGGGGGCAAATGTTATGCGATAAACGAATGTTTGATTCGTTTATTGCGAATTTTGGATCATGTTTGGGTTTTTTCAGGTTTGGATAGGGTTTTGGGTTTTAGGGTAATATTGCTGGGATTTTGGATTAGGAATGGGAAAAAAAGATGGTAGGGCTTTTTGGAGCACTACACCGGCGGCAAATGCGCGAAGTCGATGATTGTTTGGAGATTCAAACAAAGAAGCATTTCTGGGTAAAGTGCTTGCAGCTGTATCGATAGTCGCAAGTCATTGCAAGGCAGATTAGATGGTTATACAATGACGGTTTGTATATACGATACCATCTGTGTCAATTGTACATGGCATCTATGGCGACGCAAGTGTCGAACTCTAGTGTGAAAATCGACGCTAATTAGGAATTCGGTTCTTGGTCGCTAATGCAGAGATGCATTGATACATGTATGAATGCCCTTGTGGGAAAAATTCTTACAGGAAATGTGTATGCGAAGAGATGCATGAAAGGTAAGGATTCTTTAACAGGGACTTTTAGATTATAAATTTGATAACCTAGATGCGTAAAGCACTCAAGGTGCGCTTGCATTAGCGAAAACTTATGCCGATTGGGATGTAGTTATGGATGTTTTTCAGGTAAGTGGGCCGTGGGGTTTGGTGGAACCGCCACAGACCCACGGGTTCACCGAAGCCGCCCACAACACAGATATCAAACCGATAACAGACCACATTCAATTAAAACACAATGCATAACGAGACAACGAATATAATGTCAATGCGAGCTCTAATGTAAATTTGATAATAAATAATTCTAATTTAGTAAATTTGATAATTATTTATAATAATAATATTTAGAATTATTATAGCGTTTAAAAATGAACCGGAAAGGATTAAAAAACCCAGTTGGTTAATTAATTTGTACAAAAATCATTTTATTTATTCGACAGAATCTCCCCGTATGGCGGTAAACGTTATAGCCAAAGCCTTCCCACATCACACCACTGAGATGAAATGTAATCACTGTCCCAAAACAAACCGAAAAGAATTGAAAAAAAGACCAAATGGTTAAACAATTTTACCAAAATCATTTTATTCTTCCATAATAAACTCCGTGAACTGAAGAACATTGATTTGCTAGCTTATCAAGCGCGTCAAATGACTTATGTATAATATGTCATTAATTGGAACGTTGAGCATGGCGGTCGTCGTGTATTATTTTGATTCTTGACTCCACTAAACGCCATTTTTTGAACTCCTTTCATCTGGTAACCGCCAGTCTGGCAGTTCGTTTCAGCCTTTCTTGAACCATCGAAACCACTCGAACACCTATATTTTGGATAATAAGTTATCACCGTAAGTTTTTTCAGCAAGTCAAATGAGTTGATAGCATTTCTACTCATCTTCAACCAAGATTAAATATTGGCTGTTCTTTATTTTATATATTTTTAACCAATACACATCAACATCTCTCACTTAATGAGTTGTATTTTAACTTCCACTGAACAAAATTTCAATAAACTTTTTGACGGTTTGTTAGGAAAGTAGGTTCACTGTTTATAAATCTGTCACCAACTGATAGATAGTGGCCACGAGTCCACCTGTATAAAGCGATTTCGATTTAGTTTGAAACAGAGGGTGTAGAGCGTTTGCAATGATTGTGAAGAACATGTGATTCGAACCGATGCTATGACGACTAGATTCACTAAAAGATAGAACCAATGCTCAACACATCAGACCACTGCCGGGTTTTAGAATTTGATCGTTATTCTCAAGTGCACTTAATTGATGTGGAATTGGTATGTTATCGCTATAGTATAAGGTTCTGTCCTTATTCGAATTTCTTTCCGTGTTCTTCACTATTTCCATGTATATTGTGTATATATCTGTTAGAAACGCCAGAGGTGTATGCCATCCTGTGGCTTATTAATACAATCTTAGTCAAATATTACCCTCATTTTTGCCAAGTCTTAAGGGTACTTCCTGCATTACTTCCTATTAATAATAAGTATAAGAATTGTTATTACTATCAATTTAATGCTAAAACTTAGCACACAATTGTGATTCCACATCAATTTCAATGATACTGATGAAAGAATAACAAACATTTTCTTTCAAAACCAGCTCAATCTAAATTGTTTTTATTTTATAAAGTTATCAGGTAGCCCACCAATTTTAAAGAAAAAAATGTTGGTATCCTTATCTTCTCAACACATACAATTTCTATTTAAAAAATTCAGCAGGGAGTGGTGAAACCTTTTTTTGTCCCTGCTCTAAAATGTATACAGATAAATTGATCTGATTTTGTTATTAAATTAAATTAAAATTAAATTATGTGTAAACCGATTTAAAAGTGTCCATCCATCGAGAAACAAATGCATGAACAACGCCCAACAGCTACGAACTGGATAATATGGTTTCCCCAGTCAATTTGATCTTATAATTAAAATGACCCTGTACTCGAGTTATTAATCAAGCTGCTTTGCCTTTGTCTGACCAAAGGACGAGAATGAGCCCAATGAAACCACTTGTTAAGATTAAACGCTATGGAGAACACAAAGCCAGACTTCACTTTCAATTCGAAACAATCGTTTGCCTGCAACACTTGGATGCTTTAACTGCTTAACAAGCTTACGAATTTGCATCTGCCTTTTAATGCCGACGAACAGTATTATAAATTAGAAAACAAAAGCCCGCAGAGGCACTCGTAGGCTTAATTACACATCACGTACCACACGTACTCAGAAAAACGGTCGTTCCCAAGCAAGCGTTCATCCACGCTCTTCCTTATTAAAGCGTATTTCAAAACTTCTATGAAATACAGCGTGTGAAAAAGACGCGGGCGCAAGACCTACTTTAACATCCTGGCAATAAACATCAGCATCCATTATTCTATTGTGCGAACAAAACATGAATACGATTAATCACTGGGTTGCGACTATTTAGTTTCATTAACTGACTGCAACGATGACGAACGTTAGAGGGCAATCTACTTGTGCAGATGCATCTCCCTGATGTCATTTACCCCAGTCGCCGATCAAGGTCATCAAGGCACAAAAAGAGAAGAAACATGAATTTAAAGATAATCATTGCGTGAATACGTTTCCGGGTATTGAATGACTGAAGTCATTTCAATGCAGATATCTTTCCTTTTCTATAATCAGCCATAGCGGTATTCTAAGGTAGCAATTTTTACCACAAAACCGCAGGTCTGAGAAAACTAACTTATCTACATCGTATCATTTCATGACAGTGACAATGTGTAGATCGATGACCATCAATGCCGCAAAACTCTCTGCTTAATATATATTTCCATGTCACATCTACGTTTGTATTTGTCAGAACCATGTTTTACGGAAGAGGATCACTCCGCGATCACAACACGCGCACACGCTATTAGAGAGCAATTAATCTCTGGTGCTGTATTTCATTAACATTGATTGGATAACAGTTTAGATGTACACCAGTTCGTGACGACCCGGCAAGACTCAAGTGAAGTTTTGGATTAAAATACCGCGAGTCATTGGTGCTGACCCTGAAAATGGAGATTAATGATCACTTTACAATGGAATTGTCATGCAATCTAACTAACATATGGGCATCAGCTGCTCTTCGAGGAATTAGGTTTTAGCTCTGACTATTTAGAACCTTGAATAAGTTCTCGCAGATTTGAATAACTTCTCATACGGTACCCAACTTATTATGCTTTTGGATCTTTTATAATACTTTCAAACGTTTCGAAACTGTTGAGTGATCTTAATGGTTTTGAAAATTAAGGTAACATCTAACACGAGTAACGTTATCTGATGGAACCCAACACCCTATTCAAGTTAGCGAGAACTTATTCAAAGTATTAATATTTTAAAAATTCAGTGGTATCCATAATACTTGGCTACAATGAACGCCACGAAAATAATTTTTTGTTTATTAGTTCGGCATTTACTGACACAATTTTGTCATTGGCTGAATAGGTGACGACGAAGAAATGAGGGTAATCGGTCTTGAAACAGTAAACTTCTGTTGCTTAAGAAGAAAAGCTCTGTTTTTACCCAAAACGTGCGTTCAGTAAGGATTTTAAGGTATCGGCCGAAAAAAGTATTTAGCGTCTGCGATAAAATGAAGAACTTGATTCGAGTCTACGCAGGTTAGAAGAAAGCATCAAAACAATCCACAAGTAACTAGCTTATGCCTTATGGAAGAAGTTGGAAAATGCATCTCCTCAACTCAATGGATAGATAGATTACCTAGATCGAATGCGTTCCAGAAACGACAGGACTGACGCTCTCTTGCGAATCGACCTCAACTTCGTGCCGCTATTGACAAAGCCGACTTGGCCCAAACTCAACTAGAGTCATTAATAAAAACGGAAACACTTTTAGTATTAAGTAAATTTCCTTTTAACCTCTCACAAGGGATCTGTTGTTGTCTCGATAGGAATCGTTCGATCCAACCTCGAAAGGGTATTTTTGAGATTAACAACAACCCAGACCACCGGTGGGACGCATGACTATCGCAGTCGTCTGACGTAGGTTCGGTTAGCCACACATGGCCAAAATACTTGCCCGCGCCAGCATCCGGTGGCAACGCTGTGAAATAAGCCGACATGACGTACCACAACCGGCACAATTTAAGCATAGTGGTACCGCTAGCGTCGTCCGGAGGATGTACTGATGGCCTCATGATGATCGAACCTTTTACACAGTGGCTGAAAACAACACAGCTACGTAATTGCAGAGAGCCCCGCAAGAGTTTTCGTTTTAGCTTGAGTCACACGTTTTGGTATGCAAACGATTTTCACTGCCGATCGGGGCAGCCTTTTTCACATAGATGACAGAATTACTCAACTATCACAAGAGAGGGGAGACCACGTACCACCCTCCATCCAAGGGCGAAGATAGAGCAATGCCACTGTTCACTCAAGGCCTCACTAATGTGTCACGCCGATAGCCAAGGTGAGATACCACCCCGTCACGCTGTACATTCCGCGATATCGTCGAGCAAAATCTTCGACGGTGTTTCCGATGTGTGGCTGAAGGCCCGGACTAACACGGGGATAAGTCATGATGTACCTTCTGATATAAAGAATTCTGGAGGTAAACCAGTTTCCCATTCGGATCTCCGGGGGAACTATGTCAGGGGGAACATCATCCAAATATTATGATAAATAACCGAACTTTAAGAAATTCGTCATCGCATAATCGGGCTCGTTTTCAAGGCTCTGCCCACGCTCGACTGGTAACGACATTTTGTAACATTAGGGGCATCGGTTTCAACAATACGAATGTAAACGCCGTACACCAATATTTGCAAACAGCGAAACGTGATATCCTTGCCATAACTGAGACCCAGGTCGATTCGTCAACTAATTCGACATATCTCCGTTGTTCAGGATACGAGTTACATTCGAGATTCCGTTTTAAGGGTGGAGTCCGCGTCTTCATCTTTAATACTTTCTGTTAAAAAAAAACATGAAAATAACATATTTTTTGACCCGACAAACCGGAATGTCTCCTTAAACTAGTTTCCCATTCCGATCTCCGGGAGAAACTACGTCATGAGGAACATCATGCAAATATTATGATAAATAACCGAACTTTAAGAAATTCGACATCACATAATCGGACTCGCTCTCGAGGCTCTGTCGACGTTCGACAAATAACGGCATTTTGTAACATCGGGGGCATCGACTTCACCAATACCAATGTAAACGCCGTCCACCAATTTTTGCAAACAGCGAAACGTGATATCCTTGCCATAACTGAGACCCAGGTCGATTCGTCAACTAATTCGACATATCTTCGTTGTTCAGGATACGAGTTACATTCGAGATTCCGTTTTAAGGGTGGAGTCCGCGTCTTCACGCGGTCCGATATGGCTTGCCAGAGAATGGAAACGTTGGAACCCAATAACATGGACATCATGTAGTTGAAGGTCGTGCTGAGGAGCTCTGTTAAACTTCTTTGTTGTCTTTACCGCTCCCCGAATGACAATCGACCAGCGACACTTTTCGAACATCTTTCACGTGCCGGCGACTGGATACAGATCAACCACCCGGTTTCTAAAAATTATCCGCCTTGGCGATTTTAATGTACACAATTCCGGCTGGTTGGTGCACTCCAATAGAAACGACGAGGCTGGGAAGCTGGCGGAGATGTTCGCTGTTAGCCACAACTTGACTCAGCTCGTAGAAGCACCTACGCGAGTGCCGGATGGCCGAGGTGATGCGAACACCCTGTATCTGTTTTTGGCATCCGAACCGAGTATTTATACCGAAGTTAACAGAACGAATTTTGTTAGAATCAGAAACGCGTGGAACCAGGCGATTGATACCCGAAGAAAGCCTAGAACGACAGAGTGACCAATAAACGATGGTATTTGAGTGCCCGGCTGGTTCGCGCCCCTTCTGGACAATGGCAAGAGCTGTCAGCAGCAAGCTACTTCGCTTCCTCCTCTTTTCCTTCGTTGGTGACGGGCAACGGGACGTTAATCACAAATTGAAAGGATAAAGGTAATGTGTTCGGGAATTTATTTTCCGCGCATTCCCTTTCCAACCGTCGTCGAGTTTAGGTCGTCGCGAATCGTGTTCAGTACGTGTAACATCAGTCCTACGTTACAAAATTATAGTACAACCCCTTTGTGTAATAGTGCAGTGAAAAAAACAAAAAAAAAATACAGACCAGACCCTTGTAAAGTGTGTGGTGTTTATAAAACAAAAGAGAAGTGTAAAACAATTGCAACGAAATGGCCTGCGGGCCAAATGTGAATAGCAACCGGTTTAGCGATCTTACGGAAGATACAAATAGTGATATTCGACCAAGCAAAATGAAAAGGACACTTATGAAAACAGAGGAATTTTTTCCTAGCTTACCAAGAATGAACAATACAAAAGATCTAAAATTTCTAATTATATCATCCAAGGAGAATGGTAAGCCTATTTCATCTCTAAGCCCATTTTTAATTAAAAAAGTGATAGACGATGTTAGCAAAGAGTATAAACAAATCACGGTTCTACGAGACGGACAATTATTAGTAAAAGCTAATTCTCAAAAAATCGCAGACCGTTTTCTTAAAATAACAAACTTTGGCAACGTGTGCCCTGTTTCTGTAAAATTGCACGAAAAATTAAATGAATGTAAAGGCATAGTGTACGCCCCTTGTCTCATAAACATCTCGGAAGCGGAAATAATAGCCGAAATGGGTCAACAAAAAGTCACAGATGTGGACAAATTTACCAAAGTAGATGACTGTAAAGTGCGAAGAGACTCCGGACTTATGTTATTTACTTTTAACCTATTTCAACCACCGAAGTCGGTTGACATCGGTTTTTATAAAGCTAAGGTCAGCGAATATATCCCCAACCCCATGAGATGCCGCAACTGCCAACGACTCGGCCATACCACAAAACGATGCACCAATACCACAATGTGCGAAAAGTGTAATCTGCCACCTCATAGCCCCGTAAATTGCAGTCGCACTATGTGCGCCAACTGCTCGCTCCCTCACTCGGCCGCGGATAAAACCTGTCCCTTGTATATCCAAGCGAACGAAGTTTTAACAATAAAAACCACAAACAAATGTTCAATGGGCGAAGCCAAACGAATTTATAAGGAAAAAAATATCCACAAACCTCATCAACTTTCAGGAAGCTTTGCAGATACACTGAAATCGAGCCAATTACAAGGACCATCAACGGAACAAAACAAACAAAAAACTACACCCAAGGAATCCCTTCCAACCAGCTCCTCCTCATCTGCTACAATCAACAGTATTCAAATTGCATTGCCCCACAAGCCAAAAAAGTCAATAACACATAACCCAACCAAAACAATTTCGTCTATAACACCACTAATCCAACGAACACCATCAATTCAATTAACGCCATCAACTCAACCAACATCATCAACTAAATTAACCACATTCGAACCCTCACAACTACAAACAAACTCGCCAAAAAACAACCAAACTGAAACCATTCCACAAACCACGACAAGCTGCTCTGCTAATAGCCATTCGCAACGCACCCCTTCACCCAAATCAAAGTTAAAAAGTAAACCATCTCTCACTAATATACAAATTAATAAAAATGTACACACCTTAGTAGATGATGATATTACAATGTAACTATAAAACTAACAACCAAGCCCTGACTCTGCTGTTCCTAAGGTTGGACACTTGAACTCAATCCAGAGTCCAAGTGCCCAACATCCGGAACAGCGGAGTCTTGATCCTAACAACATACATCCCGCCCACCATACCTTCCAACACCTTAATACATTTAAGAATATACATCCCCATCCCTATGGAAAATCAAGATCTAAGCACATTATCACGGCTGAACGCCCAAAACTCACTCCAAAACAAAAACCATTCACCATTCTACAATGGAACATGAACGGTTATACCAACAACTTTGACGAACTAAACATTCTAATTAAAGACTATAACCCACATATAATATCACTGCAAGAAACGCGTTGTCCAGTCAACACCACACCATTCATCCCTAAATCCTATGTAGGCTGCTTCTACAATTCACCTGCAAACACATCACACAAACAAGGTACTTCCCACAAAATCCTCCCCATCATTACAAACATCCAAACTCTCGTTGTAGAAATACAACACCCTTTAAATTTCACCTACATTGCCTTATATCTCCCCCCAAATCAACCATTAAATAAAAATGATCTTCAGGCTATACTCAACCAAACAAATGAGCCCAGAATACTTGTAGGCGACATAAATGCTTGGAGTACACTCTGGGGTTCACCTTCCACAAACAAAAGAGGGGAAGTAATTGAAAACCTCCTCCTCACCTCCAATCTGATCCTACTGAATGACGGTTCGCCTACTCACCTTTCTACCCACAATACCCTCACTCATATAGACATCACTTGTTGCTCCTCAGAATTGGTTCCGAAAACTTCATGGCAAGTTCTAAACGACCTCTACAATAGTGACCATTTCCCCGTTTTAAGCATAATAAATAATCAGCAACCGATAACCCATCACAACAGATCTCCAAAATACAAAACCGATTCCGCCAACTGGGCACTTTTTGAAAGAAAAGTTGACGAATTTCATTCAAGCTATTCCCCCACACCTGACACGAATCACGAAGCTGCGCTAATCAGTAAAGCAATTAGATCCGCTGCCAATCTCTCAATGCCCCAAACAAATATCACAACCAAATCAGAAACCAGGCAACATGTACCTTGGTGGAACTCCGACCTAACGCTTCTAAGAAAAAGCAAAATGTCAGCCCTTTCTGAATTTAAAAAAAGACCAACGCAGGATAATTTTGTTGCATACAAAAAAGCGAATACACAATTTCGTAGGAAGATGAAAAAAAAAACAAAGCAAAAAGCTTTCTTCAATTCACTTCCTCAATCAATCCAACATCCTCCACACCCACAATATGGCATAAAATACGCAGCTTAAGCGGTAATCACAATCCGACAATTATCTCATCCCTTAATTTCGAAAATACTACAATCTTAGCCACAGTGGAAATAAGCCAACTCTTCGCCAAAACCTGGTCGCAATTCTCAGGCAACAATAATTTTCACCCCGAATTCAATCGTAAAAAAATTGAATCTGTTAACAATCCACTATCTTTGCAAACTCCTAACTCTGCAGCTCTACGCATTGAACAACCCATCTCATTTATCGAATTCGAGTCAGCACTTAGTATAACTAAGGGCAAAACTCCAGGGAGAGATCGAATATCTTACCCAATGTTAAAAAACCTTTCGCATTATGCAAAACAAAGAATTATAAAGTTATACAATAAAATACTTGAAACATCACACATTCCACAAATATGGAAAACCGCGGTCTTAATACCTACTCCCAAACCGAACAAAGATAAAGATATGGTGGATGGCTACCGCCCCATATCCTTAATTCCTTGTCCCACAAAGGTATTAGAAAAAAATCGTAGCCAAACGTCTACTCTGGTTTATGGAAACAAAGAAATTGACATCCATCATCCAAGTAGCTTTCAAATCCAATAGAGGTTGCACAGACGCCTTACTCCACATTGACCACTACACCTCAAAGGCTCTATCCGCCAAAAATCACGTCACAATACTCTCTTGATTTTGAGAAAGCATTCGACAGAATAGGCGCTCACACCGTACTTAATAAATTGTTAAAACGGAGAATCGGCAACAATATATATAGGTACGTTAAATCATTTCTAAGCAATAGAAAATTCCAATGTAAAGCCAACCACGTTTACTCCAATACATTTCCATTACACAACGGAATCCCTCAAGGATCCCCACTGTCAGTTGTACTATTTATGATCGCCTTTGACGACATAAGTACAATAATACACAAACGGAATCATCTAGATCATTGCATTTACGCCGATGATATATACATCTTAAGTAAATCCAGTGATCTAACTTTCTGCAAAAACATTTTAACTGAAACAGTGAAAGATATCTTAGAATGGTCAAATTCTTCAGGTGCCAGACTCTCAGTAGACAAATGTAAATTATTTCATGTGTGCCGACGACGACTTTGTCCCCAAATACACCTCAACATAAACAACAAAACAGTCCAAAATGTCCCCAACCTCAAAATCCTAGGAATAACATTTAACAATAAGTATACTTGGAAACAACATTGTTCAGAACTCAAAGTATCATTAGCAGCGAGGCTCAATATTATCAAATACTTAAGCAACATGAAAAGTAATGTACACATTAACACTCTATGTAAAATTACTAAAGCTCTAATTTTAAGTAAAATAGACTACGGGATCTATATCTATGGCAATAGTCCAAAAACGACTCTAAATATAATAAACCCACCTATCACCAAGCCTCTAGAAGAAACACCTTTGCATTCAGAACGACACCAATAAAAAATATACTGGCTGAAGCTGGGCTCCCAACAATCGAGGACCAGATGGAAATCATATCATTAAAACTAATAGCTAAATTAGCGTTTTCGCGAAATTCCATAATTGACAAAGACATCAAACTAACAATAGGATACAAAAACACCAACCTTATCCTATCTCCAATCAGCCCCATTTTAGATAAAGCCAAGCAATTGGAATTGGATATTAAACAAACTTTAAATACTTCACAACTTACCCGCCATGGCTTCTAAATAATAATAATATCATTACAACACTCTCAACATTTAAAAAACCAAACACAAACAAGGAAATATACGGTGCACTATTCTGGTCAGCCGCCTCAAAATATAAATCCAACGGATGGCGCTTTCTGTACACAGATGGATCCAAAACAACCAACTATACTTCTGTAGTGCTCCAAAAAGCCCTACCACCTTTTTCCCCCTTTCCTAATCCAAAATCCTAGCAATAATACGGTAAAACGTATAATCCTATCAAAACCCACAGTAACCCAAACATGATCCAAAATTCGCAATAAACGAATCAAACATTCGTTTATAGCCTAACAATTGCCCCCACGGCATAATTTAATCTAAAAAACCAAATTTACAATAAACGAATCTAATATTCGTTTACGTTTCACATTTGCCCCACAGCATCACCAAAATCCAAAAATTCAGAGATCATCATCTCTATCTGAAAATTTTCCATTCAGGAAAACAAACAAAAAACCAAAAGCAGATACATTCCCACATCTGCGCAATATTTTCGTAAGAATTCAAGAAATTGAATTCTTATCTTATGCAAATACAACATCTCGCTCGAAATATCCAAAAATCGAGATTGTTGCACGAAAATGTGTATCTTTGGGATACAATTTTCGATGTGCTTTCCTTTATAAAGGAATAGTGGAGTGATCTCCGGGCAGCAGTATAGTATCGAACAGTGTCCCTGGAGGAAGGGCCCAGGCGAACTATTGAAGGTGAAAATAAGACCAGAACTATTGTAAATTGGAAATAAGACCAGAACTACTGTAATAGGAAGAAGAACCAGGAGCACTGTTTTAATAAAACTTATATTATACCGAAAGAATGACGAGCCTTTTCACTTGATTCGGAGAATCACCTGCCCCCACAGGAGACCTGGGACACCAAGGACGTTGCTCTTCCCTCTGGGTCAGAGGAAGCACGGCAACGACTCCTTTTGTAGGACAGGTTTTCAGGAGCGGTCTATTTTAAGAGATCGCCTTGTCCTTTTAAGGACTAGGAGACACGCTTCCTGAAACCAAACCCCTACAAGAACACAACACTTCCTTTGCGGTCACATCCGAAGAAGGTACAGTAATGAAAATCGGACTATTACCCGAATTTTGCTCCATTTTCACGCGGAAGCCTTCGCGATCTTACAAGCCGTAACATTCGCCACCAACCATAGAGAAAAATATGTCATATGCACCGACAGCCTGTCGGTACTCAACTCAATAAGAAACACCAACAACACTGATGATATCATTTCCAATATTCGGAATAATATCATTAAATACTGAAATAGAAATAAAACTAATGTGGAGTCCCAGTCACGTCGCCATCAGCGGTAACCAGAATGCAGACGCCGCAGCCAACTCAGCCAAAAGAGCTCCAGTCCATAAATTCAACACCTACACAAGAGCCGATCTACTGTCAATTATCAGCAATCACCACCATGCCTATAAAATGGTAAACCCTTTCAAAACTCACCCTTCTTACCCAACTAACTTGTCCAAATCCAAAATCACAAACTTTGTGAGGCTGCGATTAGGCCATACAGCTGCTACCCACCTCCACCTGCTCCACCGAGCTACAGCGCCAATCTTCCCTAAATGCAACACAACACTTACAATCACTCACATTTTGAAAGACTGTCGTCACCTAAAACCCTTGAAAGACAAACTATTTCGCAATACAGATATTTATACAATTCTAGCAGATCCCACTACCGACAACATAGAAATTGTAAATAAATTTGTATATAGCATTAAGATTAAATTGTAAATTAGAAATACAGGGCCAATAGTCCCCGCTGCTAGGCTCATTACGTTAAGTTATTGATATGTAATTTTACATTACTAATTGATAATAAATAAATAAATAAATAAATAAAATAAATATTTTCTGCGAATTCAAACCTCGATCCCGGTCTCTTCGAACCAAATGTGATCGCGCCGGTACGGCCTTCCATGTGGGATGTGAGATTTCGCCCGAGTACTATTCAACGCATTCTACGTGAAGTGGACTATAGGAATGCAACCGGGCCGGCATGAATACCAGCAATAGCCCTTAAGAACTGTGCTCCAGTACCGTTGCCGGTTCTTGGCAGACTCTTCCGCTTATGTTATGCACGGAGGACCTTTCTTGCCTGCTGGAAAATCGCTCGAGTTCAGCTAATCCCAGCGACGGGAAAAAAGTGTCTCCAACAAAATTACCGGCCCATAGCATTACTGTCTATGTTATCTAAGGTGATGGAAAAAGTCATCATGCGGTCCATGGGAGACCGTTTGACCGATATATGGGCATCTGCGATTGGTGGCATGGTAAGTGAAGGGCAGTCGAATTGGATATCTCCGAACGACTGGACGAAGAACTTCCTCGTAAATCGATCGATTCGGGTGTTGTGGACGGCGAGTTTTCGTATCTGTATCCTGTTAATTCAGCTCCTCAATAGTATACTGGTTAGTATACCCCCCTGTCACGCGGGAGACCGGGGTTCGATTCCCCGTCGGGGAGCCTCTGGCGCAAGACCAATGACCTTGCCCGAAAAAAACAAATCATTATGGAAAATTTAACAAGCCTCAGGACTTGCTAAATAAGGCCAAGACCGGTTCCAGGTTGTAGTGCCGATGATGATGATGATGATGATGATCCTGCTAATTCGGGGTGCCCCGAGGTTCTATTTTAGTCCCAATATTGTTTTTGCTTCACTTAAATGATTTGTTGGTGACAACGGACAACAGGGTATTCAGTTCTGCTGATGATAGTATCCTTGTTTCCTCCTTTTCGAGTGTTCGGCCGATTTGTGTATCAACGTCGCACCAGCTGAGATGTAGACAGATTTACTCTCTGAATCAGGACCTAGATAAGGTCCTGCAGTGGGAAAAGGTCAATCTCGTCGACTTCAATGCAGCGAAGACACAATATACAACATTCACAAAGAAAAGTGGATCATCGATTCCACAGCTGATGATGAATGGCCAGGCCCTCGAATCTGGGGAAAGCTTGAAATTGCTCGGCGTCACGGTCTGTGGGAATGTATAGTGGCATAAAAATCTATCGAGCATCTCTAGGTCAGCCTCAGGGAGACTGAACTATCTTTTTAGAGCCAAGGAATATTTTACTCCGGCCCAATTTTTTCACCTGTATAAATCCCAAATTAGACTCGCGCTTGAATATAGCTCTCATGTTTGGAGCTCGGCTTCTAAACGTACCCTCGACCTACTTGAGAGCATACAGAGTCGAGCGATCCGCCTGAGCGGGAACTCGGCGCTGACGTTGGGACTATAGCCGCTATCACACCCAATGCGTGTAGCCGACCTCTGTCTGTTTTACAAATATTATCACGGGTACTGTTCTTCGAAGATTCGTGGTATTATTCCACGCAATTCGGCTTATATGCGCTCCACAAGACAATTCGACAGATCGCACCAGTCTGCGGTTCATCTCCCAACGGCGCGAACGTGCCCGCATTAGAACTTGTTCCGTTACAGAGCGGGTAAGCTGTCGAGCTCCATTCCCACGCGAGTGTTTCCGGGGCGTTACAGCCTGCAACTGTTCAAAAAGAACTGCAACAGTTATTTGGTAGCATCTAGGGGCTATATGCTCGCCTATCCTGAGAGAAGTGTTAATAAAAAAAAAATTAAAAAAAGGGGAGGGGGGGGATTTTTTCCTAGAAGAGAACACCGCCAACCTGCGAAAATAGTCCATGTTTATCCGCACTTCTTCAGTCATACGAGAGTTGTTATCTCTCGCTAGGAAAACCAAACAAGGGGACGCGTGACTTTAGAGTCGCCATTTGTTCTGTAAATGGTGAATGTGTTCTTCCAAAAATAAATGTGTCCTCTTTCATTGTCTACCCACTCATTCCAAGGATAGTGTTATATGTAACTTCACGTCTTCATGATGAAGACAATCACTAAGGTCTCAAAAAAGCTAGAAGATAGAGACAATGCCGAAGGACATATGGTACTTGTCCTTTGTTCGAAAATCTGGATTCCTGCCAACTTTTTTATTATTATTATTTATTGGTCTGTAGGAACCCGGAAGTTCATGATCTCACCGACTCAACCCTGTCCTGTGCACTGTCCTTCCACGCTTGACCAGCCGAACCGATCTCCTCAAGGTCAAACCTTGCCAACTTTCATTAATTATAATTTTGTATAATTCTGAATATTGAAAAAAGTGGAAAAATGCCTCAACATCATGTCTACTTATAACGGAAACTCCAGTTGTGGAAGTAAGATTTGTTTGGGGAAAATCAAACAAAATTTTTCATTTCAGAACAACGTTAAGTGGCTCATAGCTTTTTATCCCAGTCCTCTCGTTCTTCTACCGCCCCCAAGGTGATTCAACCATTAAGGCGGTTAAGCTCTTTTATGCACGCATTTTTTAATAACAATCTAAAACATTACATTACGAAAACAATTCATAAAATAACCCCGAAAATAGATTTAGGTAGCCTAAGCACAACTTCAGAAGAAAGACTGAGGATCAATGGTATAAAAATAAAATCCATAAATATACCTATATTGTCCGGTATAATGACATTGTTAACTTCAGGAAAGACAGTTAGTGAAGACTAAAATTCAGTAGATTTATGAATGTATCTCCTTTTCCGCTATTTTGCTCACATAATTCTTACAGTAGTTCCGAAAACCGCGTACACAGATCTACCAACATCTACCAACAGGTAAAACACTCCAGCAAAGCAGACAGTTAACATATTTTTGACTTTTGGAACAAAGTTGATGTCATTACCACCACAGAGACGAACAATCAGAAGCAAAACGTCCCGTGATTCTGAACGGCTCTGTTGGAACAATCCGCTGATCGCTGCCAATTTTTCGCTTAACTGTGAACACTAAAAACTAATATCCTGAGACAAAGAACATTGACTGGGAAGCAGTCCACTTTTGAAACACAGAACCCCATTCCTGAGACAGAAAGAGGAAGAAGCCCATACATCAATACCATCCATAGTGTTTGTAGTAGCCGTGGGATATTTCTGAGTATAGCTTCAGGGTAGAACAATTAAGCAATTTCAATAAATCAACCTCAAGCCGGCAGATGAAAAAAAAAGTGACCACTTGCCTTCATATTTTATAGCAACCCGGACGTATTCTAGACCAATGTGTGAATTTAAATTAAAAGCTGATTAGACTCACCTGAGTATTTGACTCCTCATCACCAAGAGGAAGAAGCTTTGCTGTGGAACCATTTTTTAGATGGAAGCTCCCGCTGTTGGACAAGTCTTTCACTGGAAAGGACGATGAAGATTCCACCGTGGAAACAAAATGAAAGTCCTCATTGGCTGCCTCATTGCCCGCATAGTTGCTTTGGCACTCCGACACGATGTCGTTTGTTGCTTGACTACTATCACTGCCGATTCCATTTGCAGATGACATCGATGATGTCCCGGCTGCTAACGAACAACTGCCACCACCTCCGCCGGTAGTGCTTCCATTACCTGTGCTCTGGTGAGCCATGGGATTCCTTCGTTCTATCGTCGATGGATTACTGTCATAGTTAACATTACCACCGCTTATAATGTATATACCGCCTTCACCCACCCGATGTGGCTGATTGAAATTATTTCCTGCTACTCGAGTGTTACTCATATCTTGGGAAGATGGAGCTTCCCGTCCAATAGAACGATGCGCCTTAAGGTGACGTACACTCAGATTAGGTGTTGATACCTGACGACGGTTACTTGGCTGTTCTGTTGACGGTAAATGGCTGGAGTGTGTTTTAAAAGCCGGATTATGATCACCGCCAGGTGATAAACTGGGAATTTTCTTCACTATGAATCTGTGGTTAGTTGTAGTATCCGCGCGAGAGTTGTCCGCGTATGTGATGAGATTACTTTCAGGTTCCTGAAAAAAAAGACATCAAGTGATGAATGAATGACTAAACTTGCAAGTAATGTCTATTTTAAGAGATTCATCATAAGCAAGAGAGTAGTATCTAACGCACTGGGGTTAACCCTATCGAAGTAAGTGATGTGACATAATGATCTAAGCGGACGAAAATCATTAGAAAGTATTGTGCTTCACGAGACGTGTAAAAAGATTGATTGTCAATTCGGTTTTATAGAGATCCATCTGCTGATGTGCTTTGAACAGCCAGAGAAGGATTGATACTTTATAGAAAAATCAAGATTCTATATCCAAGCCTGCATTACTGCATTTTTTGGATACGAAATGCCAGAACAGGTTTTCTTGAAATAATGATGTGAAAGTTATGACGTTCATTCAAGTTCCTTGGTTCTTTGGTGGTTTTTTCTCTAAACATGAAACTGAAAGTCAGTGCATTTGCGTTTCGGTTTTTATTTTCTTTAGTATATTTATCATTTTATTTCTTTTACTTTGATTGCAGATACTATTTTAATAAATGTAACTAAGATGGTTAGGTAAACTGATGCGCATATGCTAACGTGGACTTTCTCAACCTGCAGTAGGGTTGGAAACTCTATTTTTATGGCTATCACAATAAAACTTACAGTAAATTTATTTCAATATTTTGTTTTCTAAATTAACGAATGAACACATTAGTGCACTTAATAATATCAGAGAACCACACGAAAAACACACCGAACTCCGAATACTGCGTTTTTCAAAATTACAATACACCGGCCAAATGTCTTGTTAAAATATTTTGCAATTAAATTTCTATAAGATTTGGATGTCATTAAGATTATTCATTTTCATTCATTTTTAAAACATATTTTTATTTTCTTTTGGTATTTTTAGTTACTAAATTACATGCTAGACAAAAAATGATTAAATTCTAGCTTAATTATCTTATATTATAACTTACTGGTCCTACGCAGACGCTCTGAGCTAAACATTACTTAACAATTGTATAATTGCCTTTCGGCAACAGAACTTTGTTTGTGGCAGTACTTACAATTATTTAAATGACAAAGAAAAATTTTGAAAACTTTGTGTCTAATTTTTTTTGTTTTTTTTTTCTTAAATTTTAACCTACTTTTTTTTCTTTTTTTTTTTTAATTTTTATTTAAAAGAACTTAACTTAACTTAAATCTTATACTACCCTAATTCTAGAAAAAGCTAACTCTATGTAAGCTGGCTGATGATACTGTTATTCTAAACAAACTTTGGTATCCAGGTCTTTAAATGCCATTCAACCACCAGAACTGTTGACGCTGTCCAATACTATCGTCCCGGTCTCTGTGGGAGATAGCCCTACTGAAACGCAAAAGCTCTTCTTCGGTGCGCGTTACTTCTCGATCGTAGCACACTCGCCCGTCTACGGATGATCTACTTACATGATAGATCAGCGGAATTCCGGATCTATCCTGTATAAGCCCTTTCATGTCCAAATCAAGGAACGCCTCTGGTAGAACAAAACCGTCGCGACGCACATTCTCATAGTACATGGTATTTGGATAATCATCATCATCGGCACTACAACCGCGAGCCGGTCTTGGCCTTATTTAGCAAGTCCTGAGGCTTGTTAAATTTTCCATAATGATTTGTTATTTTCCGGGCATGGTCATCAGTCTTGCGCCGGGGGCTCCTCGACGGGGAATCGAACCCTGGTCTCCCGTGTGACAGACGGGTATACTAACCACTATATTATCGAGGAGCCCTGGATTTGGATAATAAGCCCCGAAAATTAGGTAATTGGACGAGCTTATTTCTCTCGCAATATGTCCTCTGATTAATTTGATCATAAAATTATCCACCCTATTTATGTAGGCTTCATTATATAAAGTCTCATTTGAATAACACTCTTTATAGTCCGATTCCGGTCTCCGATATAATCTGAGACAACTTCTGAGACACTTCCTTTCGAACACCCGAATCTTTTCCATCAAATTTGGACCTATGTTAAACCATACTAGACAACCATATATGAGCATTGGCTTGATTAGCGTCATGTAGCATATGACATATGATCCTACTGTCAAGTTGGCTACCGTGAAATAGCCTCCTCGTCATAGCAAACGTTTTTCTAGCCTTGACCAAAGCAGCCTCTACATGTCTGTTGACCTACATATATTGATCTATCCAGATGCCCAGGTATTTAACTAAACTCTTGGTTTCCAGTTTATCTCCATGTGGTCCCATGATAACTCGCTGTTCCCAGTTTTTCCTTGAGTCTTTCGTGGCTTTATATAATCGGGTTCTAAATAGGATGGCTTCACATTTCTGGAAGTTGATCTAAAGTTTCCAGTCATCGCAATAGCGCTGCACTTTGTTAAAGTCTCGCTGTATTAAACTATTTATGATCTCAACTCTCGGGGCCATTCTGTAAATTATGAGATCGTCTGCGTACGCAATAGCCTGCGGGAGTGCAAATAAGTCGCTAATGTAAATGTTAAAAAGAATCGGAGAGAGTACTGCACCCTGTTGCAAGCCATTCTTGATATTATACGTTTTATTAGAGGGCACATTACCATTTTTGACCACGAACTTCCTGTCCTTTAACATATCGTAAAGTACATATGTGGCTTATGTATGCCATGTCTGACCAGTTTGTAATATAACCCTTCGATCCAGACGGCATTAAAGGCTTTTTCCAAATCGATCAGACAGGCGCCTGTGCATTGGTACCTACATTTATTCCATTGTATGTCGGAAACCAGTTTAGCGGCATGTGTGGTATCATGACCCGCATTAAAGCCAAATTGGTTATTTGGAATTATATTGCTGTCGTCTACCCATTTTAGCAGAGCTTTGTTAATAGTCTTTTCAAATGCTTTACTGATGCTTGGGAGTAAACTTATCGAACGCATGTTCATTGGGTTTGTACAGTCTTTGCCCTTTTTTGCGATGGGCTGAATGATAGCCGTTTTCCAACGCGCGAGATAATATGCATTATTCAACGCGTTGTTAAACAGGACCGTGTATATATCTATTGCCATTGGGGGCAGGTTCTTGAGTACGATGTTAGGTACTCCATCTATTCCCACTGACTTTTTGCTTCTTAATGAGTGGAAGATACTCTGGATTCCTTCCCTTGTTATTAGAAGGCCATTAGCCACTACACCATTGGCGTTAATGTCAATTGACAGATTATCGTCACTGAATTCGGTGAAACCCGGATTCTCCGATTGCCAAAGTGAAATTTCATTTCGGAGGTGCAAGTGATTCAGTAGAAATCTGTTTTAGTTTCGATAACAGTCTGCTCTTTTTCTTCTGGAGTGCGTTTATTGTTGTGTTTCCGTACATGTTTATGTTATCTGTTACTGTTGTTTTGGGAATTGTTTTGTTCATTGTTCGTTTTACGGTTTCGTCTATTTGTTGGATATATTTGTCGATTTCGTCATTTGTCAGGTTTCTGTTTACTGGCAGATTAAAGTCATTCGAACGAAGTTCTCTTGTTAATGATCTGGTGAACTGCGGCCATCGTATTGCCCTGTAGTTGTAGGGTTGCGGGATCACGAATTCCTCCAGATCTGCGAGATCGCAATGTCGTATTCAATCGTCCGTAAACAGTTTCTGTTTCGTCTGTTGGTGTTAAGTAGTCTCAGTCGTGAGTCAATTAGCAAGATATCTAAGAACGATCCACCTCTAGGGAACGATGGATATTCCGTAGCTAGCAGATCAGTTCTATATTCAATATGATACTGATATAACCAACCAGCCAACTGATTTCCTCTGACATTAGATATATAATTTCCCCAATGTCTATGCTTGGCGTTCATATCTCCCCCTAGGATAAAGTAGTTTTTGTCCTGGTACAATTGTAAGCATCGAAAGAGTGTCTGGAGCTCTGCTATAAGTAGGTTATATGTTGGTGCTCCTCAGGTGCATAGATCGCAATCGCATACAAACCCCTTCCTTGCTGAAGGGGTATGCGGACGATACCGGCTTCCAGCACCCGGAACCTGAGCACTTCTCCACTATATATTACTTTATGATTGATCCCTTTTCTAATAAAGATTTCGCCCGTAAGCCGGCTCGAACATGGCTATCGGTGGCTAAGAGTCAGTAACCTTGCACTCGCACCAAATGATGATTTGAAAACTCTTTGCTTAACGAGCAATATATTGTTTGTTTTAATTTACACTTTTGCGACCGAGGTGATATATTTTAATTGCTTTACTTTGTTTTTTGCACCTCACTGAAGTGATTTTGTCAGCACGTTTTTTTATCGCTTTTAACATCCGTTTTGTTTGTTTGTTGTTGTTGTACTTTGTTTTAATTGTCACAACACGTCCCGTCACTGTTTTTCCATTTCGTGGCTTCGTTCTCTTTTATGAATTAGATCAATAGGTTGTCCGTTTTTAAACACACGTTTTGTAACTGAGTATTGACAGAGTGAAAGCCGCTGTTTTCGTGATATTAAAATACATTGGTTGTGTGATAAACAGGACTTGAGTTAGTAACGTAATTGTATGTTTTTCAATGAAAAAGTTATATACATCCAACGTATGAGCGATAACTGTGGTCTTTTAACACGTCCGATGTGGGCTATGGTTGAATTGCGACTGGTGGCATAAGATTATATTGGGGCAAAAATGCTCAGAAAATTGAAAGGAAACCATACAAAGCAAAACTCATCCTGTGAATTCGAGGTCGACTGAGGAAAACCAGAAGAACACAAACAAAAACCGACGGTACAAAATTTTCTAAAAAGTTCTACAAGGTTGACATAGTACTGTTGTTGTATTGTCTCCTTTTTCCTAGTTTCGATGATCACGCACACACAAATTTGAAGGTTTTTTTTTGGAGGGTTTGTAAGTGGTATTCAGATGGATGCTCCTCGATAGTATATTGGTTAGTATACCCGCCTGTCACGCGGGAGACCGGGGTTCGTTTCCCCGTCGGGGAGCCTCTGGCGCAAGACTAATGACCTTGCCCGGAAAAAACAAATCTTTATGGAAAATTTAACATGCCTCAGAACTTGCTAATAAGGCCAAGAGCGGTTCCCGGTTGTAGTGCCGATGATGATGATGATAATGATTCAGATGGATGGTTATGAAATTTAATGGTGGCATGATTTAGAGATTTAGATGGCTCCTCGATAGTATAGTGGTTAGTATACCCGCCTCTCATGTGGGAGACCGGGGTTCGATTCCCCGTCGGGGAGCCTCTGGCGCAAGACTAATGACCTTGCCCGGAAAAAATAAATCATTATGGAAAATTTAACAAACCTTAGAACTTGCTAAATAAGGCCAAGATCGATTCCCGGTTGTAGTGCCGATGATGATGATGATGATTTAGAGACGCCACAAATTCCTGTCGACACAAACAGCTGTTGAGATTGACTCACTCTTCCGCCGATCTCGGTGACCGAAGAAAACTCTCCTACTCTTCATGTTGGATGGTCCTCATAAACCCGAGTGATCCTGTAAATTGGGCGGCATTTAAATTCCACAGTTTGAAATGATAATTTTACGGTATCACAAAATTGCAAAATTCACTCTCTGACCCTAACCACTTGTGGTTTCTCGACAGTTTACGAAAATTCACGAGTACACTGTGGAAGATAGACAAAACAAGAACTGAGCCATGGCGATCCCTTAGAATTTTCTAGAAATTTCGATCGCATTGGTTTTTGTTGTTGCTGTCGAAGTGTAAATCAATTGCCTACGGCCACTGGTTCATGCTGATGGATTTTTGATATCGTGTGATGGAATTTGGTTTGGGATTTAAATTTATTTTTAAGTGGTCTTTAAATTTATCTTTATTCTACCAAAATAAAAAAATCTATTCTCTCAGCCTAACGCGATTTATAATACAGTTTGTAGTCTACATCCCTTCCAATTATCCTTTTCTTCGTGTGCAGCTTTGCATTTACCTACAAGCACACCATTATTTTGAAAGAAGAAGGTGCGCGAATTGGCGAAATCCCTGTTCCTTTTGTTTTGTCGAGCTCTACTTAGTCGACCCAATCGACTTTTTATTCAATTTCGCAAGTCAACTGTGTCAACTGTGACAACAGAGCGACAATTTGTGGGTGCAAAAAATTGGAAGAAGATATGAGAAAAATCATATCTTCTTCCAATTTTTTGCACCCACAAATTGTCGCTCTGTTGTCACAGTTGACAAACGCGCTACTACTCGACGTACGTTTTACAGTCAGGGTTGTGGTTCCAAATATACGTCAGGGGATGTACGCAGCTAGTCATTTGGGTAGTGGCATCTACAACCTGTCCACATTTCGTACTTTGAGATTCAATAATTTGGGTAAAGTGTGGGATAAGTTTACTTCGGTAATTTTTATCTTTTCTGTACTTCCCCACAAGAACATTTCTCTTTCTCACTTCTGGGCTTCCCAACTAATTCTTTTTGTAAGGGGCTGCCTTTCTTATACAATTCTAATAGCAAAATTACAGTCTTTAAAAAGAGACCATTTTGGTATGCGGTTTTCATATTTATAAATCCAACCGTTTACGGCGGACTCCTTATTTTTATGCAATTAGCAAAACGACCACCATGTGGAACTTCCTCCCCGCGTGAGTGTTCCCGGAGCGTTACAGCCTGCAACTATTCAAAAAGAACTGCAACAATTATTTGGTAGCATCTCCGGGCGCCCACACGGTTCTATAGATTCGCCTCTCCGGAGAGAATAAAAAAAAACTCCTTGTTAAGAAGCCACCATTTGCGTAGACAGTTTATAAAGGACTCTTGTTATTATGTTTAAAACCCCACCGGTTTTGGTCGACGGTTTATGAGGGTCTCCATGTTTTTATGTGATTAGCAAAATACCTATTTTTAAGCCGCGACCAATTTGGTAAAGAGCTTATGAAGGACTCTTGTTTTTATATTTAAAATTCCGACCCATTCAGGTCAAGGTTTTATGAGGGACTCTCTATTTTTATGTAATTAGCAAACTGACTGTACTTAAAAAACTACTGGTTCAGTAGAGGATGTGTGAAGGATTCTTATTGTTATAATTAAAAATTACCATTTTTGTCAACAGTTTATGGTGAACTCTCTGTTTTTATGTAATTGACAAAATTACTGTCTTTAAGAAGCGATCATTCTCATAGACACTTGCTGAAGAACTTCTGTTTTTATTCATAAGACCCCGACTGTTTTTGTCGATGATTTATGAGGGACTCTATATTTTTATGTAACTAGCAAACTGATCGATTTTAAGAACCGATCATTCTCGTAGACAGATGATGAAGAACACCTGTTTTTACACATAAGAACCCGACGGTTTTGTCCACGATTTATAAGACACTCTCTATTTTTATGTACATGGATGGTCTGAAAACCTTCCGATCTAAGAAAGATACAAGACATTTTTTTTTATTTTTCTACATAGTCTCCTTTTAACTCTACACACTTTTCCCAGCGATGCTCCATCTCTCTAACCCGTCCAAATAGTACTCGGCGTTTTTCTCTGCAAAATAACTGTTCACGAAGGCGATTGCCTCATCATTTGACGAAAATCTCTGTCCACCGAACGCAATTGTTTGATTAAGGAACAAAAAGAAGTCGCTTGGGGCTAGTTCTGGTGAGTAAAGCGGATGGTCAAGCAGTTCAAACCGTAATTCGTGGATTTTCGTCATGGCAACCGCTGAGGTGTGAGACGGCGCGTTGTTTGGGTGAAACAGGATTTTCTTTTTCTGCAAATGTGGCCGTTTTCCCTCAATTTCTGCCTTCAGTTGGTCAAGTAATGATGCGTAGTCATCATCATCGGCACTACAACCGGGAACCGGTCTTGGCCTTATTTAGAAAGTCCTGGGGCTTGTTAAATTTTCCATAGTGATTTGTTTTTTCCGGGCAAGGTCATTAGTCTTGCGCCAGAGGCTCCTCGACGAGGAATCGAACCCCGGTCTCCCGCTTGACAGGTGGGTATAAGACCAAATACCATAAGATATATATAAATATATCCATATAATGGCTAGGAAATGGTGCATGCTCCATTTAATCAAGTAAGTAAGGAAACAATAATGATGCGTAGTATACTCCTGTAATGGCTTTTCCTCTTTGAAGATAATCAATTAAGATAACTCCGTGACTATCCCAAAAAACAGTCGCCATCGCTTTCCCAGGCGGAAAAAAAATGTTTGCTTTTTTTGGAGCCGATTCCCCCTTTGCAGTCCACTGTTTTGACTGTATTTTTGTTTCGGGTGTATAATGGTGTATCCAAGTTTCATCGACAGTAATGAATCGGCCCCAAAACTCGGATTTTTTGTGCCTAAACTGCCCCAACAGAGCGTTAGAAATGTTCACTCAAACACGTTTTTGGTCTAGTGTGAGCAAAAGCGGCACCCAACGCGCGGACAGCTTTCTCATGCCACAATCTTGTTTTAATATGTGACAAACACGTCGAAGGGGCCCTCAATGCCTGCCCAAGATACGATATGAAAATCGTTCTTGGTGATTTGAATGCAAAAATAAGTCGGAAGCCGGGTTTCAGGCACTACACAGGTTCCCATAGTTTGCATGAGAACACTAATGACAACGGACTACGGGTCATCGAATTGCCAGCATCGAAAAACTTGGTCGTTGCGAGTACCAGGTTTCCGCGTAAAGATATCCACAAAGCCACCTGCGTATCACCTGATGGAGCCACTCGCAACCAAATTGACCACGTGTTGATAGATCGCCACCACTCCTCGAGCCTGATGACGGTACGAACGTACCGAGGTGCCAACGTCGAGTCGGGTCACTATCTTGTTGGTACAGTTTTCCGAGCGCGGATTGCTTACGCAATGTGAATACCAGTAACACCTTTGCTCATGCGTTAAGAGTCGCCCTCGAAGAGCTCGACGGAGGGCGAGTAAGTCCTGGGACCAGAATGCCGGGCGTAAAAGAGAAATGGACACGCCTTAAGAATGCTGTCATTAGTACTGCCAACTCCATCTTAGGCAGTAGTCGTAGAGATCGGAACGACTGGTTTGATGATGAGTGCAAACTAGCGACTGAACGTAAGAATGCTACATACCGGGCAATCCAGCAGTCTCATAGGATGCGGGTGCGCGAGGAGAAATACAAAGAGCTCAGAAGATCTGAAAAAAGACTTCACAGACAAAAGAAAAGTGCCTGGGAAAAAAACCTTGTCTGTGAAATAGAAAAAAGTAGAGAGCGAGGTCCGCACCAGGCGCGGAAGTTCTACCAAATAATCCGCGTATGACGCGGTACACACCACGCTGCACTTACTGCAAGGATAAAGAGGGCAATCTGATCACCGACCCTGAAGCCATTCTGGAGCGATGGGAAGTGCACTTCAATGAATTGCTAAATGGTCAACTCAAAGAAGAATTGGAGGCTCCACCAATGCAAAATCAAGACCAAATGCCGCCACCAAGCATTGAGGACACATTAAAAGCCATTAGACAGCTCAAATCTAATAAAGCCCTCGAAGCTGATGGTAAACCAGCTGAGCTGATCAAACAAGGAGGGACAGCGTTACATCACGCAATTCATGAGATCGTCGTGCACATATGGGAGCAAGAGGAGATGCCGGAAGATTGGCGTCGTGGTATAAATTGCCCTATACATAAGAAAGGAGATATCACACTGTGCAGCAACCATAGGGGCATAACAATGCTGAGTACCGCCTATAAGATACTCTCCACTATCCTACAAGATCGGATAGCCCCATACGCTAAAGCTATCATTGGTCAATATCAGTGTGGCTTCATCTCAGGCAAATTAGCAATTGATCAGATAGTCACCCATAGGCAGGTGATGGAAAAATGTCAGGAATTTAAGATTCTGTTATATTATCTGTTTATAGACTTTAAAGCCGTCTACGACAGCATAGCCAGGGTAGAACTATATAATGCCGTGAGAGAATTCGCCATTCCAAACAAATTGATACGACTTTGTAGGTTGACCATGACCAACGTGACTAGTCAGGTAAAAGTAGTGGGATTGCTGTCGAAACCAATAAACATCTATAATGGACTCCGACAAGGGGGCGGTCTGGCCTGCCTCCTCTTCAACCTGGCGTTGGAGAAATTAATCCTTGACTCTGGCGTTACAACAAGTGGGACTATTATCACCAAGTCCAGACAGATACTTGCCTACGCAGATGACATCGACATCATCGGAAGAACCGAATCGGCGGGACAGGAATCCTTCACCCAGATCGAGCAGGCGGCACAAAAACTGGGACTGCTCATTAATGTGAGAAAAACTAAGTACATGGTGCCAACTTCTGCGAATAGAAGACCTAACGTTGATCAAACTATCAGGGTAGTAGAGCACGAATTTGAAGTAGTACAATCTTTTAACTACCTTGGGTCAATAGTATCAGCCGATAACAATATGGAAGAAGAAATACGCAAACTCTGATTAAATCCAACAAAGCCGACTATGGTCTATCAAGGCTCTTTAAATCCCGAAATTTATCCAGAACATCCAAGCTACTACTGTACAAGACCATGGTCTTACCAGTACTCATGTATGGATCCGAGACCTGGGTGCTTAATAAAAGGCACTCTGAACTCTTGGCCGCGTTCGAGAGAAAGGTCTTAAGGAGAATTGTTGGCCCCGTATGTGAGGAAGAACGATTCCGGAGACGCTACAACCATGAGTTGCACGCAATCTACCTTGAAGCTAATATTGTAAGAAAAATCAAGCTCGGTAGACTCCGGTGGGCGGGACACCTAGCTCGAATGAGCGAAGAGGGGCCTGCCCGGAAAGTCCTTTGTGGCAGGATGTATGGAAGGAGAAAGCGCGACAGACCTTGTCTGCGATGGGGGGATGGCGTAGACCAGGACGCCGAGAGCCTGGGAGTGTCAAACTGGATGACATCGGCTCGAAATCGGGACCGATGGAGAGATTTGTTAAATAAGGCCAAGACCGGATCCCGGTTGTAATGCCGATGATGATGATGACATGTGGGCCATTTAAACCTTCGGTATCCAGAGATTTTATAGCTTTAACTTTTTTATTTTTGATCGGCTTATGACAGCCGGAGTTCAAAGCGTCAGTTCATAGATGTGTCATGAAACAGTAAATGCCACCACAGAGCTTTGTTATCGTGCGGCTTTAGATGTTCTTAATTGTGAAGTGTACATTATATGGAATGGAGAAAGTTCTGTGGGAGACGAATGGTCTGTGCGTCGGCATGGACGCTGATTCTAGCATCCACCCACTACTTCCACGAAATGTCCACCGAGTTCGGCCCACCGTTGATTAAAAGAACGAAACAAAGTCAATGACATCGCCACGTTTGTCCACAACCGAAAGCAAAGGAAAAACACTGTCCACCAGATAGCAATTAAAACACACTTTTGTTTATTCTGGAGAGGTTCTTGTTTTATTGTTATTTAGGGTTCACTTTCGGTTTTACAATTTTATAAAAACTGACGCAGATGTAGCATACGTTTAATATACATTGGACTCATTATGTCAAAGCTAACAAAAAATATAATAAAACTGAAACCACGTCCCATACGCGCTTTCTCGACTTAACTCGGACTTTCGACTCGGGGGTGTATTCGCGTCTCCGTGCGCACCGAAGAGCGGACGATCGTGCGACCAGCGTGGTCGGCGGTTGGAAATGGACTCTACGATATTCAGTCGTTTGGGGTTAAGATCGTTGGTAGTACACATATATGTGTGTACATGGGTTCTTTCATGGGACACACCATGAGAACGAATCTAAACAAAGAAAGGTAAAATGTGCATCCATGAGAAGTGAATTCGGCTAAGCAAACAAGCCGAATCTCATTGGATGCTAATTGGATTTGTGTTTGCTTATACTGCTGCTGATGAGAAGCAGATCCCGAAATATGAAAAGACAAAGGGAACGTTTGGGTCTTTGGCTGAGATGTGCATTGCGGCTAAATAATTTTTTTTTTTTTTTTTTTTTTTTTTTTTTTATTAGACTTCTCTCGGGAGAGGCGAACCTATAGCGTCGAGTGGGCGCCCCGAGATGCCATCAAATAACTGTTGCAGTTCTTTTTGAACAGTTGCAGGTTGTAACGCTCCGGGAACACTCCCGTGGGAAGGCAGTTCCACAGCTTCCCCGCTCTGTAACGGAACGAGTTCTGATACAGGGATGTTCGTGCTGTCGGGAGATGAACCACAAACGGGTGCGATCCGTCGGATTGCAATGTGGAAATGTGCTAATGTATTTTAGCTAGATTACCGTGAATTGGTGTTTATTGCATCGCTGCCAAGGGTAAGTATACCATACCTATTTGAATTTGCTTATGCCGTAGGATTTAATTGGTGCCAAGAGACGCGATACGCGTATATTTGTTTTGGTCCCTTGGGTGTAGGTCGCCAGCCAATGTGTATATATGGTGATTTATGAGACACTTGGTGAGGACGGGAAATAGACGTCGCCATGTGTATGGTCCCCGTTATGATGGTTACATTGTATGTAAACCAATTATCTTGTTTTTAGGAATTCGTCTAGGGGGATTTGCTTGGCACCGAAAGTCCCGAATTGGTTTGAGATTCCTGATAAGGTAAGAAAGAAATCTTACAGGGAATTGTATGCGAAGAGATGCATGAAAGGTAAGTTTTCTTTTTCAGGGACTTTTGGATTAAAGATTTGATCTCTTTAATGCGTGAAGCATTTAAGGTGCTAATACGATTGCAATAGTGAAGTTATTAGATTGGGTGGAAGTTATGGGGGTTTTTTCAGGTAAGTGGACCGTGGGGTTTGGCGGAACCGCCACAGTTCTTTAAGACGATAATTTACACAAAAAATGTATCAACAACGGCCATCTTGGAAATACTAGTCAAAAACGTCCACGTCGCTCTGAGGCGTGTGAGTTAATATTGCACCTGCACAGTCCAGCGTTGAGAGATCCCACACGACAACATCCAGTCGTCCTCGTTCTCCGCAGTTGATCATCCGTCGCACGTGTCTCAGATACGTAATTCATGATGATTTGGAGTTATTCCGGTATAAAATTCAATCAAGACATCAACTTTTATCGACCGATAAGCAGCGTCACTAGGATCACGTTTAATGGTGAATAGGACTCAAACCAACGATGATTTTATATATAAAGAGCGATGAGGTTCTTTTTTCTTGTCAGTTCTTCGCCAACGAAAAACCTCAATTAATTCACGAGGAAGTAGCCAACATTTGACTGTTTCGGTCGGCATTTATGCGGAAAGACTTGCACCATTTCTTCGAGGACGATTCTAGAGTAGTGGACAGAGTTATCAGGCTGTGATAACAGATTTGTTTATGGCAATTCTGACTGATAAAGATATGGATAACAGGGTGGTACCACGGCCGCAGCCACAATCACTTTATTGTTTTTTTTTTTCCTTCGTCACCTTGTAGCAGATCCTTAAGGAGCGTGTGTGCTTGTCCTTAAAAGGCTGAGGGTCTCTTTGTTAGACTGCTTCTAAGTTCGTTCGATGCGGTCCACCACCATGCTTCCTCTAACTAGAGGGAAGAGAAGTGACATATTGTTGACGGAAAATGTAAAAGACAATGTTGCTTTTCTTTCAATTAGTTTTATATTATGTTTAAGTTCTGTTTAAAATGGTTTTGTTTTCTGTTCAATCGTTTTTTTCCTTTTTCTGTTAATTAGCGTCTACCACTTTCGGTATTCAACTGGGAACTGATCATCGAAACAAACAAACAAAAACAAAAACAAAAACAAAATTATAATAATAATAATGGGGTGGCGAGAGGCCGACCTTAGGGAGACAAGGACAAATGTGTCCTTCATCTTGTCTCTGGCTTCTGGTCATCTTGCGATTACCAGAATCACCCACATCCATGCGGCTGTCGGGCTCGGTCTCAAGATATCTGAAAAGAAAGGGGGAGGAGGTATCTAAGGATAGTGTGGACAGGGTTAGTTGAAGTGTTCTCTAACTACTTGGATGGAGGAATGGTGGAAAGAAATCATACAAAACCGGCGAGTCTTGAGTGCAGTAGTAAACGCAGATCACCTCTTTGGTGTATGATACGCTGATCTGATATGATCAGGAAACTGGAATGCATCGCCCTTTTATACAAAATCTTGTCGAGATTTCTACTTAAAAAATGTGTGATGCTTCTGTGAATCGTTGACAAATCTTTGTTAAACCGTTCTCAGAAGTAGTATTTGATTTGTGAAAATATTATGAATTATAAGGTTGTAGGAAGACTCGTGATTTGGGATCACTACAACCTAGCTTTAAAAAACGGTGGTTATGAGTGCGTTCTACGATCGCCTGATATAACGCCTTTAGAGTTTTTCCTGTGGGGTTATTTGAAGTTTGAAGTTTATGTTCGGAAGCCACCGATTGTGCACTCAATATTCAACATAAAATTCTATTCAGCTTGAAATTATTCTAAAAGTGGTAGAAAATGCAAAACAAAACGAACCTATTGCATAATTCACTCTGGTACCACTGATTTAGGCGGTATCATAAGCAAGTAATGATTAGGATAAATTTGCAAGATTCAAAATCAAAATTCATGAAACTGTTAACAATTTCTTCTTTTTTTTCTTCTTTAATTGTTACTAAAATACATCGTGAAGGTTTAGATGGTACACCATGTATTTCCTTCTGGATCAAATCTCACATTTACAATTTTAGCAACTGAAATCCAAGGGAACAGGTGAAGGGCCCCTGTGATTACCAAAAGAAAGTTTTCGAAATAATTGATATCTGATCATCGTTACAACACCACAGATTCCAGATGCCGATCAGTGCATATTTTAGTCACAAAACATTCTAATGAAGTGGGTACAAATACTAATTTATTCGTAAATTATAGCAAGTTGAGGAACTTACTTTTTGTCATCGTTTTTTTTTTAATACTTGCGGGAATTTCTGTTAAATAATTTTTTCAATGACGAATTTATTCAATGACTACTTAACTAAATGGAATTCAAATAGCCCATCGACATAGCCTATTAAATGAAGAGCCAGAATAAAAGTTGGACATTTACATCTTTACTAAATCACTGTGAATTTCACTTTTCTATATAAACACATTCTAAAGTTAATCCCTCAACTTTTGCAGCACGACTTCCGGACAATAAGCACATTTCTTAACTATGTTTGCATACAAAACAGATCTTAATCGTATGATTTATAAGGACCTATCGATTTTCTATAAATTTGAAATTTTAATTGTACTATCTCTTGATTCAGGTAGTTTAATTATCATTCTAGCGGATCAGCTAGTATCTACAAGCTCCTCAAACATTAGAAAAGTGAAAACGGGCTACACGGTTTTAAAGAAAGTAAAAGGAGGAACGTTTTACTTTTTAGTGTTTAGTTTCTTTTCGTTTAACTTTCGTACAATAACCCGGTAGAATTAAGACCTTCTGAATTTGTCTATTAGGCGAATATATTTACATTGATCAAGGGTAATAAAGACTATTCACCGTGAGGTGCACGACAGAAACCATGATCAATATGAAGGCGTTGACGTCGCACGACACCATTTCCACCGGAAAAAGTTGATCAAAATATGTTACAGATGGTTTCTCACATAGAGTGACAGTTTTGAACCACTAACTGGGTTAATGATATCGATCAGTTTTCTGTGTACTACTTCACATGCGTGAATTTATAGGTAGTAAAAGTTGAGGAGCCAATATTCTCGGACATAACTTTGCACTGGTTTTCTAATGAATTCTCTTCTTGCAATTCAGGGCCAATCGTGTATAAACGTAAATATATTATAATATTAATAGCAGCGATGGTTATTTGAGGGCAAACATGAGAAAGAAAGAAATGCTTACAGCGTACATATACGGATTTACGGATTTATTGAACTCCTTTAAATGACCCACATGTATTTAGTAATTACCTTTTAGTATAGTCGCAATGGAAACAGTTGCGTTGAAATTTGTATTACACTGAGCTTTTATTATTTTCAGACTTGCTTTACTTTATTAGCCAAACAGATTGTTTAATAAAAACCATTTCCTCTAATCGGACTAATGGATTAGTTATATCAGAATGTGATGTAGTATCATCCATGACTCAACTCAGGGACCATAGGGGGGTATCCCGGTGTAGCAGCTTCAAAAAATCGATTTGTTTTTTGTCTTAATCGATGGTGTACCATTTGTAGAATATGGTCTCAAAGCCCTAAGTATAAATTTGTATTTTAGCGGGCCAAAATGAGCTCGAAAAGTACGCGTGCCCGAGCACACTGTACAGCAAAATTCGAAAGAGAGGAGCTTTAAATGTATTTTTCTTAAAACCTCGTTTTTGAAACCCGTGTGCAAAATAACTCATAATCTTACTGATGAATTCATATAATTTTTTGTTTTTTAATGAAAGGTTGGTTAATTTGCCCCCCGCTTGGAGATGTAGTTCTCCGGAAGCCCTACCATCCTCCCACAATCCCAATATACATGACCCATTATCACACAATTAATCAAAACTCGTTTCCCATATATACACACATTTCCCATATAATATATATATTCCATCATTACCCAATAACAATATACAAAAACCCATTTCCCATATAATACACACATTTCCCATATAATATATATATTCCATCATTACCCAATAACAATATACAAAAACCCATTTCCCATATAATATACACATTTCCCATATAATATATATACATATTCCATCATTACCCAATAACAATATATAAAAACCCATATTCTCATATAATATACACATTTCCCATATAATATACGTTTTCTCATCATCATCATCATCGGCACTACAACCGGGAACCAGCATTGGCCTTATTTAGCAAATCCTGAGGCCTGTTAAATTTTCCATAATGATTTGTTTTTTCCGGGCAAGTTCATTAGTCTTGCACCAGAGGCTCCCCGACGAGGAATCGAACCCCGGTCTCCCGCGTGACAGGCAGGTATACTAACCACTATACTATCGAGGAGGTTTTCTCATAAAACCCAATTAATCCAAACGATTTCTCATATAATAATACACAATACATATCTCATTACCACCCCATTTAATCCAAACGATTTCCCATATAATAATACATAACGATTGCTTAATACAACGACCCCAGAATCGTCACCAAGTAAATATAGTAAATACTCAAAGTGGCGATTCTGAAATCAAATCGAGCATTTTTCCAAATATACATACCCCATATCCCAATATACATATCCCATCCATCATCACACTTTCCTAAACGATTTCCAAAAAATCGTTATCCTATTATGCAGCTGCAATAGCGTTTGCTTAATATGATGAACCCAGAATCGTCACCAAGTAAATATAGTAAATACCCTATGTGACGATTCTGAAAAGAAATCCAACGAAATAAAATATTATGGTCGCAGAAGCGAAAAACATATAATCAAGCTAACGGTAGCAGTTTGATTTCGTTCATGAGAAAGAAACTTCTCGAAGAAGAAAATGAAAAAGAGAAAGTTTGTACCTTCGTAGAAGGGGGTAGAATTTCAACCCCAGGAGGGTGCGTACGTTTTGTGTGTGTCTGTTTTGTGTTGATTACATTTGAATTAAATATTGTTATTTATGTGAAAAATCGGAAAATAAAATACTAATTATACAATCAGTTTATCGACCATTAACTCATTTTTACAGACCATTGACTATCTTACTCCCTCCCTTATGGTGCCGCTAAATGTGTAATTAAAAGCTGATATTAAGTGTTAAGACGTCTCGTTAAAATAGCGTTCATGCTATTCCTTCAGTCGTGGCGAGGAAGCACGGCATTTGGATTTAAACAGTAGAAACCTTGACGTGGTGCGGGGGCTTAAACTACAATGAATCACTCAGGCTATGCTGGCGGAAGCATACGCTTCCAGTAGGGCCACCCATGTCAGACAGGGTAGCGAGGAGTAACACACAAAGATCTACCACCCGTAATCCAGGGTGTTATACGTCACCGTGCCCATTGGATGGTTTGCAGCCAGGGGTATACCGGCTGTATTATAACAGCGCCTCTCTGACAGCGGGTCAAATCAGACCAGTAAGCAGACCTTACCATATCAAAGAGGGACTCTGATATGGCGGACTATTTGAAACCCCAAGACTCGTGGGATCAAAAATGAATAATCAATATACAAAACACAATCTCACGAAAAACCCGGTAGGCGTACGTGTGATGAGCCGACACTACCATAAAGGAACAAATCATCAACAAAACACCGACTTGGCAAAAAGAAGATGTAGGGAAAAACGGAAAAAGCGGGATATACGCGTCGGCACCTGGAATGTTCGAACGTTATATAAACCAGGCGCGATACAGACGGTCGACTCCAACAACAAGTAATCGAAACCAACGGGTTTACACTGACGTGTGGAGGTACCGATACACATAACCTCGGGACTGGCTTCATCATAAGCAAGAAGATTACGCCCCATGTAAAGGATGTGCGATTTATTAATGACCGAATGTCGGTGCTAAAAATACAGGGACCATGGTACAATTATGTATTTATAAACGTACACGCGCCAACAGAATCTACCGACGAAGAAACGAAGACAACATTCTAGGACACCCTAGAGGAAGTATTCGATGAGATCTCATCATTCGATGTTAAAATCCTCCTCGGGCACCTCAATGCGAAAATTGGAAAGGAAGACATTTTCCAACCAACTATAGGTACAGAGAGCCTACACGACGTTTCAAATGATAATGGAATTCGAATTATCACGTTCGCAGTGTCAAAAGTTGTGGTATTGAAAAGCACGATGTTCAAGCACAAGCAAATCCATAAAGCCACATGGATATCACCCGGCGGCGTAACGCGTAACCAAATAGACCACTTCCTCATAGACAAAAGACACCATTCGAATATCCTTGGCGTAACATCATATAGAGGAGCAGATTGCGTCTCCGATCACCATCTAGTGATGGGCAAAATTAGAAGTCGGCTCGCAGCAAACCCGCATGGGCAATCACAGGACACGAGCGAAAAGTTTGACATTGATAAACTAAAAGACCTACGCAAAAGGGCTGAATATATCAAGAAGAACTAACGAATAGATTTGGCATCCTAGAGAATGGGAGTAGAGAGGAAGAGGAAACCAATAAAATGGGCACTAAATGGGCATCGATCAGAGACACAACCAAACAAACAGCCAAACCAAGCAATTAAGTCCAAACCTTGGTTTGACGATGAGAGCAGGGCGAAGATCGAACAACGTAAACGGCAATTCGGAAAGAGACAACGAGACTTTTCGAATGCAAAAAACGCGAATGGGAGAAGACTCGGATCGAAAAATCCTAGAAAATGCCACAGCAAAGAAGATCAGAGGTATGTATGTCGGCATAAATTCAATTATAAATGGCTACCGAGAGAAAGCCAAAATAATTCGAGACACAAACGGCTATCTGGTGACAAAAACAAACAATATCGTGACAAGGTGGAAGCAGTACTTTGAAAACCTGCTCAATGTGCGCACCCATCAACCACAAATAAACGCACCAGACGTACATACAGCCGAGCCTCAGATCCTAGAGCCCTCTTTCAACGAAGGTGTAGACGCAGTAAACCGATTGAAAAACAACAAAGCTTCCGGAGTCGACCGCATACCGGCAGAGCTTGTGAAGTATGAAGGTGGGCCACCGCTCGAAAGATCGGTGGTGGTGTTATTACTCGTGCGCCTGCACGGGCACGGGTTCAGAGTAAAAGTCGACGGAACACCAACGATGTTGAGACAAAGCACTGATCACCTGTGAAAGTCGATGAATGAAACAAGTTGATAGTTTCCGGTTATAAAACGTTCTTTTTATTTGCGTTAATTCGATGGATTGGTGTACAATTGTGTTCCTCATTAAACAGTAAACTTTGTTAAATATAATTTCGTTTCACGTTAACTACGTGTTCCATTTAACACAATAAACTCGATTAAATTTAATTTTCGTTTCACAGTACTTAGTGTTGCTTCCAACAAACAGCAAACTTGGTTAAATATAATTTTCGTTTCACTTAATTTAGTGTTCCCTTTGACAAACGATAGTTATGTTGTTATATTAAGCGACTCGCGCAAGGACGACCTTCAACACAAGCTCGACATAGGATCACGCACAAGACAAAAAGATACTCCATTCGGACTCGACTCCGTATATTAAAGAATCTCAATAGGCGCGTATAGTGCGTGTGCACTCTTAAGATGACGAAATCTGACTCCGTGAGTGGCTGTTGCACTCAACATCCCCTAGCTGCGGTGGTGGTGAATTTCCATCGATATGGGAGGAGCCGAATCGGATAATTTCTTTGGTGATGACCAATGAACGATCGATTGGGGTTTTTCTTTTGGAAGAATTTCCCTGTGGTGACCGTACAGGTCAAGTACAATGCCCTTTCGCTGGAAGTGAGGCAACGATCGACCCTGCAACTGTACAAACAAAGGAACTGGTATTAGGGGTTGCAGGCATCGTTGAGATAAGCGATAGGGAAAAATCGCCGAAGGAAGACATAGGTTTCTGTGTGTTCTGTAAATAGAAACGCTATTTCGGGGGGTCATACGCTGAGATGCACATTTGTTTGTTTTAACCAATGCTGCATAGGAACGTCGGCTGTTTACATAATCGCCCAGAATCATACCGTTGCAGGCAATAGATTTCTATGTGACGATAAGCCAACTGCAGATATGTTCGCCTATGGCAACGGCTAGGGTGGCTATTGTTTGGTTAAGAAAACTGTACGTGGGACACGATCATTGGCATGATTGTTTAAATAGCAATCATGATCGTGTCCGATTCAATGGATGTTAGTTTTCGGAAAACTGTATCATAGGACATGATCATTAGGATGATTATTTGAACAACGATCGCGGTCATGTCCTATTCGATGATCGGGTGTCGCTAGGGCGATCAATGGTCGGAAAACTCCACTGCAGCAGTGTCAACAGATCCGATGGCCAGCGTGTGTTTGTCGATTATGATTGCTGACAAGCTAAGCCGATTGGGTTGGTATGTTTCATGTAATATGAACGAGATGGTTTGATGATAGGCATGCTTGCTGGGGTTTTACTTTCAGGTGAAAGCGACTGAAAGGTAGCTTACGCTGCTTGATTGCAGGTAAGTAAAGTGACTTGTGGAGTGAGGGAAAGGCAGGTTGATTTAAGGAAATGCGTGGTTCTTTGGGAATGCTTTAAAGAACCCCCACACATCCACCAACTGATTAAAACAATATGGGATAAGGAAGTCATTCCGGAAGAATGGAAAACCTTGATAGTCGTCCCCATTTTCAAAAAAGGTGACAGATCTGACTACGAAAATTACAGAGGAATATCATTACTCCCAGCCACACACAAAATATTAACAAATATCATACTGGCGGGAATCACACTGCAGAAGAAATACTGGGACACTACCAATCCGGATTCCCTAGGAACCGGTCAAAAAGCGACCAAATGTTCACAATAAGTAAACTGCTGGAAAAGAAGTGGGCATAGGGAGAGACGGTTCACCAACTTTCATTGATTTCAAAAAAGCTTGGGACTCAGTCGCAAGGCAAAAGCTCTACCATATTGTAGTTGAGCGGGGAATCCCGAAAAAATATGCCGCCCTCATTCAAATTTGCAAGAACGAAAACAAAGGGCGAGTTAGAATAGAAAACCACATCGCAGAACCATTTGAAATCGGGGACGGACTAAAACAGGGGGATGGCTACTCACCATGTCTCTTTAACCTTGTGCTCGAGTATGTCATCAGAAAGGTACAAGACGACAACATGGCCAGATCATCCCTGAACAGGGTCACACAAGTGCTCGCATATGTGGATATAATCGCCGTTTTGGGCGATAATATAGAAACTGTAAGTAAAAACAATGAAATCATCATACAAGCGGCAGAAGAGGTGGGCCTAGAAATAAATGAAGACAAAACAAAATACATGATTACATCGAGAGCAGGTGGATCTCAGGGAACACTTATAATCGTCAGAGGCAAGATATTTGAAAATGTCAAAGAATTTAAATACTGACGGCCAGTAACGAAATGTCGAAGGAAATTAACAAAAGACTGCACTCCGGCAACGCTAGTTGGCATGCAGTCAGTAAACTGCTGAAATCCAAACTGCCATCACGTAATATAAAGCTCCGTGTCTATAGAACCATAATCATGCCAATTGTTCTATACGGATGCGAAACATGGGCTCTCATAAAACGGACAGAAAACAAATTCCGCGTATTCTACAATAAAGTTCTAAGGGGTATCTTTGGAGGTAAATACGACGAGGTGGCAGGACAATGAAGGAAACTCCACAACCACGAATTGGAAGACCTATATCGTAAACCTACAATAGTGAGAGTAATCAAGTCGCGAAGATTAAGATGGGCCGGACATGTGGAGCCAATGGACAACGATAGGACCGTGCATAGAATTCTTGGCGGTAGACCAACGGGAAAGAGACCGACAGGCGGTCGCGACGGAGATGGGAGGACAGTGTTAGGTTTGACCGCGAGGAGATCGGATCGGATGGTCGAACGTGGAAGGAGAGCGCACGGGACAGGGAACAATGGCGGAGTCGAGTCAGTGAGGTCATGAACTTTCGGGTTCCTACACGCCAATAAATGGTAATTAGTTAATTTGCCACTTGATGAATGTATTTTTAGAATTTAAAATTTTGTTTATAAGAAGTTATATACAAAAATAATTTGAAAATGTTCGCAAAAAAATGACTTTTCAATCACGTTTTTTTATAATCTTGTTTTAAATACCTTAACTAATCATAAATTCTCCCGTTTGTGTTTTTCTTTGGTGCACGATGAACCTTCAGCTTTGTGGGTTGGTGGTAGAACTCGCACCCATGCCGGCACCACGACCATCTACCCCACAGCTGCAGTATACAAACAGATAAGCAATGGAGCGCTATACTCCGCAAGAGCGTGGAATAATTGGGTCGATTTTTTTTACCAATAATCTAATCGGTCGATGGTGTTAGCGCAGTGTGAATTTCAACGTCGATTTCGTAATCCTGTCGCGCAAGCTGGCCAAATATTCCGACGCTTAGCTACTTGACTCGAAGAGACTGGAACCACTGGAGACCATTCAGGGCGTGGCCGCCACCATACTGGTCCTTCAAACGAGAATATCGCGGCTGTGGCTGCCGATGTCGCTGAGAACGAAGAAACATCAACCAGATGACGGGCCACGCAATTGGACATCACCAAACGGTCTCTATAGCGAATTTTAGTGAAAGACTTACACATGGTCCCGTACAAAGTGCAAACAGTGGATCAGTTAATGCGTGGTGACCGTCAGTCGCGCATGAAATACTGTCAAGCCATCCTTAACCTCAACAACGAAGAGGACGATTTTGTGTCGAAAATCATCATGAGCGACGAGGCGCATTTCCACTTAAACGGTTACGTCAATAAGAACAATCTTCATTTCTGGGGCACTGAAAATCCGCGTGTGATACACGAAGAGCCATTACATCCACTCAAAGCCACTGTGTGGTGCGGCATTCACGCGGGAGGAGTGACTGGGCCGTATTTTTTTGAGGACCCCATCGGCAATACCGTCACTGTTACTGGCGAACGCTACAGGGCTATGATAAGCGACTTCTTGCTGCCGGAATTGGATGAGCGGGGCTTGGTGAACATGTGGTTTCAACAAGACGGTTTAACTGCACACACAGCATGAGCCACAATGGATATTGTGAAGGAAGCGTTTCCTGGTCGCGTAATCTCCCGTTTTGGGGATTTGGCGTGGTCAGCAAGATCGCCCGATTTAACCATCACAGACTTCTTTCTCAGATAATCGCAGCCCTTAAGGACAATATTCGACAGGAATGCCAACAGTTATCACCGGAAATCTTGCGGAGTCACGGAAAATGCGATAAAACGGGTAGAAATATGTATCAACACTGGCAACAGCCACTTGACAGATATCATATTTTCTACTTAAGGGGGTATTCTGGTCTAAACGCACGAATTTAACGCAATTTTTGAAGTGATGTAAAAAAAAGGGAATCAATATTTTTACTATTCATATTTTTACGTGGAGGAACATCTGGTTGATGTTTCTTCGTTCTCAGCGACATCGGCAGCCACAGCCGCGATATTCTCGTTTTAATATGTTTATTAATATTTCAAGAATACAGTAAAAAAATTGAAAGTAAAAAATTCAAAATTCAAAAAGTTAGCAGCTGATGAAGTGGGGGATCTCAAAAAGTTGGCACGCGACCATACCCACGATTCAACCCTCCTAGCAATCTGAAAAAAAAGAAAAGATTATTAATATACAGAAATGCCTCTATGGTTGGAACTAAAAAAAGTTGAAAAAAAATGGCGACTGCTTGAAAAAAAAATGTATTTTTGTACCACTTTTTTTTAGTTTTTCGCATTTTTTAAAAATAGTTAACATTGAAATTTGGGGATGAGGATAGTTCGTGCAATAGAAAAGCCTATAAAGAAGACATACTAAATTTGAAGTAAATCGGTTCAGTAGAACTTGAAAAATCGTGGGTATTGTTTTAAAAAAGATAGTTTCGAGAAAAACGCGCGTTTAAAGTTTCTCGCGGTCTAAGTCATGAAATGATATTTTAGGCTTACGTTTATTCAATCTGCAATTCCTGCTGCATACATTGGACCTTCCTCGACTTCGAAATAAGCATCTTTCGCGCTTCTCTCTTCCAACCGAGCAGTTCTGGCCTCCTTTGATGCGTTATACGCTTGTATCTCTGAGCAGTCAATCCGGACATTGTCTCGTTTCCCAGCGAATGAATACGCTTCTGGACCAATTTTGACTCCCATAAGCAACTTATTTTTAAAAGAGGAATGTAGCCTTCATAGAATATGCAAACAGCAATAAACGTAGCAATTTCAATGACGTGAGTTCCGGAATGAATATGTTTCGGCGCGAAAGTCCAAATCAAAGAGTTTAGAGACTCATTATTATTTTGAGTTTCTGAGCCTAAACATCGAGTCAATAACTCCTCCGACGATAAACTCTCTAAAACTGGTGTCTTCCTCTACCGTGAATCTATAACCGTGAAATCGCCTTTTTTACTTCGATCCGGACGCGTAATCCTTTTCGCTGAAGATTTTCGATCCATTTCATTTGAAATCACTTGAAATATTGTTATTTTACTCACAGCAACTGGATGTAAGCTCACACTAAATATAAAAGATAATTTAAAAATACATAAAGGTTACCTTCGGTTATTGTATTTCAATATATTGTGACAATCGGTACTAGAATATTCGAGAAAGTCCATAACAAAGTACTAGAATATTCTATAAAGTACCGGAAAACTGGAGGCTATGATCAGTAGAACATTCAAGGCTATGGAACGGACGGAAACGAAACACCGAATCAGAATGTGGAAACGGTATAAATACGTCGCACACAGATCATGGAGATAAGTAATAAGTAAGAAGTAAGCAGTAAAAGACGCGATAAGTACCGAAGCGATAAGTTAAGAAATCGTTAAGTGTACGGTAAAAGTAACGATTGTTATTAACGGATTAATAAAGTGTTACATTATTATTTATTTATTAAAAATAATTAATCCAGCGAACCCTAAGCTCGCTACAATTGGTCAGAAGTGGGATGAATTATTGGTGAAGTAAATAAGTCTGTGAAAGTGTATTATGACGATGTCAGATCGACATTTGGAGGATCTTCGCGTTCCTGAGTTGAAGAAGGAACTTGAGTACCGGAATCTGGATAGCAGAGGACAGAAGCAAATTCTTCGACAGCCTCTGCAAGCAGCAATAGAGGAACAGGGTATTGATGTCGACACATATGTTTTTACGATTGGGCCAGACTGTCCGGATGGAGAAGAAACAGCGTTGTTAATGCAAAGTTGGATGCCCAAAATTCAAAATTCGACGCCCAAAATTCAAAATTGGACGCGCAAGCTACAGAGATTAACTCAAAATTTGACGCGCAAGCTGCAGATGTTAATGCAAAGTTGGATGCCCAAACGCAGTGGATGAAATGTAGTTTTTGATACTTTAAGGACGAAATTCGAAACGAAGTAGAAAATCTGGATCTAAAAAACGAAACTGAATTTAAGAAGGTCACCGATGAAATAACGCGAATCGAAAAGAGACTTGAGTGTGTTGAGAGAAATAAGACATCGCCTAGCAATCAACATGACTACAAAGATACAAGGATGCAACCGCCAGCCTTCGATGGAATGGGACCCTTCTCCGTATTTATACGTCAGTTTGACGCCGCGGTGGTCGGATGAGCAAAAGTCAACGTCACTAATCTTGTCACTCCGCGGGGCGGCTGCAGAATTGCTACAAACCATACCAGCAGAGAAGCAAACAGTCTTCCAAGCGGTAAGATACGGCCTTGAAGCTAGGTATGGAGACAACCACATGCAGCAGGTTTACCGCATGCAACTGTGGAGCAGAACGCAGAAACCTGGGGAAAATCTTCAACAGTTGCAGGCAGATATTGAGCGATTGGCAAACTTATCTTATTTAAATATGACTAAGGAATTTCTGAACGATGTAGCAATGGATGCATTTATAAATGCACTCCAAGATCGAGGCTTGCAACAGGCCGTTCGTTTGGCAGGAAAGAAGACGACTAATGAAATACTGGCGTTCGCATTGGCATATAAATCTGCTAAACTGGCTACCAGGAGTACATATAGAGTCCGAGAAATGTCCGTCCAGGAATGTTCCTGCCAAAGAATCGGGCATGTACAACGGAGAACCCCGAGACCTGTTATGAAGTGCTGGACATGCGGCGGAGTCGGCCACTTCTCTGTTGACTGTAGGAAACGTCGACGAATGAATGAAACATCGAGTGAGAATTGTTGTTCATGCGCTAATCATAAGAGGAGACTATCAATGGACCAACCTGAGGTGAAGAAACACATTGTACCTGTCAGAGTACTAAATGCGTCCAAGGAGCCGGTCGCAATAAGAAAAGGAGGGTTAACCGCATATTGTGCACCCGTATCAATGATAAGCTCAAGTCACCAAGGGAAGGTGCATAATAACGCTGATGCTCTATCAAGAAGACCATGTAAGCCAGATTGTAAACATTGTCATAAAGCGGAAGAGAAAGAAGAGGCGTACGACCTGAGAAATGTACAAGTAGAAGTACTAGATGGGTGGACGAGTGATGCTATACGCGCAGCTCAACTTCAGGATGAAGATATGTCGCTAATCCTGGAACACTAAGAAAAGAACGAGCGGCCAACTTGGAACAATATTTCCGACAAGAGTGGAACATTTAAGGCATATTGGGCACAATGGAATTCCTTGCTGGTGGAATATGGAATTCTTAAGCGTAAATGGGAAGCCGGGGGCGGAAAATCCCATCGAATGCAGATTCTAGTCCCACCATCAAAAATGAAGGATGTACTAACAGAAATGCACGACGGGGCCTCCGGTGGACATCTGGGAGTTAATAAGACACTTTCAAAATTACGATCGCGATTCTATTGGCTTCACATGAGAGATGGCGTCGAGTCTTGGTGTAGGAAGTGCACATCTTGCACTGCGACCAAAGGACCAACAGCAAAACCAAGGAGCGCTATGAAGCAGTACAACGTGGGTGCCCCTTTCGAGCGAATTGCGATTGATATCTCAGGACCATTTCCAAAAACCAACGACAACAACAAATACATATTGGTCATCATGGATTACTTCAGCAAGTGCGTGGAAGTCCTTCCAATTCCAAACCAAGAAGCAACAACCGTCATTGAGCAGATTATCAATAATTGGATCAGCAGATATGGAGTTCCCTGTGAGCTGCATTCCGATCAAGGCCGAAACTTCGAATCACAGATATTTCAAGGCATCTGTGCGGCACTGGGCGTAAGGAAAACCAGGACCACACCCTTAGATCCGCAGTCAGACGGAATGGTCGAAAGGTTCAACCGAACAATGAAAGAGTATTTATCGAAGGTCCTTAGTGATCACCAACGAGATTGGGACAAATATGTACAAACCTTTCTCATGAGCTATAGCTCGGCTAATCACGATACGACCAGCCATTCTCCAGCAAGAATTATATTTGGACGGGAAATACGATTACCAGCCGATCTGCGATTCGGAATACCTCCAGACGCCATAGATAAGACTGAAGACTACGTAGCCGAGTGGAGAAATCGCTTCGATGAGATTCATCATTTGGTTCGAAGGCAAATCAAGGTATCCAGTGACAGGATGAAAACAAGGTACGACGTTCGAGCCAACGCATCCCGATTTAATGCAGGCGATAACGTGTGGCTTTATAACTCTCATCGGCAAAAAGGAAGGTCTCCAAAGTTGCAGCAACATTGAGAAGGACCGTATAAGATTCTCACAAGAATTAACGACGTTGTCTATAGGATTCAGCGAAGACCGAACGCCAAGATGAAAGTGATACATCGTGACCGGCTGGTGACTTTTGTTAACCCAGGAGACCAGTGAACTTAGTTCGGGACGAAGTAATCTAGGCGGAGGGTAGTGTGACGCATATGACAATCGGTACTAGAATATTCGAGAAAGTCCGAAACAAAGTACTAGAATATTCTATAAAGTACCGGAAAACTGGAGACTATGATCAGTAGAACATTCAAGGCTATGGAACGGGCGGAAACGAAACACCAAATCAGAATGTGGAAACGGTATAAATACGTCGCACACAGATCATGGAGATAAGTAATAAGTAAGAAGTAAGCAGTAAAAGGCGTGATAAGTACGGAAGTGATAACTTAAGAAATCGTTAAGTGTACGGTAAAAGTAACGGTTGTTATTAACGGATTAATAAAGTGTTACATTAATTCAAAATCGATTTAACGGCTCTTATCTATTAAAAATAATTAATCCAGCGAACCCTAAGCTCGCTACAATATATATAAAGGTTTTACGAGGAAACAGGGTCCCAGGTTGACAGAAAGTCCCTAATGTCTTTTGTTCGATTCGTTCCGGCCGAGCCGGTTTAGACGGCGCGTCAGGAAAACAGCCATACCTCCGAAAATAATTTGAATTTTCTAAAATCGTGTTAAAGACATATTCTTAGAGGGTTAAGCTTTGAAAATATGAAGAAAAAAAAGATTTTTTTTTTCAAATTTCTAGACCCGAATACCGCCTTAAAAGAAAAAATTGTAAAGGTCCAAATAAAAATGTCCGTCACACAAAATCAATTTTGTTTTTTATTTAGTAAAAAACTAATTCAAAAATAAAATTGGATGATTAATTTTGCGCCACCTTGTATAAGAATGTGTATTGTATATCCAGAACATTTCTTATTTGAACTTGTGAAATAAAATTTTTAAAAAGCAGATCTCAGTAAACTCGCTAAATCAATAACTTCAAACTTTGGCATAACCTTCCTCGTTGTCAAGCTTGGCAGATCTCAAGAGCAATAGGAAAACAAATTCAAAAACACACACTTATCACCTGCCATGAAATATTTACCTTACACGTAGGTAAAATGTTTGTCGTACCTAAACCCCATAACCCTGTCAAGTACATATTTAGACAGCTTCCGCTAACAACTCTGAACGAAACGAAATAAATACAATGTGTGTATCGAATGCGTATTAATGTCGATTGGTAAGACATCGCATGCTTCTAATAATTTACCCCTAACCCTGTATCTCGAAGAACACATACCTTCAATAGAACGTCGAAAAGTTGAAAGTAGAAGAGTAACAAAGAATACTCTGGGAAAAACACTACGACGTAGTATCTCACACCTGCAGTTAACGAGTAATTATCCATTAACAAAGCCCTTTATAAAAATGTTTACATTGTTTTTGAATAAGATGTAATTAAGAAAGCGGCACAGTCGTTAGAAAACTATCGGATACCACAACAAACGGCATTAATCATTTAAGGTTATTTTTTAAATGCAAATGACATTCTCGATACATCATTTCCCTTGAGAGTAAATAAATGAATTCACGCTCCAGTAAAGTTCTAAATAAGCCAGCTAAGTTTACAAAACATCAACTAATTAGATTTTTCAGTACTGCAAAACGATCACGTTCCGTCCATAACCACTGAAATGTAACGTGAGTAAATCTATAAAAACCAATACAATTATCCTTGACAAGCGAACAGCCATTGAATTACAAACTATTCACTTCCGTCGTACACTTGGTCATAATTTTAAATAGAAGCTCTTATCATGTTGGCTCAAACGTTCGTGAATTCCACTTATTAATTGAATTTCATTAAAGAGAATTAAACAAATGTTTGAAGAAGACATGTTCAGACAAATTAACTTTGAACGAAGTGACTAATGAAACTCCAATAATAAAAATACCTGTTTGCGTAGCAGACTGCGATAAGATAGACACACAACGAAAAGATTTCATGGAAGTATCTTTTTAATAAGCGCGATACACGAATGAAAATATAAATAGAATGCGTGTTATACAGCGCAGTGAGTGCTTAACAAAATATTCAGATTTTGTAAATACATTGTTCTTCAGACGAACGACGCCAATGCGATATATTCTGACTAATCATTGAAACCTGCAGTTAGTCATAAAGGAACAGAAAGATAGTAGAAGTAATATTTTCACATGGACGAAAAAATAGTCTTTTACGTTAATGGGACTATTTGGATAATTAGCTAAAGGTGGCAGTATTTGTATGTAACATCGCGTCAAATGTTTTACAACTGAGAATAAATGATCCATGTACAGAAACTTGCTTTACATGAAAATTGTCAATTTCCAGCGACGTATGCGCCATCTCCAGAATCTACAAAAACGTCCTCACTCTGCTTTTTTTGCGACCATCAGATTGCTATAAAATTTTGAAAAAAAAAAAAATTAAATTACGCTTAAACGTTTGATGATTTCTTGCATGCCAAAGAAACTCATTTCATCCAATCATGCGGTATGTCTTCATATGAAAAAACAACTACTAAACCCACTTCAAAAAGATTCAAGCCGGACGAATGTTTTGTATCCAAGTTAGAAATGCAGTAATGTTGAAAAATGTGGTTCTGAGAAAAAGACGTTGAAAGATAAAAACAAAATCATTGATTTCATTGGTATACATTTATACGTGTGTAACCAACGAACAAGTACTCTTTAAAAGATTGGTGTCTAGATCCACCTTTTAAATTTTAGCAGATTATTATAGACCGTTCCCTTAAGTTATAGTAGGTTACTCCTGAAAATACAGACCATTGAAAAATGGAAAAAATCTATTCTTTTTCACACACACACTAGTTGTGCCACTTGATAAAAGCTTTGCTGTATGAAACTCGATAGGTTATTGACTTCACACCCGCAGGCGAAAATAGAGGGTGATTCTATTGCGTTTGCGACGATATTTAAGACCGCGTGATTCGAACCGACGGTATGACGGTTAGAATTACTGAAAATTGAACCAATGCTCAACACATCACGTCACGAACTACGAATTCGATTTCTAAACTGAAATACATTCAACAGATGTGGAATTGCTTTGTTATTGCTTGGTATACGGCTGATGCTTTTTGCTTATTCAGTTTTCTTTCTGTGTTGCCCTTCTCTATTTGCTTATGTACTGTGTGTATATCTATTAGAAACGCCACAATTCCAATATACCTAATTTTCAAAGGATTCCCTATTGGAGCCGGACATCTGAAGACCACAGTCTAAACTTAGAGACAGAAAAACATATGAAAATATTCATCCCTTTCTAGCGTATCTCCAGGACAAATTTGATTCTGTCCGCTATGAAAGATACAAAACCAAAACCAGTGTCAAACTCTCTATTCAACAGGAAGGTTTAGCCATTGACGTTTCGCTATATAGAAACAGCGTCGTTTGCCGATGTTTTGCTGTTGTTAAACAGCATAATGGGTTATAGTGGATACACTCGCGGAACTGATATGTGGGATTTAGGAAATCTGTTTTTTTTTTGATAAAAGAACGCGAATCGGCTCACTGATTCGGGGGTGGTTTTAATTATGTAACAGGACGCTCTGAAAATGTTGCAAAAATCCTGGGTACAAAACATTCAAGGGATATGAACTAGTTTAAAACATTGTTTTCGTGAAAAGGACAAGGAAACACAAAGGAAAAATCAACAGAGGATCGTGCTAATGCAGATTTATGATCCTCCATGTTGGTGGGAGCCAAAGCGAACGTGCGGTTCGTTTTATGGCGCAAGTTATTTGTTTTAGGAGAATGGAGAAAGATGTTCCCTGTGGGAAATGCTTTGAGTAAACAAACCTTTAAAGGATCCTAAAATTGCAGACGTGCATTTTATAATTCTCAACAACTTTACTTGAAAGTTGATCATCTAGTCCACAGATTTGGATCCAGGGGATTGTGCGTGTTGAACATATGGTTCCTTCTTTCACGTCTTGGATTCAAGTTAAATTCAATATGAGCAAATTGAACGTGTAGTTCAATTTTTTTGATATTGAATTGATATCGCGATATTTAATGTATGCGTGATTAATGATGGAGCTTAGCTCCAAAGGGGTAGGTAGGTTTTGTGCGCAACATGCACATTGGCCCATGCTGCTAATCTGCACCCTTGATTTTTAAATCGTTACACTCGGGTGTTTTGCTTACCATGAAATTCTTTTAATAATGTCTAATTTCTTCTTGTCACTCCGGGCAAGGTCACCAATTCGCCGGTTTTGAATGTTGTTGCAAACGCAACAGCCGATCAAACGATTTTTAAATCGTTACACTCGGGTGTTTTGCTTACCATGAAATTCTTTTAATAATGTCTAATTTCTTCTTGTCACTCCGGGCAAGGTCACCAATTCGCCGGTTTTGAATGTTGTTGCAAACGCAACAGCCGATCAAACAATTCAAACGACTCGGCGAAGTACCAACTCATAGCGCCTCAGATTATGCAACGATAAAGTTTGCAGCATAAACCACTGTAGTGGCACTGAATGCTGCTGGTTTCTGAATAGACGAGAAAGAAAATTTTCTATTCATTAACCGTTTTGCATTGTTACTGTTTTGATACAGTTTTGGTTTGTTGTACTATTTTTAGACACAATATGTTTTAACGTTGTTTGATAAAAGATGTTTATACGGTGCTTTCAGCACCTGTGTTTTTTTCGTTGGTAAAATAAAAAAGTTAAATTTGTGTGTTTAAAAATGTTGTTTAAATTTTGTTATTGCTGGGCTATAACGCCAACATTATTTGCTGGGCGACGTACGCCAACATCATCATTTTGCTGTTCTCGTCGAGGAGGAGCTCGACGCAGAACATGGTTTTGCTGTTCCCAGTTGGCGAACCATCTGCAACGATTGGACTTGCGGTTTCCAGCTGGCGAAACAAATGTTTCGTGGGGGTTTCCAATGTTGGTATTGCTATTGGGGGTGTGCCAGCACGGGTGCGGGCTCACCAACATTCCCACGCTTGTTCCTCCTCGAGCCGCTCCTTAACAATAAATGAAACAACCTCGCTTGTTTTTGACCTAAACTCAACATTCGCGTAACGGACTTCAACTTAAACACGAAATGGTTATAATTTAAACACAAGATTGTTCTCAACTTATACACAAGATTGTTCTCAACTTAAACGCAACTTCGGTTCAACACCACTACTATATTGCACACGACTCAGTGATTTATTAAATTAATAAATTAATGAAGGGATATATTTGCACACAATCGATTGGAGAAATAACTCGACCCTACCATGAGGGCGACCGATCCCCGCCGTGGTTGAATTTTGACACCCGGCGATGTGTACTCGCCGGTGGATGAAAAGCGACTCAATGTAAATGACTCGTGCAGAGTCGGTCATCCGCTAAGGGTGGTTTGCATTCGCGAGAGAAACGTGCAGTTTCGCTCCGTGGTGACCAATCAGAGAGGATCTTGTGGGGAAGAAGTAATGTACCTGCATGGGTACTCTGTTCTACTTCCTCCTCCAACATCCACTTACTGTCGCCCATTGCGACGCCGTAAACTAACCGCAGGAAACAATCACCATAGCAGAAAAGCAAACATCACACACCGGATAAATGAAACACACTATTTTTGTAATTTATTTGATGTTCCTTTTTATTTGATATTCCTTATACGATTGCGTGTTGTGGTTATCCTTTCTACAGCGGTTATATATCTATAATAGGTATCATATATTTATATCTGCTTTACACTTAGTACAAACGGTCACGGATTATATAATTATAACAGTAAAATTGACACATTTTAAACTCCATCCAACTATTGCTCACTCTGTCGACGTTCCCAGTCTTCACAACCTGTTCGTAAAATTCTACGTAATTTTCAATTTATCTCCTCATAAAGTGGCGAATAACCTTAAAGCTTAATCACATTATACCGTTTGCGATGATAGTGAAGAGTGTGTGATTCGAACCGACGCTATCACGGTTAGAATCACTAAAATATAGAACGACAGCTCAACGCATCAGGCCACTGCCGCGTGTACGAATTCGATTTCTAAACTCAAGTACACTCAACTGATGTGGAATTGTTATGTTATCGCTATGGTATACGGCTCTGATGCTTTGCTTATTCGAATTTTCTTTCTGTGTCCTTCACTATTTGCTTGCATATTGTGTGTATCTGTTAGAAACGCCACACTACTCCCTCCTCAGTAACTTTGTTACGATCAACTTCGTGTGCGAACGACGGTGCGAGAAACGAGCAAGCGAGAGAACGTCGGAGCAGGCGAGTGTGCCGGTGTTCTTAGCGGAAGTCGTGATCATTGTCGTGAAGTTGTGTTTACTATAGAAAAGTGTGTCCTGTGTGTACACATATCACGTCGGGGTCACCAGTTATAGCGTTTGCGACGATAGTGAAGATCGTGTGATTCGAACCGATGCTATCACGGTTAGAATCAGTAAAATATAGAACCAAAGCTCAACGCATCAGGCCACTGCCGCGTGTAAACTCAAGTACACTCAACTGATGTGGAATTGTTATTCTATCGCTATGGTATACGGCTCTGATGCTTCGCTTATTCGAATTTCCTTTCTGTGTTCTTCACTATTTGCTTGCATATTGTGTGTCTCTGTTAGAAACGCCACAACATCTTCAACAACATAGTAACGCCGACCTAAACAAGTTTGTTCGCCCCCCCCCCCCCCCAATTCCGACAGTATAACTCCTCATGGCAGGCCTTCGCTGAAAGACCCAATCCATTCTGATAAATTCCCATGCCCTGCCTGTTGACATTTTCGCTTTAAGCCAAACGAACTTAATCCCCAACATTCATAACCTGGAACGCTTGCCTCCAACGTTCACCATCTTTTGCGATGACCTCTTCAATCACCCCACTAACTTTCCCACCAGCCGAGGACTGTTCATCGCTGTCCATAACAGCCTCGATTCGTCCCTTATCGCTTTCCCTACTTCCTCCAAGGTGGACGTAGTGACAGTCAAACTCACTCTTCTTCGCAAATTAATTTTTATTGCGTGCTTCTATATCTTGCCATCCCAGCCTATTGAAGTTTACGAGCTCGCTCTTAATACTATCGACCACATAATCGAGCTGAGTAATTGCGAGGGCGACATCATCGTCTTTGGATATTTTAATCTTCCACAACTCAATTGGGCTTTATCTGACAATCAATCACCCCCCCCCCCCCCATACCACGACCAAGAAAAGTCTCTTCATTGATCGACTAGATGATTCTTACCACTGCCAAGTCAGCAACGTTCGAAATCTCTTGGGTAGACAGCTAGACCTCATCTTTACAACAGACCCTATCAATACATCCGGCTCACCCAGCTCCATCATCCTTACACCTATAGACTACCACCACCACCCTCTTCTCCTAATCTTCTTTCGAGTTCACTAGGTACCCTCCGCCCCTCCCTTCCAATCATTACGCCTACGATTTCCATACACCTAACTTTCACCTCTTCAATGACTACCTAGGCCGCCTTTCGTTCAATTACGATCACCTATCCCTCTAAGTTGCCATCACCCACTTATATACCGAAATCTCTTACTCTATTTCCCTGTTCGTTCCATACTGTAGATACAGAACATCAACCCCCTCTCCTGCAAGGTACAAGCTTCATTCCCTGCGTAACAAAAGGGATAATTTATGGGTCACTTTCTCTCAGAACCGAACTATTCCCGACTACTCCAACTTTCTTAGCAGTTACGTCCAATTCACGGAACTTTTAAACAGCCTTTATCGCAACTCATCATCATCATCGGCACTATAACCGGGAACCGGTCTTGGCCTTATTTAACAAATCTCTCCGTCGGTCTCGATTTCGAGCCGATGTCATCCAGTGTGGCACTCCCAGGCTCTGGGCGTTCTGGTCTACACCATCCCTCCATCACAGACAAGGTCTGCCGCACTGTCTCCTTCCATACATTCTGCCACAAAGGACTTTTCGGGCAGGCTCCTCTTCGCTCATTCGAGCTAGGTGTCCCGCCCACCGGAGTTTACCAAGCTTGATTTTTCTTACAACATTAGCTTCAAGGTAGATTGTGTACAACTAATGGTTGTAGCGTCTCCGGAATCGTCCTCCCTCACATACGGAGCCAAGAATTCACCTTAAGACCCTCCTCTCGAACGCAGCTAAGAGTTCAGAGTGCCTTTTATTGAGCACCCAGGTCTCGGATCCATACATGAGTACTGGTAAGACCATGGTCTTGTACAGTAGTAGCTTGGATGTTCTGGATAAATTTCGGGACTTAAAGAGCCTTGATAGACCATAGTAGGCTTTGTTGGATTTGATCAGCCGTTCGCGTATTTCTTCTTCCATATTGTTATCGGCTGATACCATTGGCCCAAGGTAGTTAAAAGATTGCACTACTTCAAATTCGTGCCCCACTACCTTGATAGTTTGACCAACGTTAGGTCTTATCTTCGCAGAAGTTGCCACCTTTATCGCAACAATCTTACCAAAACTCAGACCAATCTCGAAAACGACCCCAAAACCTTCTTTCAGGGCGTAAATCATAAACGTAAATCCGATGGTTGCCCCACATCGCTTACCTCAAACTCTCATACCTCATCTGATCCTGTACTATTGCTAACCTCTTCGCCACTTACTTCAATCAGTCAATCACTAATGACTTCTTTATTCCTGACCCGTCATACTTCAACTACCTACCTAACTTTTCCGTGGGGCCTCTTCTCCATAACTTCTTTGATCCGCCCTTAATTGAATCGAAGCTAATACAACTCAAGAACAAGTCTACACAAGGCCCTGTTGGTATCCCCGCAGGTCTCCTCAAGAAATGCTCATCCATTCTCTCTGCTCCCCTCTCATTGATCTTCAATCTCCCACTCTCTCAATGCGTATTCCCCCGCATTTGGAAAACCTCCTTCTTCAGCCCCATCAACAGAAGGGTCCCAAAAGCATTTCGCGAATTACCGCCCCATCGCCAAACTGTCCTACTTACCCAAGATTCTCGAAAGCATTCTATAAGAATCTCCTATTTTTCGTTGCAAATCTTTTATTTCACCAAGGCAACATGGCTTACACTTTAGCTTGGTTCCCAACACTCAACTACAATCAACATTATGGGGTTCACGTCCTTTCCACCCTCAGCACTAGAGCACGGTAACGAGGTCGCCACGGTCTCAACCGACCTCCATAAAGCATTCGACAAAATCTCCCACAATCTAATCCACTTAAAATTACCCACCCTCGGCTTAGAACCTGGATTGCTGAAATAATTTCCTTCCTATCTAAAGGATAGAGTTTATTCCATTCGGTTCAGGTCTATGATATGCCACCCCTTCCTTTCCGCATCTGGGGTCTATCAAGGTAGCCACCTGGGCTCTCTCCTATTTATACTTGCCACTAATGACATTGATAAGGTCATTAAGAATTCCTGATTTTCCCTATACGCTGATAACACCAAGATATAGAAGACCATCGAGTCACCACTGGATTCGACACTGCTGTAATCAGACCTTGACAACATCTCGACTTGGTGTGACAAAATTGTTTCGACTTAATATCGCCAAATGCCAATCTATAACCTTTTCCGGTAAGCACATTCACTCATCCTCACGTCCCTATTTCCTTCATAACCAGCCCCTGATCAATGTCCAATCTATTCAAGAGCTTGGGATCTTTTGCGACAGTGAGCTTAACATCCGCTCTCGCAGCTGAGAGCAAATGCAGCACCCATCTTGCAGATATTTTTTTCATTCCCGATTTATCATGCAAAATGGAAACATGAAACATATCGAAAATTGACAGATACCTAGTGAGGAATGGTGCTGACTATAAACAGATCATTAGCGATCCTACGAGCGCCATCGCAGGCATTTCTAAGTACTTATTGACCTACCCTCGTACAATAAAGAAGTGTTTTATACTTGCCTAAAAACAAACTCCTGTAATACCACCATCGGTCCTAGAAGGCAAGTTATAATTTTTTTTTCTTATACTCGTAAGTTTCATTACATATACTTTGTAATTGTAGTAATTTAATTTTTTGACGTTTTGACCTTTTATTGCTCAACAATTACAGTAGCTCAACTTGTCAGTTGAACCCATATATGTACAATCGCATGTAAGTTACAGCCTCATTACCATTGTGATCACTGAGGTGAAACCATTCCTTGTTCGAAATCCGTACATGACGCTTTCTCCATGGAAATTATTCTCAAAAATTCGTTGAGACTTTTTTTGTGTCTTTGAATTCTATCTCGTTTTTTGGTGCATTCTGTCTTTTCATCTGTATTTTGTGTAGTCTGCCGTGGTCAGTAACGCATCATGGTTGGGCACACAATAATAATATTTATGTTGCCTCCGAACAAGAATCAGGAATATTAAGTTTCTCCTTTATTAGCAGTGAACTACGAAACACAGGTCAGATCACTTTAGCTTGGTTCCCAACACTCAGTCTCGCGTACACCATTTTCATGTAACTCTACGTTAAAAAGATGTTGACCTCATAAGACACGAATTTGACAAAACTACCAGATGAGCTATCAAAAAAACAGACACTGGCCATAAAGCGTCCTATGTCGCCCTCAATAATAACAACGAAATAAGCACGACTTCATTCGATCTTGAACCCTATAACCCGAATCAGCTGCCGCTGGCAAGACTAGACACCAACACGTACTTTTCTTTAAGACGATCGTAAACTCATGTGGAGATATTGCAACGAACACTAAAATATGGAGCTGTTACTTACATCTCCAGGCTTACAGCTTGTACGACTTATTTCGCCCGTTTCACTCGGTTGTAGCTCTAAATGAGTTTTTACCTTTTATGGTATATTAATACGAATGTCTTCGAATTATTACTTCTCTTGATCTTGACCCTGCAGCTACACGTGATGAACTAGCTTCACAGCCACGCTTGGGCGATCTTTGCCTGCTATCTAATGAATACCTCGTTTCAGGTGAATATCTAGAGAAGAGAGAAAAGCAGAAAAAAACTGTAACTGGCTCGTCGGTTGTCATTTGTTTTGATTCCTAGTCATCTTTAATATGTGTATTGAAAGATTGAAAGGTCTTTTTAGCTCAAGGGTATTTACTGATTCAGTTGCGTCTGTTTTGGGGGTTCAAAGATGCGAACCATTGGTAATTAAATTATGAATCTGTTTATTCAGTTGTTACATTTTTTTGCAAAGTAAATACCAAGGCAAGTGTGCGGGTCGGCAATTTAAATACTCTAGACAGTTGTCATGTTTACTATGATTCAAATTGTTGAATTATTTAACTTCTTACTATTTGTTGTTGCAGTTTAAAATAGAAGCTGACTGCTATTGCTCAGACTCTCTATAAAACACTCACGATGATGCGTTGATTAAATTTTTCGGCTGGATCTACAGAATTGCAATTAGCTCAGGAGCCACCCACGTAAAGGTATCTGAAACCAACTTTTTTAATACATGAATCTACTATATCTTCTATATCTTTCACTATATTTGTGCCGACTATTAAAAGTCTTGTGGTCAGTAATGAAAATCAGGAGAGAAAAGGAAACTGGCAACTCCATCTTAGATAACAGTCTTATAAATCCGAATGACTTTTTAAACAATGAGTGCAAGTTCGAAACTGAACCAAAAATTGCCTCCTACCTGATAACGTAGTATAATCAAATGACACAAGCACCGGTTGCGCAATATCAAAATGCTAAAGTACTGAAAAGTGAATTTACAAAGAAAGTCAGGAACTCTGAAGAAGACGACTCTTGTCAGTGAATTAGAATACTCCATTATGAATATATTGTATAGGTTTCCTTCAAAAATAGGAACTACATTTCGTTGATGATCCGGCTCGAAGGACCAATTGTTGGTGACTTTATGGTTGAAGACGGACGGCTGGCTCTCAGCAGATCCGCCAAAAATTCCATCAGACCTGTATTTTTTCAATCTTCAATTATCTCTTTGGAGCAAAAGTCTCCACCACTAATGGCGATACATGCCAAAAACATCCACTTAAAGGATGAGACACTACCCAAGCCAGAGCAATACCCCATACATCAAATAGTCCCACATAAATTGATACCAAACAAATCGAACTAAACGTCCAAATTGCGCTAATCAATTAAATTTCAAACAAATGGACTAAACGTTCAATTTGCTCACATTCAAAAACTCAGGATAATCGAACCAAAGGTTCATCACAAAAATCCCCTAAGAGGCAAATGTGCGGACCAGATGCCTTTCTTCAAACGAAATCGTTGAGAATCGTCAGCAATTTTATGATCCCTTAGAAATATGGTGACCTAAAACCATTAACACCACCAGCGTCGGTTTCCGTTTTAACCAAACCAAGTTAAAACAAGCAACAGACAATAACACGAACTGCACGTTCGCCTAGGCGCTATTGATTTTTTCTTTGTGTTTCCTATCGATTTCCCACAGAAGAGATCCTTGCCCATTCGGCTAAAATAAACAACATAGAGAATCATAAATGGACATTACCACAATTCTCTATTTGATCTTTCCGTTGTATCGATTTCCCACGGAAGAGATCCTTGCCCATTCGGCTAAAGAAAACAGCAGGCGGAGAAAAGGAGATATCCTTTTATCTGCAGGCGGAAACAAAAGATTTCCATCCAATGAAAAAAAAATAGAGACGCAGGGTTTCTGAGATGTTGGCCGAGACGGTCAGACGAAGAGTTGGTTCCGGATTTTTGACTAAGACGGTCTGAATGTGGTGCTTGGAGTTAAATTTGGAATTGTGTCCGAAACAAAATGAATATGTTAAAGTGGTGCGTGGAGTTAATTTGAAATAGTGTCCGAAACAAAATTAATAAATTGATGTTGTGCCGACAAATAGAGATAATTTGAAATAGTGCCCGGAACAATATTAATAAGTTCAAGTTGTGCCCATAGATGGGAATAAAGAATCAATAATTTGGAAATAAAGACTAGAAGTTTAATAGAAACAAATGAGTGTTTTATTTAAAGTATGTGCGGTGTGCAACGTGGGTGACGAAAAGTTGTATTAACAAATCTTTACAATTCCATACTCAAGCTTAACGATGTAGGGGAGTGTAAATTAAATAGTTTATTAGACTCACAGCGCCAGCTGGTCAGGGTTGCCTGAAAAGTGACTCCTACCGGCACCCGAAATTTGGAGGAACGCCTTCCGTTTATGCCCTAACGCCGATTCTACCGTGGCCACCGGCTCAATATGCTGTGGTATCTATTTACTCATCTTTTCTTGCGCACGGTGTTTGTTACCACCGATAGTGGGAACGCGCCTTTCGCAATCCTAAGCAAAAGGGGGAATATGCTTCGAACACCCCATTTCCACTGCTGGGGTAAAACATGAAAAGGGGCGAATTGAACCCGCTAAACACAGATCATCATCATCATCATAATCGGCACTACAACCGGGATCCGGTCTTGGCCTTATTTAACAAATCTCTCCACCGGCCCCGATTTCAAGCCGATGTCATCCAGTTTGGCACTTACGGGCGATCAATATAGGCTGTAATTGATTCGTATAGTGCATTACGACAAAAACGTTCGGAATACGAGAAAAAACATTATAACATTTCTCTTCCGCATGACAATGATCGGCCTCATGTTACGAAAATTAAAAAGAAGTACATATATATATGTGGATATTTTTTGGCACTCGTTATATTATCCGGACATTGCACCTTCTCATTACTGGTTCTGTGAGGGTTCCTTTAAGCTTACCCGAAGAACCCCCCATAATTGCAAGCCAAGTCCCATTGTTTTTCGCCAATGCAATGTATTAGCACCTGAAAACATTTCCTTTTCCAAGGCCATTTAATGCATACAACGCATTATCTAAAATTTCTAAAAAGAATTCTTTAATGTGCATGTGCATCATAAATCCCAAACCATTCGGCACCCTTTACCATCATTAAAATGCTATGTCGGACAGCTTGTTTTTACAGCTGCAACAAACCGACCAGCGATTCGTTTGTTGAATCGACAAAGAATTACCGCATCTCCAGCATTTCCTAAATACAAACAACCACCAATTTCGCGCTACAAAAGAATTACCCTGCATATACAAATGCAGACATGGCATTCGTTTCGTCCACCGACCCAAGATACGATATACAATTTTCATTGCATAAAGTATCCCAATCCATTAGCAACTTTTTCTAATGGCTATGCGTCTATTTACGCAAGGGCATCACTCATCCAAGACTTTAATGATGCCCTCGTCCCATCTTTCCTTTTACCACCATTTCCTCGATGCATCGCCGTCTATTTATTTAGCCGCAATGCACAGCATAAACAATGATCTTCACGATCCCTTTGCCGTTACCGTCTTTCTGCTCATGGCCTCGAAGTATGAGCAAACCAAGATCGATACGATCACACACGCACACCACTGCGTGCCAGAGATCGCCTTTCAATTGATCACTGGCAGTAAGAAAAGATGGCATTTCCTTGGTGGCCACACCCTAAAGAGAAAATGTTCTCTTTCGCCTACAATCTCACCTTTAACCGAAGATTGAATACTGGTCGGAGTTCTTTCCTCGGCGAGTCGAAATCCAACCACTGAAGGAGTCAGTCGCGTTCCCCATTCACCGTACGGTGCGTACACCACGATACCATTCGGGTTGTTCTACAGCGCAGTGAACTTACAAATCGTTATTAAGTTTATAATGTCATCAAACATAAACAAAAATCCTCTGTGATTCTCCGTGGTTGATAAATAGTGTACAATTCCTTTTAAACAGAAATATAAAAAAACAAGTAAGCGTCGAAACAATATTGTGAACATTACCTACGTTAAGAAGTGAGCAATAAAAATTATTTACAATATACAGTGTATTTCATTTCTGGTGGTGCCGAACGTTTAATGTGAACAATCAACTTGGTGCTTGTGTTTCTTGTTAACGGAATAAAAGGTGGAACAATCAGCGGTCGACAGGATACTTTTGTGAGGACGAGGTAGAATCCTGCGCCCATGCCGGTGCCACGACTTCGTACCCCCACAGTTCTTCCGACGGATGCAGCACGATTTGGAATCACTGGTTTTTTTTGCAGAGGTCGAAAAGTTGTTCACATTTGGATCGTCTCAATATCATCATCATCATCATGATCGGCACTACAACCGGATCCGGCTTTGGCCTTATTTAACAAATCTCTCCACCGGTCCCCATTTCGAGCCGATGTCATCCGGTTTGCCACTCCCAAGCTCTGGGCGTCCTGGTCTACGTCATCCCTCCACCGCAGACAAGGTCTGCCGCACTGTCTCCTTCCATATATCCTGCCATAAAGGAGTTTCCGGGCAGGCTCCTCTTCGCTCATTCGAGCTAGGTGCCCCGCTCACCGGAGTCTACCGAGCTTGATTTTTCTTACAATATTAGCTTCCAAGTAGATCGCGTACAACTCGTTGTTGTCCGTCTCCGGAATCGTCGTCCCCCACATAGGGGGCCAATAATTCTCCTTAAGACCCTCCTCTCGAACGCATCTAAGAGTTCAGAGTGCCTTTTATTCAGCACCCAGGTCTCGGATCCATACATGAGTACTGGTAAGACCATGGTCTTGTACAGTAGTAGCTTGGATGTTCTGGATAAATTTCAGGATTTAAAGAGCCTTGATAGACCATAGTAGGCTTTGTTGGATTTGATCAGCCGTTCCCGTATTTTTTCTTCCATATTGTTATCGGCTGATACTATTGACCCAAGCTAGTTAAAAGATTGCACTACTTCAAATTCGTGCTCCACTTCCCTGATAGTTTGACCAACGTTAGGTCTTTTCTTCGCAGAAGTTGCCACCATGTACTTAGTTTTTCCCTCATTAATGTGCAGTGCCAGTTTTTGTGCCACCTGCTCGATCTGGGTGAAGGAGTCCTGTACAGCCGATTCGGGTCTACCGATGATGTCGATGATCATCTGCGTAGGCAAGTATCTGGCTGGACTTGGTGATAATAGTCCCTCTAGTTGTAACGCCAGAGTCATGGATTGTTTTCGCCAACACCAGATTGAAGAGGAGACATGCCAGACCGTTCGGTCCCCTTGTCGGAGTCCATTAAAGATGTTTATTGGTTTGGACAGCAATCCCGCTATTTTTACTTGACTTGTTACGTTGGTCATGGTCAACTTACAAAGTCGTATCAATTTGTTTGGAATGCCGAACTCTCGCAGGGCATTATATAGTTCTACCCTGGCTATGCTGTTGTAGGTGGCCTTAAAGTCTATAAATAGATGATATAATGGAATCTTAAATTCCAGACATTTTTCTATCGCCTACCTAAGGGTGAATATCTAATCAATTGCTGATTTGCGTGGGATGAAACCACACTGATATTGACCAATGATGGCTTTAGCGTATGGGGCTATCCGGTCTTGTAGGATAGTGGAGAGTATCTTATAGGCGGTACTCAGCAATGTTATACCCCTATAGTTTGCTGCACAGTGTGATATCTCCCTTCTTATGTATGGGGCAAATTATACCCTGACGCCAATCTTCCGACATCTCCTCTTGGTCCCATACGTGCACCACGATCTCATGAATTGCGTGATGTAACGTTGTCCTTCCTTGTTTGATCAGCTCAGCTGGTATGCCATCAGCTCCAGGGGTTTTATTTGATTTGAGGTGTCTAATGGCTTTTAATGTTTCCTTAATGCTTGGTGGCAGCAGCATTTGGTCTTGATCTTGCATTGGTGGAGCCTCCAATTCTTCTGTGAGCTGACCATTTAGCAATTCATTGAAGTGCACTTCCCATCGCTCCAGAATGCCTTCAGGATCGGTGATCAGATTACCCTCTTTATCCTTGCAGTAACTGTAGCGTTTTGTGTACCGCGTCATACGCGGATTATTTGGTAGAACTTCCGCGCCTGGTGCGGACCTCGCTCTCTACTTTTCTCTATTTCACAGACAAGGTTCTTTTCCCAGGCACTTTTCTTTTGTCTGTGAAGTATTTTTTCAGATCTTCTGAGCTCTTTGAATTTCTCCTCGCGCACCCGCGTCCTATGAGACTGCTGCATTAGCCGGTATGCAGCATTCTTACGTTCAGTCGCTAGTTTGCACTCATCATCAAACCAATGGTTCCGGTCTCTTCGACTACTGCCTAAAATAGAGTTGGCAGTACTAATGACTGTATTGTTTCGTTCTGTAGTAGGTTTAGTTCAGGGAGCGTGTCTCCTTGTCCTGAAAAGGATGAGGGATCTCTTATAGACTGCTCCTGAAAAAACGTCCTACAAAGGGGTCGTCGCCGTGCTTCCTCAAAACTTGAGGGAAGAGCAACGTTCTTAGTTTGGTCCTGCCGCGTTTTAGTATTTCACGGTCCTCTTCTCCGCAGGTTTCCGTGGGGGCAGGTGATATTCAGAATCTGTAAGGATGTTTTTTTCTTGTGGAGGTACCACCGTTTTACTCACCAGTTGTCCGCTAAATGAAAATCTTGCTTTTCTTCGGTAAAATGTGTTTTATTTCCAATTAAATTCTTTGCATCAGTTTTTATAAATTTGTTGAGTTTTTCTCCTGGGGCATTTCCTCCAGGGACTATGATCGATGTTATACTGCGGCCCGGAGATCACTTTACTATTCCTTTATAAAGGAAAACAAATCGAGATTTGTATCTCAAAAATGCACAATTTCTTACAAGAATCTCGATTTTTGTATCCTGAGTGTGATGCTCAGTGTTAATTTAAGATAAGAATTCAGTTTCTTGAATTCTTATGAAACTATTGTGCAGATGTGGATATGTAAAGGGATTCGGTTTTCTGTTTGTTTAATTTGATGGAATTTTTCCAGATAGAGATAACGATCTCTGGATTTTGAATTTTGCTGATGCCGTGGGGCAAATGTGAAACGATAAACGAATTTTTGATTCGTTTATTATGAATTTTGATTTTAATTTGGATTTTGGATTAAATAATGCCGTGGGGGCAAATGGTAAGCGATAAACGGATGTTTGGTTCGTTTATTGCGAATTTTGGATCATGTTTTGTTCTTTTTTGGGTTTTGATTGGATTTTAGGTTTTGGGGTATTAGTGCTGGGATTTGGATGTAGGAATGGGAGAAAAAGGTGGTGGGGCTTTTTAGGGCACCACAGTATTCTTACGGCGTATCCATTTCTCTTCTACGCCCGGCATTCTGGTCCCAGGACTTACTCTCCCTCCGTCGAGCTCTTCACTTATTATATACACGTTGCGAATTATCAGTACACGATTAGGTGTAGGCATACATTGCAGAGAAGTTACACATTAAGTCACGAATGTTGCAGTGGTCGACGCAGAACTCTTGTGTCATTGCAACGATTCACCGCGGAAAATCAATACTACCCGGAATAGGGTGGATACAGATATCTGCAATGGGTGTACGAAAGCCAGCACTTTATGTATTTTCCCCTTGCAGAAGTTAACTCAATAAGTCCCTCGAAAAACGAAGGGCGCAGCCTCTCCGTCATAAAAAATAGCGCGCCACTTTGTAAGATATAATAACATGCCGCTCCTTCGATTATTTTCTTGTTATCTAACCAAAACTATTCTTGTTTAATAGAAAATTATCATTCGAAAAAATTATATAATTTAATGTGTCCGCGAAAACCAACTAAATTAGATTGTATCAAGGCAAAGAACTTTTCACGTAAATCACGAAGTTCTCATGCATCTCGGTAATCTTTCTATTCTTGTTTACGAAACCATAAACAATTCTCTTCGAGGTTTTTTTCTGTTTATTACACTTCTCTCAGGAGAAGCGAACCTATAGCACCGACACGGCGCCCCTAGATGCCACCAAACAACCCTTACAGTTTTTCTTCTTGAATAGTTGCAGGTTGTTACGCTCCGGAAACACTCGCGCGGGGAAGGAATTCTACAACGTTCCCGATCTGCAACGGAACGAGTACTGGTGCAGCGGTGTTCACGCCGTCGGGAGATGAACCGCAAATTGGTGCGATCCGTCGGATTGTCTTGTAGAGCGCATATAAACCGAATTGCGTGGAACAATACCACGAATCTCCGAAGAACAGTACCCGTGATAATATCTGTAAAACAGAGAGAAGTCAGGTACGCGCCTTCGAGAACAATATTTGAGCGCCAGTCTAAGCTGGGATTTGTACAGGAGGCAAAGTTGGGCCGAAGTAAAATAATACTTCTTTGCTCTAAAAAGATAACTTCGTTTTCCAGAGGCGGCCCTGGCGATGATCGACACGTGTTTATGCCACGATACATTCCCACAGGCTGACACCGAACAAATTTATGCATTTCCTAGATTCGAGGGCCTGGCATCAGCTGTGGAACCGAGGATACAGTTGTCCTTGTGAACGTTGAATACTGCGTCTGCGTTGGATTGAAGTCCGAAAGAGTGGCATTTTCCTATTGCAGGACCTTATCCAGAGCCCGATTAAGAGAGTCGATCTGGCTAAATGTTAGCTGGTGCGACGTTGATGCACTAATCGGACGATCACTCGAAAATGAGGAAACAAGCGTACTATCATCCGCAAAACTAAACACTTTGTTATCCGTTGACTCCAACAAATCATTTATGTAAACCAAAAACAAGATTGGAGCCAAAATAGAACCTTGAGGCACCCCGGAAATAACAGGTACAGATCGGAAGACTCGCCGTCTACAACAACCCGGATAGATCGATTTTGCAGGAAGGCCTTCATCCAGTCGCAAAGCTGCTGGGAAAGTTCTTATGAATGAAGTTTGCTCAGCAAACAGCCCCATACGAGACGCAGTCAAAAGCCTTGGAGTCATCTAATGTGACCGCTCTTGAGTCAGCATGCTCCTCATTCGCAGATGTTCATATATCGGTTATAAGAGTCAAAAGGTCTCCCGTGAATTGCCTAACACGGAATCCGTATTGCCGATCATAGAGAAGTTCGTTGGGCTCCAAATACTTTTTTAACTCGGCATTGATGACGTATTCCATCACCTCAGACAGTAATGCTATCGGTCGGTAAATTTGTGAACGATAGTTTTCCCCCTCTTTGGTATTGGATGAACTCGGGCGATTAGGAAATGTCCTCCATGCATAAGATAAGCGGAAGAGTCTGCCAAGAACCGGCGATAGTTCTGGAGCACAGTTCTTAAGGACTACTACTGGTATTCCATTCGGGTCGCTTGCCTCCCTACAGTTCAGTCCACGTAGAATTCGTTGAATATCACGCGGGCAGATCCTCATATCCCGCATCGAAGACCGTACCGGCACAATCACAGGTGACCACAAAAGACCGGCCTCAACATTTGAAATCGTGGACAATAAATTCGCGACCACATCAGCTTTATCACCTGAATTTGTCACTGACGTCCCGCTCTTCGTCACCAATGGAGGAAAAGAGGAGAAAGTGAAGTTATTGCTGACAGCCCTTGTCATTGACCAGAAGGGACGCGAACCAGTTGGACACTCAAGGAGTTTATTGGTCATCTGTGGTTGTAAGCCCTCTTCCCGGTACCAATCGCCTTGTTGCACGCGTTTTTGATTCTAACAAAATTGGTTCTATTAACATCGGTGGGATTGGGCCACCATGGCTGAAAAGCTCTATTTTGTGTAAAATAAAGAGCCAACAATCGCAAACGCAGTGGTTGATCCTATCCAACGGTCGCCGAGGATACCGAACGATGATGTGAATGATGAATAATCTACACAAACATAAGGGCGCCTTCGGGTGAACCCAGTTCGCTTGTGTGCAATTGCATATCGTCATCGATCAATTAAATTTCTCTCGAGGATCAATTAATATACGCTCTCAGTCCCTAACCAACCCGACCTGAACTCAGTGAGGCAAAAACCTTAAAAAGATTTTAATTCGATGGCTTTTTTATGAACAAGACATTGTCAGTGAACTATTGAGTGGGAAGACACCGAGAGATCAAATAAGAGCTATATATTTTTAATATGAAATAATATCGGAATGGTATAAGATATCAACCTGTTTTTTTTTTTTTTTTTTTTATTTCAAATATAGATTCATGAGATGTTAATTTAAAAACGATTTCATTTTAATAATTTTTTTTTTAATTCGATTCAAGAATACCAAGAATTAGCAACATTTCCATGTACATTTGCATTTCGGCAATTACATGAATGATGTTCATTTTAAGGTCATTAAATGTTTTTAGTTTACATTACCAATGATTTAAAAAATCGTCAGAGAAAAAAGTCACATGATCTTGGTTGCTAGTTTGCATCGGCATTTCAACAAATTACAAACTCACTGAACTTTTTTCTCAATCAATTTCTTCTCTTATAACCAGTTCACCACGTACCAGGTAACATGGTCGTGCATCTTTTAGCTATCGAACATTTTAAGAAAAGAATCAAAATATCCATTATTCAATTACTGACCATGTTAGTTACGGTACCAGTACCTGAGTGTAGTAAGAAGAAGCAATCGCTTAATCCAAATTCAATAAGACCTAATAACTCCAGTGTGAAACTGGCTAGCAAATCTTCTAATTGATGTATTATCGAAACATCAATCAAATTAAATAACTCATCGGAAGACCTGTTATTACATCAGTTATTACATCAGCAGTCAAGGCAACACAATTTGTTCATAATTAATTTCAGTGGGATTCAACTTTATGAGAAAAAGACACAATCTCTTAGAAACCTGAATAATAATACACGATTCTATACGTTTTTCTATCACAACTCAATACGGGCAGCGAACGAAATTATTACACAATTAATCGCAATTAATAAGGTGCGTTGTTTACCTACAACAAAGAAAGTGCTTTAATTTATTATGAATGAACTTTTCGAAGACTTAACAACCCAATGCCCCACCTATGACATTCTGAATAACACCTTCGAAAAAGTGTGGTGTGCGGCCAAGCAGAAACTTCCCGAGGTTCGGCCTTTAATAGTATTATTTTTATTTATATTACTTACTATATATACATATATATATTATATATTATTTTATTATTGGGCAGTTTGCGATTACAACCAGAACGTGTAAGCGCCAACTGTGGTAAGTGCACTAGCGTAGATCAATTAAGAAAAGTTAGTATAATAATAATTTTGGAAAACGGATAAACATCTATAGAGGATTAAGTGATCATCAGTTTTGGGTAATCAAACTATCAACCTTTGTACTAAAACTATCCTGAAGTTGGCATTTAGATGAACCCCTTAAAGGAATCGGTAAAATAGTTTTTTTTTGTGAAGTTGGTAGAATCTGGTCCCCTCTGTCAACTAGTTTGCTTAGAACAGCAGCTCAGACTTTTACTATGAATAACAAGTACGACAGAACTTTACAAGCACATCTGCGGAGCAGAATATTGCTCAACCTTGAGATAGGTGCAGAACATGACTCAGAAAAATTGGACAAAAATGGATATCGAGGATATCTTGGCCTTGTGAGTAGGGCGTTAGAATATACTCGCAGCTAGGCCGGCTTGTCGTAAGAGGGAACTAAAGGCCGACTGGTAGGTGGGATCCCAACGCCCTGTCGACCAGTGCAATACCACCCCATCAAGCTATAGGGTCCGTTAAATGGTCAGGAGAAATCCCTGGCCATCTTTCGGAGCTTTGCTGATGGACCGGTTCGAGAAAAGGTTGGTTTAGGTGGTAGTCGGTCCCAAGGTGAGATACCACTCCGTCACGCTGTACATTCCGCGATACCGTCTGGAGAAATCTTCGACTATGTTTCGGATGTATGGCTGATGGCCCGGACTAACACGGAGATAAGTCATGATAGTACCTTCTGGGATAGATAATTAAACTAGTTAGTTAAGGGGCATTCCGGTTTGTTCGGTTAAAGAAATCAATTTGTTTTTTGCTTAATCGATAGTTTTATACTTCAAAAATAATATGTTAAAATTTGGAAACGAAATCTTAGGCGGTTCCAAAGTTATAGGTCATTAAAGAGTCGGGTCTCCCGCGGATACAAATTCGTATCATAGGTGGCAACTACCGTGTATTTAGAAAGATGCAGACTATCCATTTATGGGCATTAATTTGCTTCACTGCCACTTCTTTGAATATGTCGCATTCTTATGCGATTGAACAACATGTTCATAAGCGGTAATGGATAGTCGCTCCTGTGTATGTTGTTTTTACATTCGGGCGTACTGCGGTTTGCCTGAGTTTTAGTTCGTTTCATATATATGAAACTAACTTGCCCGTTGCACGGTACTGGTGGTTTTTTTCTTGTTTGGTGACTATGGAAGATGTTCCTACCGGTGACGTCGCGGGGTAGGTATTTTTGATGTTCCTTTGTTTCTTTTTCATGAGGAGGAAAAAGTATTTAGCGTAAACGTGGTCTCAGAGCGTGCAGTGCTCGCGTTTAGCCGCCCGTTTCATATGTTTTTCAACGGTAAATTTTTAAAATTTTTTTTTTAAATTAACATAATGTTTAAAAACGTTAAAGGTTCGCGTAAGTCAGGGGTGCGTCCAGGGAGTCTATATAAAAAACGAAAAGGATTTATGGGAACTGTACATGAACTGGAAACGGACTATGTGACTACATCGGCACAAAAATTGGCTAGATCGCCCGACTTCGCTCCAACGGTCACAGTGACGGCAGCATACGTGATGTTAAATTTTTTTCAGTTTTTTCCGAACTTTCAAACATTATAAAGTGTAAAAACTGTGACGGTTCGATAAACTTTTCAAAAAAATCTGAGAAAGGCCTAGGATTCAAACTGATCGTCGAATGCAACTGTGGTGAGAGGGTCATCGAGTCCTGTCCACGAATCGCGAACAAAGCTTACGAAATTAATCGTAGAATAGTATTCGTAATGCGCATCTTGGGTGTCGGGTTAAATGGATCACATTGTTTCACTTCACTGGTGGATATTGGCGAATTTACGAAACACATATACTACGCTGCTCTCGATAATGCACACACCGCTTGTATCCGCGTTTTTTCTTCCGCGATAAAAAAGGCTGGCAAAGAAGAAAAGGAAAAAACTGGTGAAAGTGAAGATAAAAAATGTACTGCTTCTGGAGATGGTAGTTGGAGCAAAAGGGGTCATACTGCTAATTATGGGGTTATGACATTGATCGCCAAGAAAACAAAGTTCTCGATCTTACTGTGAAATCGCGTTATTGCCAAGGCTGCAACCTTATGAAAACAAAGAAAGGCACCCCTGAATATGATACATGGTGGGATGAGCACAAACCAGTTTGCACATTGGATCACAATGGAAGTTCGGGTAAAATGGAGCCTGACGGAATGTTAGAGATGTTCGAGCGCGCTTTTGATCTGGACGGCCGCATTTACGAAAGGTACATTGGAGACGGGGATGTAAAAATTATAAATGCGTTGCAGAAATTATTTGCAAATGTTGCATCGCAAACGTTGTATCAATCACGTGGGAAAGCGAATCAGTTCGCAATTACGCGGTGTCATAAAAAAAGCAACAAAAAAAACAGACCAATTAGGAGGAGCTGGTCCTGGCAAACTTACGGGAAACATGATAACAGAACTGACCACTTATTACGAACTTGCGATTAGACGCAATGCTCACTCTGCTGAAGAAATGGCGAAAGAAATTTGTGCAACATACTACCACAAAATATCAACCGATGGAAATCCGCAATATCAAAATAATCTGTATGCATTAATGTCCTTGGAAAAGGAAATATTTTCAGGTGCCAATGCGATGATATTGGCAGGAGACAATGGAAGTTGAGTTGCGGATACGGGGGGTTTTTCAGGTAAGTGGGGTTTGATGGAACCGCCACAAGTTCGCACACATATTTTTAACAAGCACACGCAAATTGTGAGTGAATTACTTTTTTATTTATTTATTAATTTTTTTAGTTATAACTAAAAACTAGAACAAAAAGGGGCCGAAAAATAATTTTTTTTAATAGTCCGCCATTTTGTTGTTTTTTATCAATTTTAAAATTTTTTTCACTCACATTGGGCTAAATGTATTTAAGTTCAATAAAAATTTTGCATTTTTCGTATTTTTTCACCGGGGACGAAAATAACCCTTACACGAGCAGAACGGATGGCTAACTTTGAACACCTGGAGGGGGGGGGTCCGGTTCCGGAGTGACTCGACAAAATGTACAAACGTAGTCGAAAGATGAATAAAATGTTTAAAAAAAATTGTTGTTATACCTTTAATACTTTCTATTAAAAAAAAACATGAAAATAATCTATTTTTTGACCCGACAAACCGGAATGTCCCCTTAAAGTAGTTTCCCATTCCGATCTCCGGGGAAAACTACATCATGCAGATATGATGATAAATAACCGAACTTTAAGAAATTCGACATCACATAATCGGGCTCGCTCTCGGGGCTCTGTCGACGTTCGACAAATAACGGCATTTTGTAACATCAGGGGCATCGACTTCACCAATACCAATGTAAACGCCGTCCACCAATATTTGTAAACAGCGAAACCTGATATCCTTGCCATAACTGAAACCCAGGTCGATTCGTCAACTGATTCCACATATCTTCGTTGCTCAGGATACGACTTATCCTCCGATCTGGCTTGCCAGAGAATGGAGACGTTGGAACCCAATAACATAGACATCATGTAGTTGAAGGTCGTGCTGAGGACTTCTATTAAATTTCGTTGTTATCTTTACCGCTCCCCGAATGGCAATCGAGCGGCCACACTCGTTGAACACCTTTCACGTACTGTCGACTGGATACAGATCAACCACCCGGCTTCTGAAATTATCGCCCTTGGCGATTTTAATGTTACAATTCCGGCTGGTTGGTGCATTCTAACAGAACCGCCGAGGCTGGGAGGCTAGCGGTGATGTTCGCCGTTCCCCACAATTTGACTCAACTCGTGGAAGAACCCACGCGAGAGCCGGATGCCCGAGATGATTATGCGAACACCCTGTATTTGTTTTTGACATCCGAGCCAGCTAGCAGAAAACCTCGAAATTCGGGGGAAAAAACAAACTTCCTTCAAATAAAATTTGAATCCCATATTCTAAAAACAAAGCCCTTTGTTTTTTTCTTTTTAAAAAATCAAAAATTGTTGGGTTACTTAAACAGAAAAACAACAAAAACTTGCGGAAAATTGATCTCGCAACGTAACCAGAGTAGTTTTACACCTGCCCACATTCCTGTAGGCAAGGATTTGGTAGGAAGCTGACTCAAATAATACAGTAATATTTCTCGAAAATACTTCACCCATAAATTTCCAATTTGCCGTCCGCCTAAAACTCCAATTACATATGTATATTTATTATTATATTTACGAGGGTTGCCTCTTATGTTTCGGGATTTGGCAACCCTAGTGTTGCAATCCGGTAGTTGACAGTTCTGTCGTAAAGTTGGACATTTTTGAGGTTATACGCATATCAGGACGTTTTGACATACGAGCGCTATTTGTGTTGTTTACAGTAACTTAAAAGATTCATCTCGGCCCAAAAATGGAATTAAATCGTCAACATTTTCGTGCGATTATTTTTTACAACTTTCAGCGTGGATTAACTCAGCAACAGTGCATGGATGAACTTAATTCAATTTTTGGCGATGAAGCTCCATCAAGGACCAGTGTTTATCGATGGTATGGTGAATTCAATCGTGGTCGTAGTTCACTCCAAGATGAATTTCGTGAAGGTCGTCCAAAATCAGTTTTTGTTCCGAAAACCATTGATCGTCATGTGCCCTATCGTGAGATTGAGACAACCTTAGGCGTTAGTGGGACCAGCATACATTCAATATTGCATAAACATTTGACTGTCAAAAAAATTTGTTCGCGTTCGATCCCATACAATTTGTCAATCGCCCAAAAAAAGGCTCGTGTCAATTGGTCGAAAGAAATGCTCAAAAAATACGGTCGCGATGCTTCGAAACACGTCTATGACATCGTGACAGGTGATGAATCGTGGATTTACGCGTATGAGCTCGAAAGTAAACAGCAGTCGACTGTCTGGGTGTTTCAAGATGAGCCAAATCCAACAAAAGTTGTTCGCCCACGAAGCACTTCCAAGCAAATGGTCGCCTGTTTTTTTCGGAAAAACTGGACATGTCGCAACCGTACCACTAGAACAACGCAGAACAGTCAATTCTGAGTGGTACACAACCATTTGTTTGCCAGTTGTCTTCCAAGAAATCAGGAAAACCAACCGCCGAAGACGGATCACTCTTCACCACGACAATGCGAGCTCTCACACATCGGCAGCGACAACTGCATTTTTGAGCACCCAAAACATCGATTTGATGGGTCATCCGCCGTATAGTCCTGACTTGGCACCGAATGACTTCTTTTTATTCCCGTACGTAAAAAACAAACTGAGAGGTCAACGTTTTTCGACACCTGAAGAAGCGGTTGCTGCATTCAGAATGCATGTGTTGGAGATACCTCAATCAGAGTGGCAAAAGTGCTTCGACAATTGGTTCAAACGCATGCAAAAGTGTATAGATCTTCATGGGGAATATTTTGAAAAACAATAAAGTGATTTTCGATGATCAATATTTGTTTTTGTTCTCTAATCCCGAAATATAAAAGGCAACCCTCGTACCTGTATTGCACAAATAATCTTGAATACCGTGTTGTTACCGATAAGCAGTTTACTGTCTTAAATTATTCATTCCTCGGTGCCGAAAGTACATCATTAGACCCCGTTTCATCTGCTATAAAAACAAGCGCACCGATTCAAATTACAGTGATTACATTTCGTATCCGATCGGCAGCAATTCAAGTGTTGAAAGTGAAACCTGAGACACGCAGCAAACTTAATTCAAAATTGTCTATAAACAACCAATTGACAGTCATAAATTCCAGTAGGGCTACTAAACACAAAAACTGTCACAACGACCAGTCAGCAGAATTTATGTTACAATCACTAGCAAGTTACCCAATTAGGTTAATTTATTTATAAGGAGCTGCTCCGAACGCAATGCTGCAATTGTTTATCTAGTCCGAATTAATTACGTTTCTTTTAGCTATGAAAATACCAAACGAGTTATGCGAAACAGATTACCTTTGGCATTGCACGACGTAATCGTTTATCTGTTGGATAAATACATCTTTTAAATTGTAGAGGTCTAGTTGCTTACATGGGAGACAAAGATTAGCTACGGAAACTGATAGCATACAGGCTGTTAGGTAAGTGGGTTAAATTTTATTATAGATCTTAGCATATCTTCTCCTCGCATATGTACTTTATAAAGCTGAACTAAAAATTAGAATAGAGTGCCAAGGTGTGTCTTGCCGTGACATGGAAAACATTTGACGAATATTTGAGGAAGACCGATAATTTTAAAATGGAAACTTTCTCTAAAAACAACTGAACCCACAAACTTGAATGAGCTGTGATTTATTTCATTTCTTGACCCACTGTTATTTAGCTTTTGTATACTTTCTATGATAAGACTTTCATCCACTGAATTTTGGTCCACGCCGCATAAGGCTTCGGTATCAGAATTCCTTAGCTAAAAAAAAATGCATTAAAAATATTGTTGTTAAAGAAGCATTAATGGAAATTACTAATTTGTTTTTTATCTTATTATATATTATATTTAACCACTTGCCTTCAGAATTAATACCGAAGAAATCCCCATTTAAATTCAAAACAATTTTGTGGAGGGAGTCATCACAAAATAAAATTAAAATATTCAATTTTTTTAATATATTTATAAAATTTTGGACACCATTTTATTTGCGATTGTTCATTTTTATAAAATAATGATAGTTTCTGCTAATTTTTTTTAATACTGTGTTCACTCTCCCAAACTTGTTCTGCATAAAGGTTTGTCTCTTTGATAACATGTCCCACAAGTCATCTTTCAACAGTTCTTCCAGTACACACGGGGCATCAGAGTTATTTCTTAATTAACGTAAGGTACAAGAATTTATACTTGGAGCTTCTTTGAATTGTTTTATTTCGGAAACATTGTGCTTATCTTTAAAACAACTGTTCAGCCGATAAATTTCTTAAAACATTTCCTTCACTATGGTAGGTTTGTAGCGGTTCTACGAACCATACAACTCTCTACAGGTTGAGGTATCCTTCCGCCAAGGAATATACTCACCTTTTTCAGCACACGTGCCCACAGGCACGTGTCCCAATAGTCAGTAACCATACCTGAAACATAAGGTTATAGGACATGCAACGAAGTTGAACCCGATATCAGAAAGCAAGGAACTAAACGTTCAAAAGCTCCCAAGATCGAGTTCAGCGTATCCAATACATTGTATTCAACAGAATTCCAAAAGGCAAGAAAGCATCGCATCTAAGCAAATGCGCCATGCAGGAAAGCGTCGCATGTAAATCACTCAACCATCCTAAGCATCAACGCGATGTTTCCCATGAAATACCATTGTCGGTAAATAAACCGAACAACGGATGCCTACTCTGGTAGCTAATAGCAATTAGCTTAAATCCCTTGCATGACCCTAACGCAAAAGGCACGCTTGTGCAAACAAGGCATATCGTTTCGCTGCCGACCAATAGTCATGCAATCATAAACATCTTAACGTAGATCGCTCGCTAGATATTTATGGTTCGAAAATCCTAACAAAGGACCTATACCAATCCCACGGTTCCTTTTATTACCCATCTGAAACGCACAAGAACATTGTTAGCTTAAGCCAGACGAGTAACCTAAACAAATCCCACGAAAAGATCGGAGAATAAGCGGCGGCATCCGATCTTAAAACAAAAGGAACAAGATTCCGATAATCAACAGCTCATGGTGTTGATGATCACGAGGAAAGATTTCTCCTTTTCAGATACTATGGGAAATTCTCCTTTTGAGATGCAATGGGAACTTTATGCTGTTAACAGATACTATGGAAAAGTCTGTTAGCAGATATAATGGGAGGTTCTGTGCAGAGATGCGCTGGGAAGATTTCCCTTGCCGATGGGGAATTGAAATGGAGTCGAGAAAAGATAGTCGAACGGACAGGATCCCTAATCGAGGAGGTCGACTTTGAGAAGCGTATTTGTGTTACAACCGCGCAAAAGATACATATTTTTAGAATCGGATGTTGTTTCGGAAACCCATAAACCGTATGTACGAGTAACAATATTTTAGTGTCATAGTGGCGAATTAAAAGGAATCCGACGGAACAAAACGTTTGTGGCGAGAAATACCTGCGCCGTTTTATTAAAGGCAGCTTATTCTAAGTTAATCAATTGGACATCCTAAATGATAAGTAAATTAAAATGTGGTGGAACGAACCAAATACTTAAAAACTAAATTGTAAAAATTACCTATCTATAAAATTAAACGAAAAATAAATAAGACAGAGTATTAAAGAAAAGCATTCCGTGATTTCATTTGACCCTGTTTCCGCTCCGTTGGTGTATTTGTGTTCTATGTAAGCAATGTTCGGCGGAATACTCCAGCATCTTCCCGCAGTGACTTTGACCAACCAAAACCGCCAAAGGTTCTAATATCCGGAATTGGCTGAAAATTCCAGGGCTTTTTTAATACATGGCACCAATAGAAAATGAAAATGACTCAATTCGAGAAGCTCGTCCGTCACTAGTTTACGTTTCGTGATATTTTGTCCATTCGTTTACAAGCGACTCTCGTTTGAGTGTCACTACTTTTGCCTTCATAAAAAAATGGACAAATGGGAATATCGCATCTTGATCAAACATTGTTTTTTGATGGGAAAAACTTCTGAAGAATGGTTGCATTAGTTGCAGAAAGGTTACCACGTCTGATCCTACGAGAACAATAGTTTATCGATGGTTTAGAGAATTTAAAATTGTTGCGGATTCGAACTAAATGCAGCGGAGAGACTTTAGTATGTTCGTCGTCTAGTACACTCCCCAACCACCATACTCACCACGCCTGTCAGCAACCAGCTGGCAATGCGTCATCGCCAAGGGACGTCAGCGAACTGTCACCCAGATTTGAATATGACTA